>JAOPSE010000023.1:28559602-29107941 GCA_029449295.1 Zea luxurians | reverse complement strand
GCAACCTCTACGCCGATTCGACGAAGAAAAGCGCAGAGCCATAGGCGAGGAGATCCACAAGATACTGGCGGTAGGGTTCATCAAAGAGGGTATCTTCAGACCAGGATGAAAGAGTCCGACCAGCTCGCGACTTCATTCATCACACCCTTCGCATGTACTGCTATGTTACAATGCCGTTTTGGTTTGAGGAATGTGGGGGCAACGTACCAGCGATGCATGAACCATGTGTTTGGCGAACACATCGGCCGAATGGTCGAGGCCTACGTCGATGACATCGTAGTCAAGACGAGGAAGGCCTCCGACCTCCTTTCCGACCTTGAAGCGACATTCCGATGTCTCAAGGCAAAAGGCGTGAAGCTTAATCCCGAAAAGTGTGTCTTCGGGGTCCCCTGAGGCATGCTCTTGGGGTTCATCGTCCGAGCGGGGCATCAAAGCCAACCGGAGAAGATCGCGCCATCACCAGAATGGGGCCAATCAAGGACTTGAAAGGCGTACAGAGGGTCGTGGGATGTCTCGCGGCTCTGAGCCGCTCATCTCGCGCCTCGGCGAAAGAGGTCTGCCTCTGTACTGCCTCTTAAGGAAGGCCGAGTGCTTCGCTTGGACCCCCGAGGCCGAGGAAGCCCTCGGGAACCTGAAGGCGCTCCTCACGAACGCGCCCATCTTGGTGCCCCCCGCTGCCGGAGAAGCCCTCTTGATCTACGTTGCCGCAACCACCCAGGTGGTTAGCGTCGCGATCGTGGTTGAGAGACGAGAAGAAGGGCATGCATTGCCCGTCCAGAGGCCAGTCTACTTCATCAGTGAGGTACTGTCCGAGACCAAGATCCGCTACCCACAAATCCAGAAGCTGCTGTACGCGGTGATCGTGACACGGCGGAAGTTGCGACACTACTTCAAGTCTCATCCGTGACTGTGGTGTCATCCTTCCCCTCAGAGAGATCATCCAGTCCCGAGAGGCCTCGGGTAGGATTTCGAAGTGGGCGGTGGAGATCATGGGCGAGACGATCTCGTTCACCCCTCGGAAGGCCATCAAGTCCCAGGTCTTGGCGGACTTCGTGGCTGAATGGGCCGACACCCAGCTCCCGACGGCTCCGATCCAACCGGAGCTCTGGACCATGTTTTTCGACGGGTCGCTGATGAAGAGGGGCCGGCGCAGGCCTCCTCTTCGTCTCGCCCCTCGGGAAGCACCTGCGCTACGTGCTACGCCTCCACTTCCCGGTGTCCAACAACGTGGCTGAGTACGAGGCTCTGGTAAACGGGTTGCGAATCGCCATCGAGCTAGGGGTCCGACGCCTCGACGCTCGCGGTGACTCGCAGCTCGTCATCTACCAAGTCATGAAGAACTCCAACTGCCGCGACCCAAAGATGGAAGCCTACTGCGACGAGGTTCGGCGCCTGGAAGACAAGTTCTATGGGCTCGAGCTCAACCACATCGCCCGACACTACAACGAGACTGCGGACGAGCTGGCTAAAATAGCCTCGGTACGAACAACAGCTCCCCCGGACGTATTCTCCCGAGACCTGCATCACCCTCCGTCAAGACCGAGGACACGCCCGAGCCTGAGGCACCTTCGGCTCCGCCCGAGGCACCCTCGGCTCAGCCCAAGTACCCTCGGCCCCGAGGGTGAGGCACTGCGTGTCGAAGGGGAACAGAGCGAGGTCACGCCTAATCAAAGCTGACAGACCCCGTACCTGCAATATCTCCACCGAGGAGAGCTGCCCCTCGACCAAGCCGAGGCTCGGCGGTTGGCGCGGCACGCCAAGTCTTTCGTCTTGCTGGGAGATGGGAAGGAGCTCTACCACCGCAGCCCCTCAGGCATCCTCCAGCGATGCATTTCCATCGCCGAAGGCCAGGAGCTCTTGCAAAAGATACACTCGGGGGCTTGCGGCCATCACGCAGCACCTCGAACCCTCGTTGGAAACGCCTTCCGACAAGGATTCTACTGGCCGACGGCGGTGGCCGACGCTACTAGAATTGTCCGCACCTGCGAAGGGTGTCAGTTCTACGCGAGACAGACCCACCTACCCGCTCAGGCTCTGCAGACCATACCCATCACCTGGTCGTTTGCTGTGTGGGGTCTGGACCTCGTTGGCCCCTTGCAGAAGGCACCCGGGGGCTACACGCACCTGTTGGTCGCCATCGACAAATTCTCCAAGTGGATCGAGGTCCGACCCCTAAACAGCATTAGGTCCAAACAGGCGGTGGCGTTCTTCACCAACATCATCCATCGCTTTGGGGTCCCGAACTCCATCATCACCGACAACGGTACCTAGTTCACCGGCAGAAAGTTCCTAGACTTCTGCGAGGATCACCACATCCGGGTGGACTGGGCTGCCGTGGCTCACCCCATGACAAATGGGCAAGTGGAGCGGGCTAACGGCATGATCCTGCAAGGACTCAAGCCTCGGATCTACAATGACCTCAACAAGTTCGGCAAGCGGTGGATGAAGGAACTCCTCTCGGTGGTCTGGAGTCTGAGGACAACCGAGCCGAGCCACGGGCTTCACACCGTTCTTTCTAGTCTATGGGGCCGAGGCCATCTTGCCCACAGACCTAGAATACGGTTCCCCGAGGGCAAGGGCCTACACCGACCAAAGCAATCGATCCAACCGAGAAGACTCACTGGACCAGCTGGAGGAGGCTCGGGACATGGCCTTACTACACTCGGCGCGGTACCAGCAGTCCCTGCGACGCTACCACGCCCGAGGGGTTCGGTCCCGAGACCTCCAGGTGGGCGACCTGGTGCTTCGGCTGCGACAAGACACCCGAGGGCGGCACAAACTCACGCCTCCCTGGGAAGGGCCGTTCGTCATCACCAAGGTTCTGAAGCGCGGAACATACAAGTTGGCCAATAGTCAAGGCGAGGTCTACGGCAACGCTTGGAACATCCAACAACTACGTCGCTTCTACCCTTAAGATGCTTTCAAGTTGCTCGTATACCTCGTTCACGCACCAAGTCTGGTCGTCAAGGAAGGGTCAGCCTTGCCGCAAAGCCCGACCCTCCCTCGGGGGCTAGAAGGGGGTAACCCCTCTGCAAAATTTTCCTCGAAAAAAGAAAAAAAATCTTTTCTGCCAGAATGCCTTTCGTGCTCTTCGACTACTTCAAAAGTGGATCCTGAAAATGACGGAGTACACGTAAGCAGCCAAGGCTGACCGAGCCGAGGGACTCCTACGCCTTCGGGATACGGATACCTCACTCATCACCTTCTGCGATAAGTAACTCGCGTTCGGATAAGTGACTCCGCGGACCGAACAAGTCTTCATGCTCGAGAGCTTCTCTACCGAAATGATTTTTTGGGCCTTCTCGACTGCGTCGGTAACAGAACCCTATGGACGAGTAAGAGCGCGCGTAAGCGGCAAGGCCGACGAGCCGAGGGATCCTACGCCTCGGGATACGGATACCTCACTCATCGCCTTCCGTGAAAAGCAACTCTCGCCCGCACAAACAATTCTGTTACCGACAAATGAGTCCGGATACTCGAAACAAGAGGAAAAGAAACGCAACTTTACAACACGACGACGGTGTGTTCAGGCCTCAGCGGTCGTAGAAAACATACACACACTACAAGACAACCTGATCCTGCAAGCTCGACGTCGACAGCCGAAGGGGGTAGCAGCACCCTCGGCATCAACTACACCTTCGGCAGGGTCTGACCTAGCCTCGGACGGCGACGCGGTCGGAGGGCCCCCACTCTGAAGGACGACATCAGCACCACACCCAGGCCATCGCCGCCAGGGTCTTCTTCGAGAATCCGGCCCGAGCAGGCGGCTCGGCCGGCCACCCCGAGGCCTCGGCCAGCTGTCCCCCAAAGACATCAGCTCAGTTTGTGGCCTCGGTAGCTCAACTCCGGCGTCGGTTCCGCCAGTGGACGACCCGGCCAGGCTCTGTCCAACTACACCTCCTTTTCAAAGCCAACTCTGCCTCCGTCCGTGCTAACACCGCTACCTCCGGCTTCGGCTCATCGAAGGGTGGCCGAGGGGTTCCTTTAACTAAGCAAGAGGGCCTCGGATAGCAAGGTCGACCGAGCCGAGGGACTCCTACTCCTCCGGGATACGGATACCTCACTCGTCACCTTTGCACGAGGCAACCCACGCTCGGTGAAGCGGTTCAGATAATCGACAAGGCGAGTCTCAGTGCTCGAAATGAAGAAAAAACACGGCTCCGTGCCGAAAATACATACACGTTCAGGCCTCGACAGCCGCATTGAACAAGACACCGCATTCAAGGTGCCAATACAAACGGAACTCCGGTTCCGTTCCCACGGCAGCAGCGATGGCCTCAAGGCGCCGACGCTCGAGGGGCGAGGACAAGTACAAAGAGCTGGAGGCCCGGAGCACGGATGGTGGCAGTGATCCCGTCGGCGACGGGGACTTCTGGGGCCGTAGCCACCTCGGCACCTTCGAGTGGAGCATCAGCCCATCGGCAGATCCCCACTCGGATCCTCCCGAACGAGCGGAGCACCGACCTCCGCGCGGAGGCCCCGTACCGTTGCAAAGGCAAGACGGCCCCAGAACACGAACGCCGCTCTAGCGGCGCGCGATGTCTTGGGCGGTCCACCCGTGCGCACGGCGCGACAACTGCCCTCGCGGCGGGAGGGGGCACCGGGAGCCAAGCCGGCGAGCCCAACGTTGGAGCTGGCGACACCCGCCGTCGACCGGCCCCGCATTGTCGAAGTCCGCCCGCTCGCAGGGCCAGTGAGCGCCCTCTCCCTTGGATGCTGAAGGGGAGGCTGACCCACGAACCCGCGGGAGGTAGAGCAACGGCTCAGCCCGGCCTCCGCCCCAGCAAGGATGATGAACATCCTTGAAGCTGAGGGCGGAACCAAGATCGCAGCCCGGCTTGCTTCTCCCCGTCCAGAAGATGGAGGTCACCGTCTTGGGTGACCACCGGCGAGGGGATGCGGCCGGGCTGCATGATGAAAATCCTTGAAGCCAAACGATGGCTGAAAGGTACCAACTTCCACGAAGTTGCGTTCCTCCGACGACAAGGCGGAAGGATTACGGGCGTCCCCCATCCGGGGGGCTCGGAAGATGGAAAGGCACGATGCATGAGGGGAGCGCGAAGGACATGGTTGCCCTCCAAGGTGGTCGCCCCCTTTTAAAGGTGACTCTCCCCACTTGCGCCCTCAACCATTGCGGGTTGAGTCTTCTCCAACACGCTCCTAGATTCTCCCCCCCACGGCGCGGGGGCTGGGTCCCACACGTCATGCAAGCCGGTCCAGGGGAGAAGAAGCCAACCCGCCACGCGCGGTGCATGCAACCACCCGGCGGTTACAAGCACTCCTCCACTTTCGCCCAGACCAGCGGGCGAAAGGGCGGACAGCCATGCAGGCGGCATGCAACCGTGCCAAGTGGGCGCGCCCCTTCAACTCCAACGCGCCTAGCATGGAGGTCCAGGCCCACGCGTCATGCAACCGGCACGCCGGTTGCTACATGCGAGCAACTGCACCGCCACTCACGCCACTACCGCGCCTCCACGACTGTGGAGTCAATACCGCGACTCAAGGAAACCCTGCAGTGCCAGCCAAGCGCGATGGTCAAATGCGGTCAAAAATGGGCCGGCAGTAATGGCGGTGACAGGCGGGCAGGAGCAGCGGTCACGTCGTCAGCCAAGCTTACGTCCCATCCAGGGGCAGCGAGGGAGCCCTCTCCCACGGCGTGAAGATGGTGCGCCGTGATCCATTCCTCGAACGGCTCGCACACGCGCAACGACCGCCTCGCGAACCGCTTGCCTCGTCGCATTAACTCCGCGGCAGGACAGGCGGCGCCTCAGGCGGGAGAAGCAAGCGACTTCGCCTTCGCCATAATGACCGCGTCGAAAAAGGTACGCCACGTCATTCGACTTCATATCCTTTTCCTTTTTCCTCTTTCTCTCTCTTACAACAGGGACCGGGAGAGGGGGATACCCCGAAAAGGACCCTTCTCCATGAAGGAAACAGGCTCCGAGCCTCCCTACTGATCAGAGGTTCGAAGGCCAGCCCCTCGGAGGGGTTCAACGGCCGCCTCAGATCGATTGGGTTCTGCGCCCACTACTAGTCAGATGTTCGCTGGCCAGCCCCTCGAAGGGTTCAATGGCCGCCTCAGGCCACTCGGGCTTCACGCCCACTACTGATCAGGGGTTCGTAGGCTGGCCCTCGAAGGGTTCACAGTCGCCTCAGACACAGAGTGAGGGATGACCCTGGGTACGTTCGATACATAACCAAGGCTCGGGCTGCGCTCCCGAGGTACCCTAGGACATTTCCGAGACCAGCGGGAGCGATCATGTAACGGAATCCCATCAAAGGGAGGCATCGAGCCCTCGGACCCCGTCAAAGGGGACCGGGTCCGGCAGATCACCCGCAGGTACTTTTGGAGCGCGCCTCCGGGCCTTTAGCCGACCCCTAGCAAATGGGGCACGGGCGTCCGCTCGGATTACCCGCCAAGCAGCTCACCGGAAAACACCATGTTCGGCGCCCTCCGAGGGCAACATGGTGCTTTCCCCCCCTCCTTCTTGCGGAAAGGCGACGCAGGGGCGTATGTAAAAAAGACGAGTCTGTCCTTGACCGTCCTCTCGCCCTGTGCAGAGGCTCAGGGGCTGCTCTCGCAAACCCGGCTCCGGCCAAACCGTTGACAACGTCAACATACCAGCCCAAGAACTTGGGACCCGACCATGCACTCGGGCTACGGCCAGCTCGCATGAGGGAACAACTAACCAGCCGAAGTGTTGCGAAACGCACTAAGACCTCGAAGGAGTAAAACTACTCCTCCGAGGCCTCGGGGGCTACACCCGGCGGGTGCGCTCGCGCGCACCCACCGGAACAGAATGCAACCAAAAAAGGCTGGTCCCCTTGCAAAAAAGTGCGGCAAAAGCCTCCAAGAGTATTAGTACTCCCTTGGAGGCTCGGGGGCTACTGTCGGGGACCATAATTAGGGGTACCCTCAAGACCCCTAAATCTCAGCTGGTAACCCCCATCAGCACAAAGCTGCAAAGGCCTGATGGGTGCGATTAAGTCAAGGATCAGTCCATTCAAGGGACACGATCGTGCCTCGCCCGAGCCTAGCCTCGGGCAAAGGAAGCCGACCACGGAGAACCTACGTCTTGCCCGAGGACCCCCTCCAGCAACGGGCACACTATCGGCTCGCCCGAGGCCCAGTCTTCACCGAGAAGCAACCTTGGCCACATCGCCACGCCGACGGACCAAATCGCAGGGGCATTTAATGCAAAGGTGGCCTGACACCTTTATCCTGACGCACGCCCTCCAGTCAACAGAGCCGAAGTGACCGCAGTCACTTCGCCGCTCTACTGACCGGTCTGACAAGAGGACAGCGCCGCCTGCGCCGCTCCGACTGCTGAGCCACCCGACAGAGTGAAGCTGACAGCAGCCAAGGCCGGCCTCGGGCGTCATAGGAAACTCCACCTCGCCCGACCCCAGGGCACGGACTCTGGCTCAGCCTCGGAAGACGGCGAACTCCGCTCCGCCCGACCCAGGCTCGGACTCGATCTTAGCCCCGGAAGACGGCGAACTCTGCTCCGCCCGACCCAGGGCTCGGACTCGGGCTCAGCCCCGGAAGACGGCGAACTCCGCCTCGCCCGACCCCAGGGATCGGACTCGGGCTCAGCCCCGGAAGAACGGTGAACTCCGCTCCGCCCGACCCAGGGCTCGGACATGGGCTCAAACCCCGGAAGACGACGACTCCGCCTCGCCCGACCCCAGAGCTCGGACATGGGCTCAACCCAGGAAGGCGACGACTCCGCCTCGCCCGACCCGGGGGCTCGACCTCGACTTCGACCCCGGAGGAGCCTCCACCTCGCCCAGCCTAGGGCACGGACCGACCACGTCAACAGGAAGCGCCATCATTACCCTACCCCAAGCCGACTCGGGCTACGGGGAACCAGACCGGCGTCCATCTGGCTCGCCCCACCATGCGAGTAATGATGGCGCCCCGCATGCCCTGTGACGACGGCGGCTCTCAGCCCCCCTTACGGAAGCAAGAGGACGTCAGCAAGGACTCGACAGCCCCAACAGTTGTCCTCCCGCCAGGCTCCAGCGCTCCTCCGACGGCCACGACACCACGCGAACTGGGCGCCAAGACCTCTCCGGCTGCCACGATGGCATGTACTTAGGGTGCTAGCTCCCCACCGCTAGACACGTTAGCACATTGCTACACTCCCCATTGTACACCTGGATCCTCTCCTTACGCCTATAAAAGGGAGGACCAGGGCCCTCTTACAGGAGGTTGGTCGGCCCGTGCGGGGAAGGACGGGACGGCGCTCGCGCAAGGCCGCTCGCTCCCACTCCCGCGTGGACGCTTGTTTCCCCCTACTGCAAGCGCACCCGACTCAGGCGTGGGGCTAACACGAAGGCCGCGGGATCCACTCTCTCACGCCTGCCTCCCTCCGGCTGCATCCTTTCCCCCCTTCGCGTTCTGCCTCGCGTCGACCCATCTGGGCTGGGGCACGCGGCGACGATTCACTCGTCGGTCCAGGGACCCCCCGGGTTTCGAAACACCGACCGTTCATTGTTCGTTCATAGTTCCTATTCACCGTTCATCGTTCGTTCATAGTCCCTATTCATCATTCTTCTAGATAATCTTTGTTCTGCCGTTATGCTGCCGAAATTCCGATCGTTCGTTCGTCCGTTCGTTCGTCCAAATAATCTTTTCCCTGTCGTTATGTTGCTGAAATTTCGGCCGTTCATTCGTTCGCTCATTCGATCATTCATCGTTCGTTCATAGTTCCTATTCATCTTTCATCGTTCGTTCATAGACCCTATTCGTCGTTCTTCCAGATAATCTTTGTCCTGCCGTTATGGTGCCGAAATTCCGATCGTTCGTTCGTCCGATCGTTCGTCCGTTCGTTCATAGTTCCTATTCATCATTCATCGTTCGTTCCTCGTCACAATTCATCATTCATCGTTCGTGAAAGGGAAATGTGCCCTTGGGCCATTTCTAAGTATTTTGGTGATTGAGTGCCAACACAAGTGCTTAAGTGAAAATATATTCCAAATGTTGGACAAAGTGCAAATCAAGAGTAAAGGTATGTTTCTAAGACTTAGTACATTGTTTGAAGACTAATGCTCTGTGTCTAAGTGCTAGAAACAGGAGAAATCGAATTGGAAAAGAGATGACTTTGTACAGCCAAAGTCTGCTCAGTCTAGGTGCACCGGACAGTGTCCGGTGCGCCAGGCTGGCTCTGGCGAACTAGCTGCTCTCGGGACTTCAACGGTGGTGTACGGCTATAAATCACCGGACTGTCCGGTGGTGCACCAGACTGTCCGGTGAGCCATTCACAGGCGAACTCGTCGCTCTCGGGAGATGATTAATGGTGTACGGCTATAATTCACCGGACTGTCCGGTGAGGCACCGGACTGTCCGATGAGCCAACGGTCAGCCGGGCCAACGGTCGGCCAAGGATTCCGCGCGTGACGCGTGGTCGAGCCAATGGTTACAAGGGGGCACCGGACTGTCCGGTGTGCACCGGACAGTGTCCGGTGCGCCAACGGCTCTCAATCTGCAACGGTCGGCTTCGCTAAATAAGGAAAGAAATCCGCACTGGACAGTGTCCGGTGGTGCACCGGACTGTCCGGTGCGCCAGGCGACTGAAGGCAAGAATTGCCTTCCTGGAATGCTCTCAACGGCTCCTAGCTGCCTTGGGGCTATAAAAGGGACCCCTAGGCGCATGGAGGAGTACCAAGACTTCGATTTCACGCATTTGATTCTTTGTGAGAGCAACTAGAGCTCTATTTGAGTTGTGAACTCGTTGGGTTCCGTTGTGAGCTCTTGTTGCGACTTGTGTGCGTGTTGTCGCTCTGATTTTGTGTCTTGTGTGCATTGCTCATCCCTCCCTTACTCCGTGCTTCTTTGTGAACATCAAAATGTAAGGGCGAGAGGCTCCAAGTTGTGGAGATTCCTCGCGAGCAGGATATAGTAAACAAAGCAAAACACTGTGGTATTCAAGTGGGTCTTTGGACCGCTTGAGAGGGGTTGATTGCAACCCTCGTCCGTTGGGACGCCACAACGTGGAGTAGGCAAGTTTTTACTTGGCCGAACCACAGGATAAACCACTGTGTCTATCTGTGGTTATCCTCTTGTGGTTGTTGTGTTTTGCAAGGACTCCTCTCTAGCCACTTGGCCTTATTGTGCTAACGCTTAATCATGTTTTTGTGGCTTTAAATTTAAGTTTTTACAGGATCACCTATTCACCCCCCCCCCCTCTAGGTGCAATCAGTTCGTTCATACGACTATTCACCATCACTATTCACCATTACTATTCACAATTACTATTCATCGTTACTATTTATCGATGATATCTATGTCAATCTTTTCGTTGTCACTATTCATCGTTACTATTCATCGATCATCCGATCACCCCAAATTTCAACTACTCATCCGTCATGCTGTCCAGTCTACCTAAGACCAGCCAGACCAATATTTCAGTCATACGAACTCCGGTGACTGTGATTTTCCTTCCAGTGGGAACTTCCCATCTGGTCACCCATCCCAGGTTTCTCCAAGTTGAGCACGCTTAGCTTTGAGATTCCTTCGAACCAGGCTTCCAAACTCAGATTCCAATAATTCTCGTTTCTAAATTCTTATCAAACTATTCCCTATCCAACCATGTCATCCCTTAAGCATGGTTCATATTCTAGAAAACTCCTAAAATACTCTTATCCCATATTCTGCCTATAATCTCCCTATTCAGACTAAGTCAGTCGATTCATTCGTCACTATTCTCACCAACATTGAACTTCATTGTGCTACACCACATACACCCAGCTATAAATACACCTAGCTACCCTCTCTCTCTCCACACACACTCAACACCCTCAGCCAAGGCAAACACCCCACCCACTCAGTTACTCTGCTCTGCCAGCTACACGCATAGTGTCGCTTCGCCTCCAGTCCACCATCCTGGTAAGCACCTCCGCTCCACCACAAGTAATATCACAACACCACATGACACAGATTCTACTCAAGACTCTACCCATCCATATATCACTATTCTAACCATTATACTAAATATTTGTTGGTATACTTGCTTGCTTGTATGTTTGCTTGTTCATGTTGCATAGTTATCGAAGCGTTTGTGCCGTCTCGTGGAGGCCGGATCTGCAAGTCTACGCCAGGCAATGGAGCTAGAAGCCAGTTCCGCGAGCTCCCCTTCCCCCTTCGCCGAATAAGCACGGCAAGCTCACTGGATCCCTTTGATGCATAAATTACCTATGATTTTTCAACCACAACCCTCAGCCTGTTATTTTATGCATGATATGATTTTGAGACAAGTTATTATGGCCACCCAGCCGCTTACTGCAATCAATCATCAATATATTTGTTACAAATGATTTGAGAAAAGGTGTGAGTTTTCAAAAGAAAATGCTTTTCAAAATGTGTATGATGAATGGTTTTCACCCTTATCACCTTTGAGTAGGGATGATCAGGGACTCCCTAGTTTAGGGGAGGGCCTAAGGTGATGGCTCAGCTGGTTTAGGCGTGAGTAGAAGGATTGTCCCCTCGTATAAGGACCGGTTTGTCATCTTTCACTACCTGTACTCATGATAAGTACAACCACTCGAGACTGTGTGGGCAGTCACTCAATCTGAACTTGTACGGTCCAACCCCAGGGTTATAAAGGCTGGGGACCACCGGGAGGGGATAAGGAGGGGGAATGTTTTGTCCAGTTTGGACATGGCGGTGGCCTGACTCCTTCCGGTATAACCGTTAAGGTTAGGACGTGCGAGGAAAGAAAGAGATTCAGATTCGGATCTCATTGGCCATGAGATCGCAGAGCCAGACTAGTGGGTAAAGTGTACCCCTCTGCGCAGAGTTTAAACCTATTCGAATAGTCTGTGTCCACAGGAATAGACGAGTCTGGTGTGGTATGGCAATTAGTATTTGGTTTTCAAAAAAAGGGGTGTGTTTGAGAAAAGTGGTTTTTAAAAGGTCCGGCGGTTGAGCCGTGAGCTATGGTGGACGGGAAGTCCAGTAGCTGTTTTTTAAAATGAAAACCAGTGGGAAACTGCTGAGACACCTGGATGGTTTAGTCTAGGGGATTTTGTTCTATATTGAAAAAAACTTCCTGCTCCTTTGGGAGAGGAAGCGCTTTGCAAAATACAAAATGTTTTACAAAACAACCCTGCATAAAATATTGTTGTTTCTGCAAAATACCCTGAGCTCCACATATTCCATGCATTATATCTGATTTCCCCATTCCGCGGGTGAAGGTGGGCTGCTGAGTACGTTTGTACTCACCCTTGCTTATTTGTTGTTTTTCAGAAAAGGAGATCAGGTAAGAGTTACGACTGTTCCCAACCTTGCCTATGGCTGTTGGACCGCTGATTTGCTTCACTGCGTATATCGGGCTGCTTCAGCCCCACTCTGATGATATGTCCCGAGTTGTGGACCAATTCTTAAAGTTGATTGCCACCTTTATAGGTTTGTCTCGTTTAAGCATATCTGAACTATCAGATGTATAAATGTGTTTACTAGCCTCCTGGGACTAGTAATTGTATCACATTTGAGTTCCAGAGGATCTGGGGCGCTTCAGGTGGTATCGGAGCTGTTAGGTTGGCCGCAGGACGTAACCCTTAGCCTTGATCCAAAAGTTTTTGCGTCAAAACTATTTTCTTAAAAAAATTCTTGCTCTCATCCCTTCATTTCAAAAATGATTTCCCCCTTTCCTTCTCTCAGAAGTCAGATGGAGGTCCGCTGCCAAACCAGCTTGTGCCAGAATGAAGATGGTTTCCCCAAGTTACTGAAAGCATGCACAGTTCGCCTCGGAATCAGGAGCCAGCCAGAGTATGATGGTCGTGAATTCGTCGAGCATGGCATAGAGAAGTGTGTCGTGACTGTATACATTGGATCCAGTCCTCACCATGCGGAATGGAGTGTCACTGCTGCTGGGCACAGATTCAAAGACACCTGTCAAGTCGTCGCTCGCAAGGCATTGAGGACCCTGTGTCAGATCTATGAAGAAGAAGTGGCCGACACACCGCTCAGATTCTTTCTGTCCTTTCAGAGAAACCATCCAGTTTGGATGGCTAGGATGCGTGCATTGGAAGGGAAGCAGCTGCTTGAGGATGACCCCACAGTCGTGTACCTCACTGCATACCTGCTCACCCTGGATGCGCAGTATGATTTCTTGGCTCGGCACCACCGTCAGATGATTGCCCGAGCAGAAGATGCAGAGAAGCGCAACCGTTAGCTCCATGTGGATCTCACCACAGCTCAAGCCCGTGCAACTGCATTGGAAAGTCGTGAAGTCATTGCGGTTGAAGCCCTGAAGCAAGCTAAGGATGAGCATGTCCAGAAGTTGATGGAGGCCTACTTGGTAACCCATAACCAACATAGAGCCCTACGGATCCAAGAGCCCGCTTCATCCAACCCTGTTCAACCCATGAGAGCCGAAGATCCCCAGATTCTTGAAGGTCACCGGTCTTTACCAGAGGAGAAAAGAAGGCTTGGGAACTCCTGGAAGGAGCCATAGTCTTGGAAGGAATTCCGGTCTTCCCTCAGGCTATGGATAAGCAAGAGCACCCCAAGTCCTCCCAAGATCCCCCGTTAGAGTTGTTTGAGCCCCTCACCATGAAGAAGATTCCAGCACCGTCCTGTGAGATCAAAGAAGAAGCTGCAAGCACCCCACCAGCACCGCCGCCCTCTGAGGAGCTACAAGAGCCAGTCCCGCTTGAAGAAGAGTTCGACCCTGTGTTGTCATCTCAGTTGCCGCCAGAAGAAGTCATCAACATCAGCTCCCTCTTGACCCATCCAGGAGATGTCTCAGATTGAAGTTGTGTGTCAGGCTCGCTAGAAGAAAAGCTGCCAGATCTGAGTTAGTTATGCCCAGTCCTCTGCATGCATTGGGTAGTGAAGTTTTTCTTCACTTTGGCTAGAGCCCTGCATGTATGAGAGGTAATCGGGTAGACTCGTGTTTTGCAAAACTCTAATTGTGTGGCCCCCTAGGGCATTTCAAAATGAATTTCGCTTGATGTTTTCTCCTCTTTTGAGTGCATATGGGATGCTTTAACGTTAGTGCTCATAAGTTACATTTAGCATAGTTCTCAATTCAGGAGCCAAGCAATAGTAGTTATGCTTAGCCCCTGAATCTGAGTAGTCCATGCTTTGGAAAAACTCTATTCTTCCCTTATTCAAAACATTTGATTTGTTTGTGCTTATCATTGCTGAGCTTGTGTGTTTTCTTTCTTTTTAAGAAAGGTTTTCTCTAAAACATAGATCACAAATTAGAGCTAATCCTCATCTTTTGCTTCCATTCTCCCCTTAACCCATCTCAAGAGAAAAGCACCTTACCCAAGAAGATACCGGGAAGCTTACCCTTGAAGCATGGAATAAGCTACAGAGGAACCTATCTAGTCGCTCAGTCAAAAGGACCGACCATGAGAATCAAAGCACTACCCCTGAGTCAAAGTAAACAGAAAGAGGACAAAAGGAGTTATTACCATATAGAGAGGCAAAGATTCTTGGAACCAGAGACCACAAACATCAGGGTCATTGACCCCACCACTCACCCATGCCCCTCGCACGCGTGCCCGCCTCCATGCGCACTACCACCACCCCGCGCCCCCTTTGTAGCGCACTACCACCACCCACGCCCCCTTTTGCAGCGCACCCACCGCCATCGTCGTCGGCAATAGGCCCCCTTCCCCTTATCGCACCTGCTGCCTCGTGTCACTTGCTCCATCACTACCACTCCACACCCCCCCGAGCACCCCCGCTCGCCTATAAACCCCCCCCCACCAGCTCCCTCAACTCCCATCTCGCTCAAAGCAAAGCACACTCCAGATAAATCCCCTCTTCCAAATCGCAAGCAACTCCATTTTCCACTCCCTCGCCCTTAAGATCACAATGCTTGGTGATTCTTGGGTTGAAGACTGTTGTACATGGTTCATAATCTTTGGTTTCCTCCAATGTGTGATAGTAATACTCTTTGATAGAACCCTCCAGTGGGAAGAGCAAAGAGAAAGAAAGGGTCAGTGAAAATAAAATAGTGAAGATAAGATAAGAAGAAGGTTATCCCAAAATCAACCCTGTGTCAGTCATTTCTCCGCAGCCTGCTCAAGTAGCAACAGCAGAAGAAGGCCCCGTAACACCCTTGTTATGAGGTACTTCAAGGAGTTCAAATCCCCAAGATTCAAGAGTTATACCCTCATTCTTTTTAAGTGGGGTAGTGTTCCAGTAAAGTTCCTGCTATGGAGAAGAAGAAGAAGGTCTGTAGCAAGCTTGTGGAGAACGAGATCATCGAAGCATATAAGTTTCTAGATGAGAAGTGGTCACCCAAGTTCCGTTGATGAAGCACCAGAAGACTAATCAAGGAAGGAATCCATGTTGGAGTTTGCAAGAGAAAGGTTTGCGTGTTGGCATCGATGCTTCTTCAATAAGCTAGCTGCCAAGCGAAACCTAGAAGCCTGAAGATGATCTTGAGTAGCCAGAATCAGCGTTTGCAATCGGCAACCAGATGCTCCTCAAGGCCAGATCTTGTTGAAGTTCCATCTCCTCGAAGAGTTGCAAAGTGAAGATATGTAGCTGAAGTAAAGCTATACCCATAACCCTTCTAAGCCGAATCTCGAGGACGAGATTCCTTTTAAGTGGGGTAGATTTATAGAATCCCAAAAATTCAAATCTTGGAATTTTCTCAAACTCGCTCTAAATTCAAATTGAATTTCAAATTTCTTTTCAAAATGTTTGTTTGAGAGTTGATATCAACAAATAAAGTATAGTGGTCTATATTCTCTCCAAAATCCTCCTCAAAATATCCTACAAATATTTCCCCAGTGATCCCCCTCAAATTGTTTCCAGAAATACCGCCCAGATATTTCTCGAGTAATCCCCTTCAAGTTCTTTCCAGAAATACTGTCCAAATATTCCACCGATATATCTCCAAGTATTTTCCTCTTGAGAAATACCTTCAGAATCATTTTTCAAGTCCCTATAAATATTTTCTCCATAACTTTCCTCATGCTCATACGTATACGTATGCCTCCAGTGTCATACGGTGAGCTCTACAAGCAAATCTCACTTATACAAGACAAATACATGCTAATCTCCCACTAATCCTCTCATCCCTCCCCCTAATCCCCCCACCATGGCTATAAATAGAGGGGCAAGGGCCTCCTCTCATCCCACCCAAGCCATTTCATGGCAACTCTCTTCCCCCCCCCCACACACACCCACTCCATGTTCCACACAAGCACACACTAGCACAAGGATCGTTCGGTCGTTCTTCGATCGTTCGTCCCACTGTTCTTAGTTTGTTCATTCGTTCGTCCGATCGTTCATGGTTCGTTCGTCCGTTTGCCCGATCGTTCGATTGTTCATCCGTTCGTTCGTCCAAATAATCTTTTTCCTGCCGTTATGCTGCCGAAATTTTGATCGTTCGTTCGTTCGACCATTCGTTTGTTCATAGTTTCTATTCATCGTTCATCGTTCGTTCATAGTCCCTATTCATCGTTCTTCCAGATAATCTTTGTCCTGCCGTTATGCTGCCGAAATTCCGATCGTTCGTTCGTCCGATCATTCGATCGTTCGTTCGTTCGTTCGTCCAAATAATCTTTTCCCTGCCGTTATGCTGCCAAAATTCCGATCGTTCGTTCATTCGATCGTTCATCGTTCGTTCATAGTTCCTATTCATCGTTCATCTTTCGTTCATAGTCCCTATTCATCGTTCTTCCAGATAAACTTTGTCCTGCCGTTATGCTGCCGAAATTCCGATCGTTCGTTCGTCCGATCGTTCGTCTGTTCGTTCATAGTTCCTATTCATCGTTCGTTCATCGTCACTATTCATCGTTCGTTCATACGAACTATCCACCATCACTATTCACCATTACTATTCATCGTTACTATTTATCGATGATATATATGTCAACCTTTTCGTTGTCACTATTCATCATTACTATTCATCGATCATCCGATCACCCCAAATTTCAACTACTCATCCGTCATGCTGTCCAGTCCACCTAAGACCAGCCAGACCAATATTTCAGTCATACGAACTCCGGTGACTGTGATTTTCCTTCCAGTGGGAACTTCCCATCTGGTCACCCATCCCAGGTTTCTCCAAGTTGAGCATGCTTAACTTTGAGATTCCTTCGAACCAGGCTTCCAAACTCAGATTCCAATAATTCTCGTTTCTAACTTCTTATCAAACTATTCCCTATCCAACCATGTCATCCCTTAAGCATGGTTCATATTCTAGAAAACTCCTAAAATACTCTTATCCCATATTTTGCCTATAATCTCCCTGTTCAGACTAAGTCAGTCGATTCATTCGTCACTATTCTCACCAATAGTGAACTTCACTGTGCTACACCACATACACCCAGCTATAAATACACCCAGCTACCCTCTCCCTCTCCACACACACTCAACACCCTCAGCCAAGGCAAACACCCCACCCACTCAGTTACTCTGCTCTGTCGGCTCCCCCTGGATTTGAGGATGAACGGTACCCCGACCATGTGTGTAAGCTCTCTAAGACGCTCTATGGACTTAAGCAAGCCCCAAGAGCATGGTATGAATGCCTTAGAGATTTCTTAATTGCTAATGCTTTCAAGGTTGGGAAAGCCGATCCAACTCTTTTCACTAAGAATTGTGATGGTGACCTATTTGTGTGCCAAATTTATGTCGATGACATAATGTTTGGTTCTACTAACCAAAAGTCTTGTGAGGAGTTTAGTAGGGTGATGACACAGAAATTTGAGATGTCAATGATGGGCGAGTTGAACTACTTCCTTGGGTTCCAAGTGAAGCAACTCAAGGACAACACCTTCATCTCCCAAATGAAGTACACGCAAGACTTGCTCAAGCGGTTCGGGATGAAGGACGCTAAGCCCGCGAAGACACCAATGGGCACCGACGGACATGTTGACCTCAACAAAGTAGGTAAGTCCGTTGATCAAAAGGCATACCGATCTATGATAGGTTCTTTGCTTTATTTATGTGCTAGTAGACCGGATATTATGCTAAGCGTATGCATGTGTGCTAGATTTCAATCCGATCCAAGGTAGTGTCACCTTGTGGCCGTTAAGCGAATTCTCATATATTTAGTTGCTACGCCTTGCTTCGGGATCTGGTATCCAAAGGGGTCTACCTTTGACTTGATTGGATACTCAGACTCCGATTATGCTAGATGCAAGGTTGATAGGAAGAATATATGAGGGACGTGCCAATTCCTAAGAAGGTCCCTGGTGTCGTGGAGTTCTAAGAAACAAACCTCCATTGTCCTATCCACCGCTGAGGCCGAGTATGTTGCCGCAGGACAGTGTTGTGTGCAACTACTTTGGATGAGGCAAACCCTCAGGGACTTTGGCTACAATCTGAGCAAAGTCCCACTCCTATGTGACAATGAGAGTGCAATCCGCATGGCGGATAATCCTGTTGAACACAGCCACACTAAGCACATAGACATCCGGCATCACTTTTTGAGAGACCACCAGCAAAAGGGAGATATCGAAGTGTTCTATATTAGCACCGAGAACTAGGTAGCCGATATCTTTACCAAGCCTTTAGATGAGAAAACCTTTTGTAGGCTGCGTAGTGAGCTAAATGTCTTAGATTCGCGTAACTTGGATTGATTTATAGCATACATGTGTTTTATGCCATTGATCAAATTACTTTATGCATTTATGAGATTTGTTGTTTATTTATGGTGCTCAAGTTGTGTAAGGGATCCCCGGACCTCACAAGTCCATGTGTGAATGATGCACATATTTAGGGGAGAAGTGCTACAACTTGACCCTTTGAGACTAACATTTGTGCTTGAGTTTACTTGATGTAGTCTCAAAGGTAAATTGAAAAGGAAAGGTGAACTTGGACCATGCAAAGACTTCCACTGCACTCCGGTATTAGTATACTACCTCCAAGTTCATTCTTAAGCTCCAATTGCCTTTTTGCTCTTAATTGGCTTTTTGGTGAGACAATGGGGTTAAAAGGCAAATAATGATCCCGTTTTGGTGCTTAATGCCAAAGGGGGAGAAATTAAGGCCAAAGCAAATGGATCAGCTACCACTTGAGAATTTTGAAAATAGTAGAGTTAGAACTTTTGATTTGTCAAAATACTCTTATTGTCAAGATTTGGTCTCTTGTGGGGAGAATTTATGATTATGAGAAAAAAGGGGGAGTTTTTGGTACTCAATCATTTTTTCAATTGGAATATATCTCTTTATGCCCAAACAAGTGAGTTTGACTTAGAGATAGGAAAATGAATTTGATTTGCAAAAACAAACCAAGTGGTGGCAAAGAATGATCCAAATATGCCAAATTTGAGTCAAAAACAATTTGGTCTTCAATTTGAATCAATGTTGCATATTATGCATCGCTTTTGAATGTGTTGGCATAAATCACCAAAAAGGGGGAGATTGAAAGGGAAATGTGCCTTTGGGCAATTTCTATTATGTTTTGGTGATTAAGTGTCCAACACATTTAAACAAGCTCTCATGTGCTAAACAAAGAGAGAAGTGATAATCAAGGCAAAGGTATGGTTCTAGACTTAGTACATTGGTTTTTGTGTGTACTAATATATTTGTCTAAGTGCTAGAATCAGAGAACAGAGAAGAAGAAAAGAACTTGGCTGGAGCAGCCAAGACTTAGCTCGGTCTGGCACATCGGACTGTCCGGTTGCGCCAGGATGGCTTCCGGTGAACTAGCCGCTCTCGGGAGTTTTTGGCGGCGTACGGCTATAATTCATCGGACTGTCCGGTGGTGCACCGGACTGTCCGGTGAGCCAATGGCCACCAGCGTAACGGTCGGTCGCGCAATCCGCGGGCGACGTGTGGCCTGCGCCAACGGTCGGCTGGGGGCTCCGGACTGTCCGGTGTGCACCGGACAGTGTCCGGTGCGCCAACTAGCCCGGAGTTGCAACGGTCGGCTACGCCAATTTAGGAAGGAGATTCGCACCGGACATGCTACGGTGCCTGTCCGGTGGTGCACCGGACTGTCCGGTGCGCCACCTGACAGAAGGCAAGAATTGCCTTCCTTGTTGGCTTCCAACGGCTCCTAGCAGCCTTGGGGCTATAAAAGGGACCCCTAGGCGCATGGAGGAGTCACCTAAGCATACTTTGAGTATTCTAAGTCTTCCACACTCTGTCTCCGCGCACTTGATCAACCATGTTAGTGTTTTGAGCTTTGAGCTCCGTTCTTGTAGTGAACTTGTTGTGCTTCATTTTGAGCTCAAGTCTTGGCTTGCGTGCGTGTGTATTGCTACGGATTTGTGTGTGTTGCTTCCCATCCTTACTCTTGTGCTTTCACCATGATCTTTATTGTAAGGGCGAGAGACTCCAACTTGTGGAAAGTCCTCGCGAACGGGAAAAGAGATAAGCAAAGAAAAGTCGTGGTATTCAAGTTGATCATTGGATCACTTGAAAGGGGTTGATTGCAACCCTCGTCCATTAGGACGCCACAACGTGGAGGTAGGCAAGTATTATACTTGTCGAACCATGGGATAAACTCGCGTGTCCTTCGTGACTATTTTCTGTGATACTTGTGTTCGCAAGAGCTCGCTACTTAGCCATACTAACACTTAACCAAGTTTTGTGGCTATTAGTTGTTTAATTTTACAGGATCACCTATTCACCCCCCCCCCCCCCTCTAAGTTCTCTCAATAAGATTTTTGCCACTAAAAATGGTGTGGAGGTAAGAGTAGGAGCTAGATGCCATTTCTGTAAGAAAGAACTTGCTCCTGTTCTACCATTGGCCCTAGCCATTTGGCTCGGCACAAGGAAAATGAAAATGGCTCCATGGCCGAACTAGGAACCAATCCATGCTTAGATATAATGCCGGTGGTAGTGTTTTTCGTTGGGAATATAATGCAGAAGTTGCTCGTGTTCAGTTATGTCGTTTGATTCCTAAGTTCGATCTTCCATTATGCTTTGTTGATTGTGATGTATTTAATGACTATATTAAAAGTAACCATAATCCTAGACATTGCAATGTTTCTAGACAAACTACAACTAGAGATATGGAAAAGTATTTTAAAGAAAGACATGTCATAGTTGCTAAAAATTGAAATATGTTACTTTTGTTGCTTTAACTTCTGATATTTGGAGTGGCAATGCTAAAGAAGATTATTTGTCTGTTGTTGCACATTTTGTTAACTCTGGTTGGCAGTTAGAAAAAAGGATTCTTGCTATGTGCCTCATTGATTGTTCCCACTCTGGCAACAACGTTGCAGAGAGGATTTATGTTGTTGTTAATGATTATGAATTGAGTGATAAGGTTTTTCCATTACATTGGATAATGCATCTGCTAACACTTGGGCAATGGACCACCTTACACCTTTGCTCTTTGCTTATGTTGGTCCTTTGTTATTGCATCAATGATGTGCATGTCATATCACTAACCTTCTTGTGCATGGCACATTTGTGGAACTAGAACCTTATCTTGAAGATTTAGAACTGCCATCTCTTTTTTGAACTCATCCAACCAAAGAATCGTTGCATACAAAAGTTTTTGTGTTGCTATGGGAGTAAGACCTCGTAAGTTTGGTTTAGACATGTAAGTGAGATGGAACTCTACCTATCTTGTGTTAAAACATCTCATACCTTACAAGAGCACATTCTCTGTGTTTATTCAGACCCACTATCACCTTAAAGAAGAGGGTGCTACACTTTTAATTGAAGCACATTGGTATGTTGCTGAAAAAATATTGGAGTTCCTCGAAAGGTTCTATGATTCTGTTGTTGTGATGTCTAATATGTACTATCCTACATCACCTTTAATGTTGCACCACATTCTTCATATTAATAAGCACATGAACATGTATGAGAATGATAACTTGCTTAGACTTGTAGTTGTCCCAATGAAAGACAAATTCTTAAAATACTAGGGTACAATTCCTTTCCTATATGCATTTGCATTTATACTTGACCCTAGAGCTAAAATGAGAGGTTTCAACAATGTGCTTGCATTGATGTCTCAGCTTACTCATTCTGATTACTCTAGTTATCTAACTTCTGTGAGGGCTGAGTTATCTAATTTATTTAATAAATATGATGACAAATTTGGTTCAATGAGGTTGCAGAGGACCTCAAATGCTACCCCTGGTGAAGGTAAGAGCAAATATGCTTGGGATTTGGTTTTTGGTGCTCGTACAGATGGCTTTGGTACCAGTTCTTCAATGTCACTTGGTGATGGTCTGGGTGCCTTTGGTGCTAGAGCCAGTGTCAGTTCTTCCATTGGTCCTAAACTCTCAAGAAGAACATATGCTAGTGCTTTGCTTCATGCAGCAAGCACTCCTGGTATTTCTGGTTTTGATCTAGCTGCTTATATAGATAGTGACACTGTTCAGAAGTTTGATGATGACTTCGATCCCCTAGGCTGGTGGCATGATCATAAACTCACTTATCCAGTGTTTTCAATCTTAGCTAAAAATATCATTTCAGTTTTTGTCTCTGCTTTGAGTTTAGAGTTAGCATTTAGTCTTGTAGGTAGGGTCATCGAGGAATGGCGTCGTTGACTCGGCTCAGGAATGGTGGAGATGCTTTCTTTGCTCAAGGACTGGTAGGCAGCTGATGAAAGGATGCAGCACACAACAGAAGATAAAAACCTCGAGGAGTCCTTCAAATATCTGTTCGTTGATTAATATGTTATGTGCTTGTTTCTACCATGTGCATGTAACTGAAGTATGACCTATGAACTAGTGAATTGTGATGAACTAAATGATGAAGTATAAAATTAATGAGCTGGACTGTACTCTTTTCCTATAGGGTTTCTCACGAGGTGTGAGTTTTACCTAGGTTTTTAACGAGGCAACCATTGCACCAGCTCAAACTTAAGGACATGTGTTATGTGATATGTGATTGTGAATTGGTTTGTGGAGTGTGATTATAATCTATGTGTATTGGTTGTGAAATGTGATTGTAAACTGTGATTATGAATTGGACTGTCAACAGTGACTATAATTTGTGCATGTAAATTGGACTGAGTGGGCTATCGGGACGGCACGGCATTGACGTGCCCTCGGGCCATCGGGCCAACACGACACGGTTAAGAAAAGGTTGTGCCGTGCTTGGGCCTAAACCGAGGCACGTCAAGCGGCCTGACCTGACACGATTATTGAAACGTGCTTGCTCGTGCCCATCGTGTCGTGCCTGTGTTGGGCTCATGCGAGGTCAGGCCGTGCCGCCCATTTGGCCATCTATATTGAGTTGATCAGAAGTGCTCCTCTTTGGAAAAACTGAAGCTCGCTCAAATGGCTCCTAATTAATTTTCTAAGCTCAATGAGATGATTAGTGATCGCTCTCTAAAAAGAACCGGTTCACATGTACGATGGTGTCACAAAATATGTGTTTGGACAATATACTAGATTGAAGCCTTTTCAGCTTCAAATACTGGCCCTATTTGGAAGCAAAGTATTTCAAACCACAATTTTGAAATGTCAAGACATATCTACAATATTTTTACTATAGTATTGGAAAACCATAGTTTTGATGTGCGTGAGTAGAAATTTTGCTCGAGACCTAAGTTTCTAATACAGTGAGAAAACTGTAGCATAGTCAAATCCAATGTTTTGCATATAGAGTTTTTGAAGATGTTACCAAACACTCTATTGTAAAAAAATACCACATTATTCTCTAAAAACAGAGAAAATACTCCACTCCCAAAACACCACGTAAATGTGAGGGTGAGCGTTGCGAACACCTCCGTGCATGAACCCCTCTCCTCTAATCCCTCAAACATGCTCTTGCAAGTTAAACCTTGTTGGTAAAGCTACAAAAACTGGCTTCACCTAGCTTCTTTAAACCCTAGCATGGGGAGCGGTGCTGATGGTGTGTAGGCAGACTGTCCGGGCCTCGGGGTGGGGGGCTTGGTAGGGCCACAGTCATCGACACACAGGGCCATAGGGATTGACACATGGCTCGAACGGGAGCAGGGGAGTTGGAGCACGAGGTCTAAGGTGTGTTCCTATGATGGGATTGTTGGCACTTGAGCAAATTAGAGGAGAACAGGGGAAGAAGAAAGTCCGAGCAAATTATGAAGATGAAGAAATAAGAAAGACGGAAAGGATAATGATATTATGTCCATTTTATTCTTTTTGTCTACCATGAGAGAGTATTATTTTTCTATGAATTATCTTGTATCATATTGGTCATCATGAGTTAGGAGCATGTTGAATTTATAGCCTAGAGACCACTGCAGTGTGTGCAAGTTTGTTGATAGTAGAAAATTTGATCAATGGAGATAAGTGATCGTTGTGAGTTTTTTTTTCTCTTATGAAGTTTTTGCTGGGGAGTCTGAGTTATCATCAAGTATGTCATCTTAACTAGTGTTGTGAATTTCATCATTTAATCACTCAAGAGTGGCTTCGTCTTTCTATTCTTTGCTTAACAGTTTTTTTGACCAGTTCCATGTCTTGCATACTCAACAAATGTTGCGCACAGCAAAGAAACTTTGATCTGGACCAAAGTTTTCTATACCCCCAAATTACCATAGTATTGATAGAACCACAGTATTATATACAGAGTTTTTAAAGGCTACCAAACAATTTTTGGCTTAAAATGGAATGGTTCATCCAAATTCCATGGACCTAGTGAAGGTTCTTTGCACATACATGCACCTAGTGAAGGTTCTCTGCACCCATAGCTTGGACTTGGAGCAATTCTTCTTCTAGTCAAGGCTTCACACGATGTATAACTTTGCACCCATAGCTTTCGTAGGTTAGGCTTCATAGGATAATTCACTTCATGCTCGTAGCCTTCGTAGGTGAGGCTTCACGCGCCTCTCCTTTTCACTTTTGATTGGTTTATCTGTCATAAAATCAGTTATGTAAGCCCATGTTGACAACAGATTTACGTTACTTAACTCCAATTTACCAATAGACACATTTACCTATGATAAAATCCCCAATATGAACCAATGTATTCCTCCGCCCAAAAAATAAAGCCGTCCTAATTTTAGAATAATTTAACTAGGTTTAAAGAAATAATATCAGCATTAGTATCTCTAATTACTTTTATTATGACAATTTGTTTTAGTAAACATCTAGGTTGGTACTTACATATCATATATATTAGTACTTGATCAAGTTTGTCACTAAAATGACATTCTTTCAGGTTTCAAGGACAAAAGGAGTAGTTACAATGCCCACATGATCAAGAGTATAAAATGCGACAACACAAGTCGCATCTGTTTCGGAAATTAAAAAAAAACACGTTGCACCGAAATTACTCAAAAATATATCTAAACGCGGCACAGTAGAATTTTTTTCAAATATAAATGTTTAAATAATACCAGAAACTTCATCTGTGCCTTAGGAATGTATTACAACAATTTACATACACCAGCGGGTAGGTTAGTTAGTAGTCATGCACCACTGAATCTAACATCGGTTTCTTACAATGAAATTTCGATTAAAATGTTTTAAGAATAAAATAATTTATTTACATGAGCAGGTACATTAATTAGTGGGTGCACTCCATTGAAACGAATATTAGTATATTTACAGTGCAAAATTGTATATAAATGTTTGTGCATACATTACAGGAATTTTCTTTTACACCTGGGTGCATTAGTTGGTAAGGAACGAACCACGGGCCAGAAATTTTACAATTTAACCCTCACAACAGTAGATATAAGGTGCCCTGGGGTCAGTCAAAAACATCCGATGCTGGCAGAAAATAAGAGCCAAGGCGTGGCCAGTTCGTTCAAACAGTAGTCAGCACCCACATCCACCATCTATAAGAATCCCAAAGAAACACAACAGACAAAAGAAACATAGATCCACCACGTTATGCCAACAGCAAATAATGTCACCTAGCTGCTAATTATTGAATATACTGTACTGCAAGTTACTATTGTAACAGCAATCCGATTGATATGGTACAGTAATACAACGTTGCAACATATATTTCCTTTTAGTATTGACACTGCTGACAAAATGGCACCAGCACCAGTCATTCTACAATCCAAACCTAAACAGGAGGGAACCCAGGATTCAAGAGAACAATATTTTTGGCCCGATCCTTAGTATATATACTACAAAAATGCCTGTATTTAACTTTAGTCTATACCTCAGCTTCAGGCAATTAAAACCAGACCAGTCTTTGGGTCGAAAACTGGTCAGAAACTGAGTGGAACCTGCCAGATATGTTTCATTTCCACCCACCGTTTTGTATAACAAATCACTACCCAGAGTTTTGGCATAATATTTGCTAAGACTCTGTTTAAAAGCAACCCAGTTTTTAAGAAACCAGTTTTTAACATTTAGCTAGGAGAGGCCAGCTTCTTGGTTTTTAAGAAACTGAGAATCTAATTTCTATAAACTGCGTCATAAACTGGTACATTTGGAACCAACTCAATTTCTATAAACCAATTTCTTAAAAACTGGGTGCTTCCAAACAGGGCCTAAGTCATCATGGTAGCCAAGCCCATTCCAATCAGAAAAAAATAGGGGCAGTATAATCATCTTGAGCAAAGCAAACTATGCCAAATAATTTTGAAGAGGGAACAAATCTGTAGACAATTCAATTGCAACCACTACCAGTGAACTAAATTGTGCATGCAGCAAAAGGAAAAGGTGGAGCCTTTTTAATATATTTGTCATATCCAAACTAATAGCAGCTACAGTCAAGGGTAGTAGAGCTGAAAGCAACAAGTTCTTCTGAATGATACTATCATCTTGATAAATAGCCTTTCTACCTAGTTCTATAAAAAATCGCAGTAGTATGTCAAAGTTACACATGTGAACGATAACCCTATGAGTAGTTTGGACAAAATCCATGAGCAGGTGAAGAATGTATATAACAAGTCTAGCCCCAAGCAACCTCCGTTTGGGAATTGGGAGAAATACATTTTATGTGATGCCCAACCAACTTTGTTTCAGGCAAACTATCTAAGCGCTGGAAAGTTATCCAACATGCCATAATGCCACTCCTTACCCCAAAGGAACATATATATACACAATCCATTACTTTACACATAAAGGTCCTTGCGTTGTTTCCTACGACCCTGGTCGAGTTTTTTTTTTTTTTCCTACGGCCAAAAGCATAGCAGCTCATGATTTTTTTAGATAAAGATAGCAGTTCATGATGGCCTCACAATTATACAAACTGGAACCTTCAGTGTCCAAGTAATTGACAGGCCACAGATTGGCATCAGCACTTTAGCCATAATACATATATGAAAAACTTCTGTCAAAAAGTTCAAAGTGCATTGCAATAAAAGCTCAATACCTATTTTTCCTTACCAGCATTATGAAAGCATGTCATCCTTACCATCGTTAGGGAAACATGCAAGTATGACAGGAGCCCTCTGTTGGAAATTATCCTACACTTTGCAGTTTCTGTTTAGCAAACAAACAGCAAAGACAGATGATTTAAAACAGACATCTAGAGAAAGGCCACCATCAGCAAAATGTCACATGCAAACAATCACATCTGTCCAGCAGCAGTGAATTGGAAACCTAAGTATTTTACCCACAATATTTAGTGCTTGTAGCCTGTAGGATCCTATGATGTCCTATTCTGAACATCAAACCTATGACAATAAAACCATCACTATCTCGAATAACTAACTAGAAGTGAATAATAAAACTCCAGTTCGGTATCAACAAGCTCTGCGTTACTGCGTATATGATGCACATACCAGTATTCATATGAAAACCAGTATCTTTCTTTTTCTTCTATATTTGAGCACCACTCATGTTTTGGTTCTAAACTAGGTTTACCATCGATTCCCTCCCATCTCATGCTAACATTCAAAGTACATATCCCAACTCAAACCTCTTCATGCTTTTGTGTTTCCTTGCAGACTTCCAAGTCTCCCTTTATCACTAATCCATCCCTCAAGGCACAAAATAGGCAACCGCTTTAATGAGATTATTTTTGTTGATTTGGATTGCTTTGTTGTCATGCAATGACATGTCAACAACTCTAGCCCTTGTGTTTAATCAGGAATGCAGCACTTTTGCCCTTCTTGTTTTGAATGGGGACATATCACAGAGTCAGTATTCAATAATTTTATTAAAATAAATGATTAAGCAAATTGGGCTGTGACATAAAAAAAACTATTTGTCCAATGCACCCTTAGATTTTTTTTTTGGATTTAAACTATGCAAAACTAGCACAATTTTCAAGCACTGAAAGTAACTTCAACATGTTTCCATTAGCCCCCTACCAAAAGATTCCAACAAAATTTACCATGTTATGGATGTCTGATGACACAATTACAAGTCTCTTTGTAAAAGTTCCAGCATGGTCTATTATTAGGTCGCCATTAGAAAAAGCATGAGCCTAGTTGAAAGAAACAGGAGTTATAAATCAGCACGTACAGAAGAAGGATATTAGCATGTTAAGCAATCCCAGAACAACTTCGGCAAAAATACGTGAAGTAAACATAGCCATGTGAACTCTGCAGATCAACATGGAACAAAAGTTTGGGACCATTACAAGTTTCCCTTCAAATACGCTGAACCGCATGAACAGAATGTCTGAAAAGATCTCAATTCTCGATTGCCATTGACACATCCATAAGCACCAGTAGCAACCTGGAAAAATACTAGGAAGTGACCAATTGAAACATATAGGGGCAAAATGTCTTTACTTGTGGACCACAATCAAACAGTCAAAACACACCTTCAAAACCACATCAATTTTAATCAGTTAACACTAGCGCCTATTCCCACGAAAATGGCCCTTCCCAGAAACCTTTTTGTTGTTGAATGACTTGGGCCCTCCATAATTCCTGAGTACAAAGTATCTGAGTTTATAAACAAGGAAATGCTTCGCTTTAGAAATTCATAATCAAATTAGTTCATATCTCACAGTTTTTGCCTTTTTGCAACATCTTGCTTCATTTTCAGGACAATGTCCATTGCACATTGCTGATGTTCCCTTGTTTGTACATGCAAATCCAGATTCTCTGCACTCCCACAGTTAAACATGCATATTCGGCACCAACCAGAATTCCCGTTTCTCAAGAATCCACCCTAGATGGAAGAACGCTCAACAGTTTAGTAGATAAACAATACATAACAGCAAAAATAATAGCATATATAGGAAGTACTAATGCATTGTAACAAAAAAGAATAAATTCAGGTAAAAAAGCACAGATAACCTACCAAACCAAAGTGTGCTGCAGTTTTAGGAAATCCATGCTGAGCATATTCAGCGACAAGATGAGGGTCACCTGGATGCATGTCACCTGCAAAGTGATGTGTAGAAGGTTCAGTTAAATGCAATAGCAATTACCATGGGGTTCTCCACACTGACCATGTAGGCTAGTGCAAGGAAAAGAATCACCAAGGTTGAAAGGAGCTGGAGGGAAGTCCAGACCCTCAAAAGAATGTAAATTCCCAGGAAGGTTACCAGAGCCAAGCTGGTGTTTAGGAGGGCCACCAGGACCGCCACTTGTCCCTTGAGCAAATGGGCCTAAAAACATTCAAATTCAATGGGGGAACATCATTGGCAAATTCAATGTCCAAAGTGTCATAAGCTTTTGTTCATATAACCAAAAGGCCTGCTGCCATTGAAGTATTAGGGGGTGTTTGGTTTCTAGGGGCTAATTTTTAGTCCCTCCATTTTATTCCATTTTAGTCCCTAAATTGTCAAATACGGAGTTTCCGTATTTGGCAATTTAGGGACTAAAATGAAATAACATGGAGGGACTAAAAATTAGTCCAAAGAAACAAAACACCCCCTTAATACTCTCAGTTATTAATTTATGGATCACTTCAAAATCTTACCTGGATTTCTGAAATTAGGCATTCCAATAGCCCTGTGATGATCAAATTCTGCTCCATGTGACAGGAAGTCAGGGTGACTGGCAGTTGCATTTTGCTTTCTTGGAAAATCCTCATGCAAACCTGCACTTCTGTGGTTTGCAAATGGAGGCCTTCCAGGTACTGAATCAAGGAAACCATCAGGTCTACCTAAAGCTCTCTCAAAATGTCTAGGGTCCCTTCGCAAGCCCTGATCATCTAGAGGGGCTGGTGCTGGAAAATGTTTCCGACTGTCTTCGGTATTATCATGTCTTTCAGGATATGCTGCACCCCCTGAAGCGTTGAACCCCTCAC
The DNA here is from genome assembly GCA_029449295.1 of Zea luxurians. Taxonomy (NCBI): domain Eukaryota; kingdom Viridiplantae; phylum Streptophyta; class Magnoliopsida; order Poales; family Poaceae; genus Zea; species Zea luxurians. The sequence goes on along the minus strand of JAOPSE010000023.1, from coordinate 29,077,951 downwards.
CATTGCTGTTCAACATTCCTGAATAAATGGAAGTTAGATCAGCATACTTGCAACAACAGAAGAAGAAGTATTGGCCTATGACCTAGAGTATTACCAAGAGGACGTGGCTGACCCAAACGTTCAAGATCAAAAGAAGGCAACACTGCACCATGATGTCCAGGTAATGGGCCAACCAAACAAGGCCGAATCATACCATCGCCAGGTCTGATACCCCCAGGCTGTGGCATTGGCATCTGAATCTGGTTCTCTCCAAATGGCCTTGTTATCGTTCCAGAATGAAACACACCATATGGTTGTTGCAGCGGAGGACGGATATTTTCAGAGAAACTATGCATATGACCATGATTCGTCATATGCTGAGGAAGCATTTTATCTGGTCCAGATGGATGTGGTACCACACCTGGGGGCACATAAGAGCCCGGTGCCCCTGCATTTTGCAGTGATGCCTGTTGAAACGGTCGTCCTTTCTCATGATTAGTAGATGCATCTGAAGCCTTGTGATCTTTGCCTCCCTGCACAAGTGGGCCATGTGAATTGCCTGCCTGGTCAGTATTCCCATCCCTCCTAATTGAACCATCTAAATTGTGTGATACAATGCCAGTTTGCACTGCATCTTTTCTAACACCAACAAAACCATTATGTTCGCTGTTCATGTTTTCATCACCCGATTGTGACTTTGTAGGTCTCATGACAACTGACTCAGGACCACTATTTTTATTTTCACCGACAGCAGCAATAGTTGCATTATCCAACTTCCCTGATTTTGAAGTATGTTTTTCAAGATCTAAAGAACCCTGCCCAATAGGGTGCCCAGCAGCAGGTGACTCAGTTCTAAGCATTGCTGGATGTTGCTGCTGAAATTGCTGTGTTGGTGCAAGATGGGCCATAGGTCTGCCAGCAGAAGTTTGAACATGTTGTCCAGTATTGTCAGTAACATGCTGTTGTGTATATGGCTGACCAGGTTGGGAATGCATCTGTTGTGATGAAGACATTCCTTGCTGGTATGATTGAACTGATTGTGAGGAAACAGATGAGTGCACAGACAATCCCTGTGGTGGTGCTTGGGAAGGAATGTTGGAATACATTGTTGGCCACTGAGCATGAAACCCAATATGTTTTTCATGTTGTGCTGTATGTTGAATTCCCTGGGCCTGAGGATGCTGCAAAGCTGGCTGATGGCCTGACAATGGAGGACGCATCGGTGCAGGATGATGAGAAACATGTGTTTGTTGGTGGGACACATGTACAGGTTGCATCAAAGCACCTTGGGTTTGCTGCTGTGCATATGTAGTATTCTGGGAGTGCATATGATGTGTCTGTTGAGGATAGACCTGAGATTGTGGGTAAGCTTGCTGCTGGACATGTGGAGGCTGTAGCTGAACTTGAGAGTTTAGCTGCATCTTAGGTTGAATATTTTGCTGTAGGGGTAAAGCTTGCATATGTGGATGTTGTTGATGTGCAACAATATGTTGCTGCTGCGGAGGTTGAGCTTGTACATGTGGCTGGACCTGATACGCCATTGCTTGAGTCGCAAATTGCTGATTACCAACTTGAGTAGGAGCAGATGGATGTGCTGCAGATTGTACTTGGAGACCAGATGGTTGGAGAGGAACTTGACTTGGTTGGACCTGTGGAACTTGGGCTGACTGAATTGGTTGATGAAGCTGCGACTGACCTGAAGGTGCTTGAACATGGGAAATATGAGGGTGACTTTGGGGTCGGGGTTGAACTGGATGCTGTTGAAGCTGTGGCTGACTCGTCAATGGATGGACCTGGGGCTGACTTTGGGCTTGCATCATCACCTGGGAGGACTGAACTTGAGGCTGAACATAAGAAGCAGGTTGTGCAGATCCTTGCACCGCATTTTGGGATGGTACTTGCATTGGAGGTTGCATGTATTGCTGATACGCCTGCTGGTATTGGTCATATTGTTGATGTTGCTGCATGTAAGGGTTGGATCCAGGGTGCTGCTGCTGGTAGTATTGCGAGTATTGGAGCTGCTGCTGCTGCTGCTGGTACCACTGCTCAGCTGTTGGAGTTTGGGAAGCAGAAATAGATGAAGCTGAAGAAGGCACAGCTGCTGTGGTTGCACCAGCTGCCCCTCCTGTTGCTGCTGCAGAATCTGTTACAGCTGTGGCTGTAGTTGAAGATGGCTTTGTTAGGGTTGTAGCTGCAGCTGCAGCAGATCCAGCTGAGGCAAGTGATGAATCTTGGATGACTGGCTGAGTTGTTGCCGTTGCCAGCTGCACCTGACTACCATCAGCTTGTTGGGTTTGAGATTGTAAGCCCTGCAAATAACAAAAAAAAAGGTAAAAAGAAATCGTCACTTACAGCATAGTTCTAGACATCCATAAGAAGTTACTGAAGGTATGGACATACATGGCAGACTTGAGCATGTTCTTGCACTTGACGATGCACAATTTGTGTCCCACAACGATTGCAAACAACAGGAGAGTTCCCATATGCACAAGCAGTACCATGTGTGACACAGGCAGATAGCTCTCCATGCCATTGGCATCCACTTTTATTATACAGGCAATAGACCGCGACTTTGCCAATAGTCTCAGCAAGGGTTTTATTTGATTCCACAAGAGGCTGTAGATTGCAAAATATGTAGTAAGACGAGTGCCATTACTTCACTACAAGAACTCATTGGATATGCATACCTTGGAATCAGCTTCTGTTACAAGGTATCCATCATAAGGACAAGCTTGTGTGGTTGCCACTACATATGCCAAGCAGGATTTGCAGTAGAGATGTGTGCATTGAGTTTGTAGGGCCTCATTCGGATATACAAGTGTCCGGCAAACAGGGCAGAAATATTCACCAGGAAGGGATTGAATACTCAAGATGCATTCATTATCAAACCCCATTGCTGAAACTTGTTAAAATTTGCCCAGTGTCCCAGTCAAATATCAAGCCTGCACAAATAAATGAATAAGCCTAAATGCTGCATATGCGCTATGTGCTGAAAAGAAAAGAAACAGAAACCCAACAAAAAAAATGCATGTCAACGATTCAGGAAATGGCAAAAAAACATAAATACTTCATTGACAAAAACTTCTTGATAAGGCAGCAAGTTACAAACAGGTGGCAGTCACTCTACAATCACAGCATAAGCACACACAGAAAGGAAAAAGATTGAACTTAAAACGCACTACATATTACAAAGTATATTCATTTATTCAAATAGCTTGTACAATATAATTCCAAATAAAAACTCAGTAAAAATGTTTCCTAGGCTAAAGCTATCAGGCTAGTGTTGGCAACTAATAAAAACACTTGATATGCACAGCACAAAAAAAGTGATGGCAGCTAATAAATGCAGCAAAAGAACAACATCAGAAAAAAGACCAGTCAACCAATATTATGGAAGGCCAATAGCTAGCTGCTACCTCACCTACCTCCTGCCTAGCAATTACCTGCCATGTAACCTGTTTAGTTGCTATCAGCGCTAAGCACCACTCCACCCCTGCGGCCCTGCCTAGCACATTATAGTGAATAAAATAATATCTCCCCGGACCAAAGAATCGGCCCCTGCCAAGTTCAAGGACCGCTCGTGAAATTTTGGCAAACAAAGCAAGCAGCCAAGCTTGAGTCAAGATTGAGGATGAACTCCTGGCTGCTGCTGCTTGAGAACAAGGAAGTGAGTTCGTTCCTCATGCCCATCCTCAAGCAGTCAATCTGAAGCAGAAGGAGTGGTCCTTCACGCTCCAGGTGCCGGTTAAAGGACCTGGTGACTTCAAATTAAGGCATCATCAAGAGACTAAAAACAGCAACAAGCCCACAGTCCTGAATTTTCAGGGTACACATCACTTCAACTAACTAAATTCGCGTACTGCCCACTCAAGATTATTGTGACAGGTTAGTTAGTGAATTACAGCTAGTAGCTAATAATTTGGTCAGGTTAAGAACAGCACATGTATGAATATTTTTCCCTTATATCATTAGTAAGCACTAGATAGCTGTGAAGCGTGACTTGTATTACTTCATAATGGCTTAACAACCAGCAAAAGAATGATTCTTCTCTTGAAAGGGAAACACTATGAACCTATTTTGACAAGCTAGCTATAAAATGTCACTAGATGGAACCAGAAACAAAGGTCTACACTATGTGGTTCTCATAATCAGTGGCAGAGCTTCTGCAGGCCAATAGGGATCATGGACATCCCTGAACTTCTGTGAATTCTAAGTTTCAATCATTTGGCTCAACAACAATAAAAGAGTAATATTGTTCTTCGATGATTAGACCCTCCTGGGTTTAGGTCCAACCTCTGCCACTGCTTGTAGTGATATACATCTATAAAATACATAGCGAAAGTATGCTTTTGTGCAACTATTTTCTAGGCAATGCTACCCTTAATCATTTTTACACGTCTAAAAGAGGTGCCTAACAGGTGTCATCATGCAAGGGCATCATCTATCCCATTCTAAAAAGCTTTCAATAATGGGTAGATAGGATAAGTGCCTCCTCAGTATCATTCAGATTACATCGAATTCTAAAGGTCACACATCTAAAAGATGGGCTTTTAGGCTAAATAAATTCACATGACGATAGATAGGATAAGTACCTCCTCTGTATCATTCAGATATTCAATAATGGATTCACACACAAGTTTTCGAATTCTAAAGGTCACATATCTAAAAGATGGAATTTTAGACCAAATAGAATTCACATGACGCGTAGATAGGACAAGTATCTCCTCTGTATCATTCAGACATTCAATAATGGATTTGTACACGTGGAATTTTTTTAAAAAGAACCTTGTGATGTGACCATGGAAATAACATGATTTTGCATGCTATACAGAATCTTCACATCCAACCCAAGTATGCCTATTAGAAATAGGAATGGCACCCTTGCTGCCCCATCTATCCGATTCTCGCGCACCAGCAACTCGGTCTACTGCTGTCAGTAATCAATCACAGATCAAATCCACAAAAATCAAACCCTAACACCGATGCAGCAAACAAATCAACAGATCAAGCAACAGGGTATGAGTCTTGTACCCAAACCACAGTCAATACTCAGAGGTAGAGGTGGAACGATCCTAACCTTAACGAGGTAGAGGCCGAGAGCTACTGGTGGGCGTGAGGATAACGTGGGAGCGGAGGTTCGCGGCGTTGAGGATGATACGGCGCCTCGTCAGGATCCCGTTGGAAGTTGAGGATGGCGGCGATGTAGGCAGCGGCGCACTAAACCCTAGACCCTAGTCTCCATGGTAGATGCGAGCGCAGAGCGAGCAGACGAAAGAAGACGCTCGGGGGTCGGGGATGCCGGATGGGGCCGAGTAAGGCCTTGTTCGTTCGTTTAGGCCATTCCCTACCGAGATCGTGGCCCGATCCGGCGATCCCCGCGGATGCACCTGACAATATCGGCCCACGATAGAAGTTACGTTCGGTTAGGCCACGTGGGTTTATGGCCGGATCGATTCCAACCAGAACCTCTCAGGTTCTCATGGCAATTGATGGAATTCGGATCAGCAAATGTCCATTCGTAACTATATTTTACAATCAATATTTACTAGTGTCCACACACCCGGATAAAAATTTATATCCATGTTTTTCTCTTCGGATTTCGGAGGAGTTATGAATATATGTTGATATGACAGACACAGTCATTTTTCAACAATTCAATAGCATAATTAATTATTTTTTTCTCAATTCACCATCATACACAATTAAAATACAATAAAAAATTAATATGGACTTATGGGTCGGCTGGAGTTTAGAAGGGGCAACTGCTAGTTGTGTTGTGGTCTATGGGAATTGGAAGGGGGCACGGCACAGGAAGCTAGTAAGACCAACTCCAGCAACGGCGCCCTCCGTATCCATATCCTAGGGAGCGCCCTCCGCGTTTGCGTAGGCGAAGCGCGGAGGCGTTTCCAGCAGAGTCCGTATACGGCTCCGTACTCGGTGGAGGGAAGGGCGGCCGTTTCCGTTGCCGCCAACGGTCGGAAAACGGATCCCGTTGGGCCATGTTGGAAGCCACCGCGCCCAAGGTGTTGTCTCCGTCCGACCGTGGCTGCTGCGTGCTGCTTTGACTTCGGCAGCGGTCCTGAAAGGGAAATGTGCCCTTGGGCCATTTCTAAGTATTTTTGGTGATTGAGTGCCAACACAAGTGCTTTTGTGCTAATCTATGCAAAGTGGTGGACAAAGTGCAAATCATGTCAAAAGGTATGTTTCTAGACTTAGTACATTGTTTTATGGACTAATGTATTGTGTCTAAGTGCTGGAAACAGGAGAAATTGAATTGGAAATAAGATGGCTTTGTTCAGCCAAAGTTTGCTCAGTCTGAATGCACCGGACTGTCCGGTGGTGCACAGGACAGTGTCCGGTGTGCCAGGCTGGCTCTGGCGAACAGGCTGCTCTCGGGACTTCGACGGCGGTGTACGGCTATAATTCACCGGACTGTCCGGTGGTGCACCGGACTGTCCGGTGGTGCACCGGACTGTCCGGTGAGCCGTTCACAGGCGAACTCGTCGCTCTCGGGAGATGATTAACAGCGTACGGCTAAAATTCACTGGTTTGTCCAGTGGTGCACCGGACTGTCCGGTGAGTCAATAGTCAGCCGGGGCAACGGTCGGCCGAGGATTCCGCGCGTGACGCGTGGCCGAGCCAACGGTCACATTGGTGCACCGGACTGTCCGGTGTGCACCGGACAGTGTCCGGTGCGCCAATGGCTCTCAGACTCCAACGGTCGGCTTCGCCAAATAAGGAAGCATATATGCACCGGACAGTGTCCGGTGGTGCACCGGACTGTCCAGTGCGTCAGTCGACAGAAGGCAAGATCTACCTTCCAGGATTGCTCTCAACGGCTCCTAGCTGCCTTGGGGCTATAAAAGGGACCCCTAGGCTCATGGAGGAGGATACCAAGCATTCCTTGAGCACTCTTGATCACTCACACTCCATTCTTGCGCACTTGTTCGACATTCTAGTGATTTGAGCTCCGTTCTAGTGTGCTAGTCTTTTGAGCTTAAGTCTGGGTCTTGTGTGTGTGTATTTGCTGTGATCTTAGTGTCTTGTGTGAGTTGCTAATCCCTCCCTTACTCCGTGCTTCTTTGTGAATTTCAAGTGTAAGGGCGAGAGGCTCCAAGTTTGTGGAGATTCCTCGCGAACGGGATTAAGAAAAGCAAGCAAAACACCGTGGTATTCAAGTGGGTCTTTGGACCGCTTGAGAGGGGTTGATTGCAACCCTCGTCCGTTGGGACGCCACAACGTGGAGTAGGCAAGCGTTGGTCTTGGCCGAACCACGGGATAACCACCGTGCCATCTCTGTGATTGATATCTTTGTGGTTATTGTGTTTTGTTGAAGACTCCTCTCTAGCCACTTGGCGATTATTGTGCTAACACTTAACCAAGTTTTTGTGGCTTAAGTTTCAAGTGTTACAGGATCACCTATTCACCCCCCTCTAGGTGCTCTCAATTGGTATCGGAGTTGTTCTCTTCGCAAAGGGACTAATCGCCCGAAGAGATGGATCCTAAGGGGAAGGGAATCATGATCAACGATAAAGAGAAGGAGTCCTTCGTCAACAAGCCTAAGGATGACAAGCCTCATTGTGCAGGGACGAGTATCATAAAGTGAGTGGCTTGGACAATGCCAAGCAGATCTGGGACACCCTCAAGATCTCTCATGAGGGGAACGACGTCATCTTGCTCACCAAGATGGAGTTGGTGGAGGGCGAGCTTGGACGATTCGCGATGATAAGGGGCGAGGAGCCAACCCAAACATACAACCGGCTCAAGACCCTTATCAACAAAATAAGGAGCTACGGAAGCACGCGATGGACGGACCACGACGTCGTCCGCCTAATGCTAAGGTCCTTTACCGTTCTTGATCCACATTTGGTGAATAATATTCGTGAGAATCCCAGGTACACCAAAATGTCGCCCGAAGAAGTCCTTGGAAAATTCGTAAGCGGGCGAATGATGATCAAGGAGACGAGGTACGTGGACGACGCACTGAATGGTCCAATCAATGAGCCTCAACCCGTTGCTCTCAAGGCAACGAGAAGCAAGGAGGCGTTACCTAGCAAGGTGGCGCAAGTTGAGGCGGCAGGGCTCAATGATGAAGAGATGGCCCTCATCATCAAGCGCTTCAAGACGGCGCTAAAGGGTCGCAAGGGACAGCCAAGCAAGACCAAGGCCAAGGGGAAGCGCTCATGCTTCAAATGTGGTAAGATTGGTCATTTCATTGCTAACTGTCCCGATAATGAAAGTGACCAGGAAAAAGGGAACAAGAGAGAAAAGAAGAAGAATTACAAGAAGGCCAAGGGCGAGGCACATATCGGAAAGGAGTGGGATTCGGATTGCTCCTCCTCTGACTCCGACAATGAAGGACTCGCCGCCACCGCCTTCAACAAGTCATCCCTCTTCCCCAACGAGCGTCACACATGCCTCATGGCGAAGGAGAAGAAGGTATGTACTCGAGACAGTACTACTTATGATTCTTCTAGTGATGATGAGTCTAGCGATGAGGAAATAGATTACTCTAGCTTGTTCAAGGGATTGGATAGAAATAAAATTGATAAAATCAATGAATTGATTGATGCCTTGAATGAAAAGGATAGACTTTTAGAAAAGCAAGAGGATTTGTTGTATGAAGAACATGATAAATTTGTAGAGGCACAAAAATCTTATGCTTTAGAAGTTAAAAGAAATGAAATGCTTTCTTATGAACTATCTACTTGTCATGAAACCGTTTCTACTTTAAAAGGTGTTAATGATGATTTAAAAGCTAAACTAGAAGTAGCTAGTAAATCTAACTCTTGTGTAGAACATGTTTGCACTAGGTGTAAAGATCTTAATGTTGATACTTGTAGTGAACACCTAGAGTGCATTTCTAAACTAAATGATGAAGTAGCTAGTCTTAATGCTCAACTTAAGACTAGCAAGAGTGAATTTGACAAACTAAAATTTGCAAGGGATGCCTACACAATTGGTAGACACCCCTCAGTTAAGGATGGTCTTGGCTTCAAGAGGGAAGTCAAGAACTTAACAAGCCATAAGGCTTCCATCTCCGCCAAGGAGAAAGGGAAGGCCCCTATGGCTAATAGTGTGCAAAAGAACCATGCTTTTATGTACCATGACAGGAGACAATCTAGAAATGCTTATAGGAGTTATAATACATATGATGCTTTTGATTCTCATGCCATGTTTGCTTCTAGTTCTTCCTATGTGCATGATAGAAATGTTGGTAAGAGAAATGTTGTTCATAATATGCCTAGGAGAAATGTTGTTAATGTTCCTAGGAAAGTTAATGAACCTTCCACAATATATCATGCTTGCAATGCTTCTTTTACCATTTATAGAAAGAATAAGAAGGTGATTGCTAGGAAGTTAGGGGCAAGATGCAAGGGAGATAAAACTTGCATTTGGGTCCCTAAGACAATTGTGACTAACCTTGTAGGACCCAACAAGAGTTGGGTACCTAAGACCCAAGCCTAAATTTGCCTTGCAGGTTTATGCATCCGGGGGTTCAAGCTGGATTATCGACAGCGGATGCACAAACCACATGACGGGGGAAAAGAGGATGTTCTCTTCCTACGTCAAGAACAAGGATCCCCAAGATTCAATAATATTCGGTGATGGGAACCAAGGCAAGGTAAAGGGGTTAGGTAAAATTGCTATTTCATCCGAGCACTCTATTTCTAATGTGTTTTTAGTTGAGTCGCTTGGATATAATTTGTTATCTGTTAGTCAATTATGCAATATGGGATATAATTGTCTATTCACAAATGTAGATGTGTCTGTCTTTAGAAGGTGTGATGGTTCACTAGCTTTTAAGGGTGTACTAGATGACAAACTTTATTTGGTTGATTTTGCAAAAGAAGAGGTCGGTCTAGATGCATGCTTAATGGCTAAGACTTGCATGGGCTGGTTGTGGCATCGCCGCTTAGCACATGTGGGGATGAAGAACCTCCACAAGCTTCTAAAGGGAGAACACGTGATAGGTCTAACTAATGTACATTTCGAAAAAGATAGACCTTGTGCAGCTTGTCAAGCAGGGAAACAGGTGGGAGGCTCTCATCACACCAAAAATGTGATGACCACATCAAGACCCTTGGAGATGCTTCATATGGACCTCTTCGGACCCGTCGCCTATCTAAGTATAGGAGGAAGTAAGTATGGTCTTGTTATAGTTGATGATTTTTCCCGCTTCACTTGGGTATTCTTTTTGCAGGATAAATCTGAAACCCAAGGGACCCTCAAGCGCTTCCTCAGGAGAGCTCAAAATGAGTTTGAGCTCAAGGTGAAGAAGATAAGGAGCGACAACGGGTCCGAATTCAAGAATCTTCAAGTGGAGGAGTTCCTTGAGGAGGAGGGGATCAAGCACGAGTTCTCCGCTCCCTACACACCTCAGCAAAATGGTGTGGTAGAGAGGAAGAACAAGACACTCATCGATATGGCGAGGACTATGCTTGGAGAGTTCAAGACCCCCGAGCGTTTTTGGTCGGAAGCCGTGAACACGGCTTGCCACGCAATCAACAGGGTCTACCTTCACCGACTCCTCAAGAAGACTTCGTATGAGCTTCTAACCGGTAACAAACCCAATGTGTCTTACTTTCGTGTATTTGGGAGCAAGTGTTATATTCTTGTGAAGAAAGGTAGAACTTCTAAATTTGCTCCCAAAGCTGTAGAAGGGTTTTTATTAGGTTATGACTCAAATACAAAGGCGTATAGGGTCTTCAACAAATCATCGGGTTTGGTTGAAGTCTCTAGCGACGTTGTATTTGATGAGACTAATGGCTCTCCAAGAGAGCAAGTTGTTGATCTTGATGATGTAGATGAAGAAGACGTTCCAACGGCCGCAATGCGCACCATGGCGATTGGCGATGTGCAACCACAAGAACAATTGGAGCAAGATCAACCTTCTTCCTCAACTATGGTGCTTCCCCCAACCCAAGATGACGAACAGGTACCTCAAGTGGAGGCGCATGATCAAGGGGGAGCACAGGATGTTCAAGTTGAAGAGGAAGAAGCACCTCAGGCACCTCCAACCCAAGTTCGAGCGATGATTCAAAGGAATCATCCCGTCGACCAAATTTTGGGTGATATTAGCAAGGGAGTAACTACTCGTTCAAGATTAGTTAATTTTTGTGAGCATTACTCCTTTGTCTCTTCTATTGGGCCTTTCAGGGTAGAAGAGGCCTTGCTAGATCCGGACTGGGTGTTGGCCATGCAGGAGGAACTCAACAACTTCAAGCGGAATGAAGTTTGGACACTGGTGCCTCGACCCAAGCAAAATGTTGTAGGAACCAAATGGGTGTTCCGCAACAAACAGGATGAGCACGGGGTGGTGACGAGGAACTAGGCTCGACTTGTGGCAAAAGGTTATGCCCAAGTTGCAGGTTTGGACTTTGAGGAGACGTTTGCTCCTATGGCTAGGCTAGAATCAATTCGAATTTTGCTAGCATATGCCGCTCACCATTCTTTCAGGTTGTACCAAATGGATGTGAAGAGCGCTTTCCTCAACGGGCCGATCAAGGAGGAGGTGTACGTGGAGCAACCCCCTGGCTTCGAGGATGAACGGTACCCCGACCACGTGTGTAAGCTATCTAAGGCGCTCTATGGACTTAAGCAAGCCCCAAGAGCATGGTATGAATGCCTTAGAGACTTTTTAATTGCTAATGCTTTCAAGGTTGGGAAAGCCGATCCAACTCTTTTCACTAAGACTTGCGATGGTGATCTTTTTGTGTGCCAAATTTATGTCGATGACATAATATTTGGTTCTACTAACCAAAAGTCTTGTGAAGAGTTTAGCAGGGTGATGACGCAGAAATTCGAGATGTCGATGATGGGCGAGTTGAACTACTTCCTTGGGTTCCAAGTGAAGCAACTCAAGGATGGCACCTTCATCTCCCAAACAAAGTACACGCAAGACTTGCTAAAGCGGTTTGGGATGAAGGACGCCAAGCCCGCAAAGACGCCGATGGGAACTGACGGACACACCGACCTCAACAAAGGAGGTAAGTCCGTTGATCAAAAAGCATACCGGTCCATGATAGGTTCTTTGCTTTATTTATGTGCTAGTAGACCGGATATTATGCTTAGCGTATGCATGTGTGCTAGATTTCAATCCGATCCAAGGGAGTGTCACTTGGTGGCCGTGAAGCGAATTCTTAGATATTTAGTCGCTACGCCTTGCTTCGGGATCTGGTATCCAAAGGGGTCTAACTTTGACTTGATTGGATATTCAGATTCCGACTATGCTGGATGTAAGGTCGATAGGAAGAGTACATCGGGGACGTGCCAATTCTTAGGAAGGTCCCTGGTGTCGTGGAACTCTAAGAAACAAGCTTACATTGCCCTATCCACCGCTGAGGCCGAGTACGTTGCCGCAGGACAGTGTTGTGCGCAACTACTTTGGATGAGGCAAACCCTCCGGGACTTTGGCTACAATCTGAGCAAAGTCCCACTCCTATGTGACAATGAGAGTGCTATCCGAATAGCGGAAAATCCTGTTGAGAACAGCCGCACAAAGCACATTGACATCCGGCATCACTTTTTGAGAGACCACCAGCAAAAGGGAGATATCGAAGTATTTCATGTTAGCACCGAGAACCAGCTAGCTGATATCTTCACTAAGCCTTTAGATGAAAAGACCTTTTGCAGGCTGCGTAGTGAGCTAAATGTCCTAGATTCGCGGAACTTGGATTGATTTATAGCATACATGTGTTTACGCCTTTGATCATGTTCCTTATGCAGTTTGTTGCTTATGTATGGTGCTCAAGTTGTACAAACACTCCCTGGGCCTCACAAGTCCTTTTTGCAAGTGATGCACATATTTAGGGGGAGTTGTGTTACAATTTGACTCTTTGAGACTAACCGTTTGCTTGAGTTTGCTTGATTTAGTCTCAAAGGAGGTTTGAAAGGGAAAAGGTGGACTTGGACCATGAAAGACTTCCACTGCACTCCGATGAGAGGGTAACTTATTCCAAGTTCATCTCCCGTACTCTTATTGCCTTTGTGTTCTTATTTGAAGATTTTGGTGAGGCAATGGGGTTTAAGGGCCAAGATTGATCCCGTTTTGGTGCTTGATGCCAAAGGGGGAGAAAATAAAGGCCAAAAGCAATAGATGGATCAGCTACCACTTGAGAAATTTTGAAAATAGTAGAATAGAGCTTTTGGTTTGTCAAAACTCTTTTATTGTCTCTTTTGTCAAAAGTTGGCCTCTTGTGGGGAGAAGTGTTGATCATAAAAAGGGGGAGTTTTTGAAATCCTTGATCAATTTCCTTTGGAATACCTCTCTTTATGTCTCTACAAGTGAATTTGACTTAGAGATAGGAATTTGAGTTTGATTTGCAAAAACAAACCAAGTGGTGGCAAAGAGTGATCCATATATGCCAAAATTGATTCAAAACAACTTTTAGTTTTCATTTGCATTGATATTGCACCTGTTCTAGTTGCTTTATGTTGTGTTGGCATAAATCACCAAAAAGGGGGAGATTGAAAGGGAAATGTGCCCTTGGGCTATTTCTAAGTATTTTTGGTGATTGAGTGCCAACACAAGTGCTTTTGTGCTAATCTATGCAAAGTGGTGGACAAAGTGCAAATCATGTCAAAAGGTATGTTTCTAGACTTAGTACATTGTTTTATGGACTAATGTATTGTGTCTAAGTGCTGGAAACAGGAGAAATTGAATTGGAAATAAGATGGCTTTGTTCAGCCAAAGTTTGCTCAGTCTGAATGCACCGGACTGTCCGGTGGGGCACCGGACAGTGTCCGGTGCGCCAGGCTGGCTCTGGCGAACAGGCTGCTCTCGGGACTTCGACGGCGGTGTACGGCTATAATTCACCGGACTGTCCGATGGTGCACCGGACTGTCCGGTGAGCCGTTCACAGGCGAACTCGTCGCTCTCGGGAGATGATTAACGGCGTACGGCTAAAATTCACCGGTCTGTCCGGTGGTGCACCGGACTGTCCGGTGAGTCAACAGTCAGCCAGGGCAACGGTCGGTCGAGGATTCCGCGCGTGACACGTGGCCGAGCCAACGGTCACATTGGTGCACCGGACTGTCCGGTGTGCACCAGACAGTGTCCGGTGCGCCAATGGCTCTCGGACTCCAACGGTCGGCTTCGCCAAATAAGGAAGGATATCTGCACTGGACAGTGTCCGATGGTGCACCGGACTGTCCGGTGCGCCAGTCGACAGAAGGCAAGATCTGCCTTCCAGGATTGCTCTCAACGACTCCTAGCTGCCTTGGGGCTATAAAAGGGACCCCTAGGCGCATGGAGGAGGATACCAAGCATTCCTTGAGCACTCTTGATCACTCACACTCCATTCTTGCGCACTTGTTCGACATTCTAGTGATTTGAGCTCCGTTCTAGTGTGCTAGTCTTTTGAGCTTAAGTCTGGGTCTTGTGTGTGTGTATTTGCTGTGATCTTAGTGTCTTGTGTGAGTTGCTAATCCCTCCCTTACTCCGTGCTTCTTTGTGAATTTCAAGTGTAAGGGCGAGAGGCTCCAAGTTTGTGGAGATTCCTCACGAACAGGATTAAGAAAAGCAAGCAAAACACCATGGTATTCAAGTGGGTCTTTGGACCGCTTGAGAGGGGTTGATTGCAACCCTCGTCCGTTGGGACGCCACAACGTGGAGTAGGCAAGCGTTGGTCTTGGCCGAACCACGGGATAACCACCGTGCCATCTCTGTGATTGATATCTTTGTGGTTATTGTGTTTTGTTGAAGACTCCTCTCTAGCCACTTGGCGATTATTGTGCTAACACTTAACCAAGTTTTGTGGCTTAAGTTTCAAGTGTTAGAGGATCACCTATTCACCCCCCTCTAGGTGCTCTCAGTTCCCTACCCAAGGTGTTGTCTCTGTCCATGTACATCTTCATATCCCTTCAATCCTCTTCTGTAGATGCTGCGGCCTGATCTTCATACTTTGTAGCCTTTTCTTCGAACCTTGCTCTATCCTCTTGGAACTTCTGGAGCATCGCCATGCAGGCAGTTGAGTTGCTCGAAGTGCTGGTACTACGAGCCTTCTTTGCACGATCCCTACCCATTGGTCGCACAAAGGTATCAGACGGTGAACCAAATTGGCCTTCCCCCTGCCTCGCCTGGGACCCGGTTTCGTTGATGTTGACATTCCCAGTATTATGTGGAGTTTCACAACTTGAGAGACAGGTCGTCCATTTGACCTCTCGGCGAAGCATGTACCAATAGTGCATAAACCTAAATTATTTCTTATGCATGCCTTCAAACATCTGTAGTGCATCTGTTACCTGTAAGTTCAGATTGATTAAACCCACCGTTGTTTACATGGTAACTAACATGTTTGAAAAGGATACGAATTCGTATACCTGGTCGTCTTCGCTTTTGCCACTTTGCTTCAACCTTTTCACTTTGTCGTACGTAGCACAAAACTTTGTAGTGTTCCTTTGAATGTCGCTCCACCTGTGCTCCAAGGAGTGTTGTGTCCTAGCATTAGTTGTCTTCTTGTGTTCATTGTAGTAGTCGCTGATGCGACGCCAATAAGCCTTTCCTGACTGATTCGTTCCAATTGCAGGATCTTTGGACACGTTCATGTAGGCAGATACCAATATCTCATCCTCGGCCTGAGTGTAGTTTCCAAGCCGTCGTTCAACCTACATTTACCAAAATCGAAACTTTGAAGGAGGAGGAATGAGCTCGATCTGGAATCTACATCTCGGCGTCCGGATGAACGAACTCGTGGAGACATACCTCGTTTGCAAAAGCGACGGTTGAAGTGCGGGGAAGAGAGAGAGGACGCGAGAAAAGGGAGCGAGCACCGGCGCCGCGTGTTCTCCGCGCCCGGATACGGAGTCCGCTGGCCACGTGAACAGTAGCCTCGGTCGCGTATTTTATGGAAGCGTGCCCGTATACGGGCCCTTGCTGGAGTTGGTCTAAGGCTAGAAAGGGCGGCCAATGGAGGGGAATTGAGAGCGTTAGATGTGGGGTTCATGGAGTTAGGGTTTGCTTTTTGCTATATATGGGCTAGGCTAAAAATAAACTACGGACGATTTCAAATATCCAACGGATAGCCCGCAGGTGGGAGGTAATAACCTAATCCATGTCCGTCCGACTTCGGGTAAGGTACGAATTTGACCCCACTGGTCAAAAAATGTATCCATACTTGGCTCCATCGGTCAAATTGACATCCCTTCTCATCCTAGTCTCCGGTAGCTGGGGAAACCTGTTCAAACGTCAGATCGGATCGAGTTCGGGTCGAATCAAGGTCTAGTTGTAGGTCATTTGACGCGGCATATACTCGATTCGTGTCTAGTGTCGGGTCAGGCCAGATTGACACATGCTTCCCTATTGAGTGTGCCATGTCAGATTTATTCGGGTTGGGTCGGTTTTTTGGTTTTGGGTCAAAAAACATAGCTCGTATCCAACCCGTGGATTGTTGCGAGTCAAAAACTATACTTCGTGCCTGTTCGTTGCATTGGTCGGGTCAGGGTTTTTTTTCAAACGGGTCATGTTGGTTGGTTGGGTCAGACGACCCATGCTTAGATCTAGGCATGGGAGAGTTCCTCGCAAGCTCACATGTTGCGATGTAGAAGGAAGTGGTGGCGGCACGACACGTTGGTGATGAGGACATCATCACGGATGACGAAGTCTTCTCTTCGAGTCTTTGGTGTCAATTTTCTTCAACGGGTGTCTTCTCGGCGGTAAGTTTCTTTCAAAGTTATGTATCATGTAGGATATCCTAGAGTTCTTGATTTTTGTTCTTGCTTCTCTTTTTGGACCCGACGATTTAGGAGATTTTATGTCGGTGGAGCGGTGAACTAATGGTGGGAGATATCGATTCATGATTTATATTCATTTCTAGACCCATCAAGTTGGCCACCAAGTCTATAATCACACATAGGTCACCTATTGAAAACATTTCAAATTTCTTATATCTGATCATATTCGACACGAAGGCTAAAGAACAATAAAACATAAAATCTGTTAGATGTACCCCTGCCATATTCTTCACAATGATGTACTTCCTACAAAAGTAGTGTCAATAGTTTCTTCATGGGAATATTTTCCATGAATAATTGAGTACATTCACTCTTCTTGTGCTTTTCAACCATGTTTCATACCTATATCGAATAATGAACCTTGTCAGTATGCTACAATGGATCTTTTTATTTTTGAGAAACAGCAATCAGGGTATGATTATCAAGTGGCATAAAAGGAAGAACATAAGAAGATGTCTTCAAAAGCAGAACTAAACTTTGAAACCCAAGGGCAAGACGTATCAACAATCTGCACTTTATTTTCATTTAGCACACACATCTCTTCCACAACAGCTCCAAATGCAAGCAACACAACAACATCACCTAGTCCGACGACATTGAAATCGTTGATACCAACATCAACAGTTATAACTTCTACACCCATCTTATCCAACGTCTGCACGACCAATTACATGTATTCAACTGAGGTAAGCAAATAAACTCCAAATCAAGTTGTAGGAAACGGGTGACACCTAAGAGGGGGGTGAATTAGGACTTCTAAAACTTTAACTAAACTAGGCCACAATTAAATCCCTAGAGCAAAACCTATGCAAATAATCAAACTAGAAAGTGCAAACTAGGTTTTGTCTAAGTGTTGCTATCTCTACCGCAAAGGCTAAGTATCAATCTACACTAAATAAGTATGAATATAAGATTGAAACTTAAATGCTTAATATAAATGCGGAAACTTAAAGAGCAAAGTAGAGAAGCAAACTCTCGTGGATGACACCGGTATTTTTACTGAGGTATCCGGAACCACGCAAGGTCCCGACTAATCCTCGTTGGTGCCCCTACGCAAAGGGAAGCCCACGCGAGGGCCAAGCACCACGGTCGAGTAAATCCGTAGAGAGCCGCAGGCCTTCTCCACGCGCAAGTGGTGCTCCGCTTCCGGCTCCTCTCGGACGCTCCCCGCCGTCTCCACTATCGAGCTTCCGGCCGAAACGCCGCGGGCCTCGTTCCCTTCGGTACACGGTGGCGGCCGTGACACAAACGCGGTTGTCATGGTCTCGCAAGACTCTCGCCCCACTCGGTACAATTACAACAACTCACGCAAGAGCCGAGGGGTTGTGTGGTTTTACAAAACTCACTCAACTAACTAGGGTTTACCTAGAGCAAGCGCTAAAGTGGTCTAACTAACCTAAGCACTTCGCAGAGCACCTACGCTAATCACTGAGTGATTCTATTAAGCACTTGGGTGTTTGAGCTCTTGGAAATGTGCACTATATGCCTTGGTATGTTACTTGGGCTCCCACACTTGAGAGTGGCCGGTTGGGGTGGTATTTATAGCCTCCAATCCCCAAACTAGTCGTTGGACAGAAAGCAGCAGCTTTCTGTCGTCGGGTGCACCGGACAGTCCGGTGCACCACCGGTCAGCCACTGTGCAGTGTCCGGTGCACGCCACGTCAGCCGACCGTTGGTGCCTGTAGCAGTCGACCGTTGGATCCGACCGTTGCCGTCTGTCCGGTGCACATCGGACAGTCCAGTGCCGACTGTCCGGTGCACCACCGGACAGACCGGTGCTACAGCCCGAGAGCGCCTGTCTGTGGCCTCTCTGCCAAAACTGTCTGGTTGTCCCACCGGACAGTCCGGTGCGCACCGGACAGGTACTGTTCACTGTCCGGTGCGCCACCAGGCGCTGGCTGACAGCCCTCTTCAAGGTTTCTTCATTGATTTCTTCGGGCTTCTTTTGTTCTTGAGTCTTGGACTTCTGCGCATCTTTTTATGTCTTCTTTTGAGGTGTTGCTTTCCTCAATTCCTTAGTCCAAGTAAATCTTGCATCCTGTGAACTACAAACACAAACACTAGAGAACTTATTAGTTCACGGATTGTGTTGTTCATCAAACACCAAAACTCAATTAGCCAAATGGCCCGGGGTCCATTTTCCTTACAATCTCCCCCTTTTTGGTGATTGATGACAACACAACCAAAGCAAGCAAATAATACAAGTATTTGAATGAAAATATGCAATCTACTTGCTAGGATGCATGTTTGTCCCCACAATGTGATATTATGGACTTAAGCCTCCCCCTAACTCCATAATTCACTTACTTCCTATTTTAGGACCAAAACCACTTGAGAAACCATTTGTAGTTATAAAATTTTAAATTTGTGGTGTTTGGTGTTTGATATAGCTTTCATTGCTTTGGTCCCTAAGCTTCTCCCCATTTGGCATCAACCACCGAAAAGGAAGACATTAAAAGCATGTAGGAAGTAAATAAAAGTTTGCCCTCATCAAGAATGTTATCAGATGATACCATTTGAAGGATACTAAGTTAAACCACATGAATGATATCAGTTGATAGGATTACTCCCTCTAAACGAGTGTTCTCTTTAGAAAGAATTTTCTCCCCTTTTTAGAGATGAAGAAATACTCCCCCTGACAGAGATCCTCTACTTAGGAAAAAGCATGTGAAAATTAGAGGTGCAAGACATGATTTGAAAAGACTAACTTCCCTTATGCATAGGTAACAGAATATGAGTTAAGTACATATGCATTTTTAGCAACATGGAAGTATATGATATGAAATATAGTCTAATCAAATGTTGGAGAAGACATGTAAATGATATAAAAGGTAGTCTCAAAAGATACCAAATGAAAGTCAATGGCGAGCTTGAGAGACATAAGAGATCTTGGAGATTTTGCAGTGGAAGATTGTTGTCTTTCTCCGGGGACCTTATTTTCCTTACAATGAGACTACCACATGAAATAGACTTGAAAAGGTGTTAGTCTCAAAGTATTAGATTATAGAGTAACCTCCCCCTGAATATGTGCATACAAGTTTTGAATACTTGTTGGAGACATGCATTTTGATTTGATATCAAGAGGGGCAAATTATCTATAATCCGAACTTTGGCACACATAAGTTAAATGATACAACTTGTAGAAATTAAGATTTTCAATTGATGCATCATTTACTATGGAGTGATACAGAAGCTATGTGCCGTGCTCAAATTTACATTTTAAACCATGTAGGTTTGCTTAAGTGTATGAATTAAAAACAAGCAATCCTACCATATGATTCACCTAGTATGCATAATTTTAAACAAAGGTAAATAACAAATGTAATACTAGGCAAGAAAGGTAAACTAGATACAAGATAAATAGATACTCATATCTAAAAAAAGAAATACAATAAATCAAGTTACCTTAGTCATGGGTGGGAAATTTGGGTTCAAAATTTTCACTAACCCACTTGGCAAGTAAACTTGATCCAATATGATGTATCCCATGATATACATCCCAATTTTGCCAAGTCTCCAAATTTCCCGAGGACCTTCGGTCCACTCACTTCGCTTTCGGGATCCAAACCTTCTTGGTGCTTTTCATGGTTGAAATTATTTCCTTTGGCACCCAGATGCGTTTGGCCCCTTTTCCTTTGTTGGCTTGCTTATTGGCCTTGATTGCTATCACCTTTCCATTCTTTTTCTTCTTGATCAAATATGGTGTAGCATCCTTTTTGTTCACCTTTTTAATGTAGGTGCTGGAGATTTTGCTTGATGGCTTTTGCTTGAGCTTTTGCTTTTGATTATCCCCGGTCATCACCTTGCATTGGAAAGACTTGTGGCCTTCCATGTGGCATAGCCTACAAATCACAGTTTCTCCCTCTACAGGCTTGTTCACTCCCGCAGTGGTGTTATCCTGTGGAGGTCGGATTTGTTTGGCTTTGCCTTTCTTGTCATACAAAGTCTTTCCAAGGCGAGCCACTTCTTGCTTTAATTGTTCATTTTCCTTTGCAACGTCATTCGAACATGTCTCTACAACAATATTCTCAACAACGACTTGGTTGCAGGAGTTAGAATCATCAATTAAATCAAGGCAGGAAGTAGAAGCATCTTTCTTAATTATTTCAGGTATTTCAACTAAAGATGCTGCTGGGGTGCTACCAATGTTTTCTAGCTTAGTAGTTAGCTAATTATTGTGTATGCTAAGAATTTCCATTTTCTCTAGCAAATTTTCAATGGCTTCTTGGGAGCTAGCTAACTTAGCCTTAAGTTTTTCATTCTTTTTAATAAGGCTATCATCGGTAGCAGTGGATGGAGCACTAGATTCTAATAGCTCAATTTTAGTTGACAGCTCACTATTTAAGTTTGCAAAAGTTTCAAATTTTTCTAGCAAACCTTTATAATCATTTTGGGAGCTAATCAACTTATTTTTCAAAGTTTTAAGTTGAGCTTTTTGCTTAGTGCAAACATCCTGGAAAAATTCTACGGCTTCCGCAAGCTCATCTACAGAGGGCTTTCCTTCACCTTCATCATCACTACTACTTTCATCACTAGAGGATGGAATGCTTTTGTTACCTCTTGCCATAAGGTATTTGTGTGATGACCGTGATGAGCGTGATGAGGACCGTTGGCTGCGCGTCCTTGGAGGTTCATCTTCACTTGAGGAATCATCCCAAGTTCTAACACTTGTCAGCGCCTTGCCTTTGCTCCTCTCCTTTTTGGGTTTGGCCATATTTGGACAGTTGTCCCTGAAGTGGCCCTTCTCCCCACATGTGAAGCATCCTCTCTTCCTTTGCTTTTTCCTGTCAATGTTAAAGAGAAGATCCTCGACCTGCAGGGGCACACCCATTAGATTAATCTTGCGGATCATCCTCATTACCTTTCCGACGCGTCGGATTGTTTCTTCGTCCTCGGAGGATGATGTGCATGGTTGATTATTCTCATCATCATCACTTTCTTCTTGTTCCTCTTCTTCACTTGAGGAACTTGGAGTGGGAGCCTTCTTTTTGCCCTTCCTTTCATCACATGCAAAAGCATATGGTCTTGAGGAAGTTGGCTCCTCTCCCCGACTCATTTTTCACGACATCTCAAAAGCCGCGATTTTCCCAATCACAATGGTCGGGGTCATATTGGTCAAGTCCTCCATGTTGTGAAGGATGGTGATGATGCTCCCATATCTTTGTTGTGGTAGCAGGGAGATAATCTTCCTCACAATGTCCACATCACCTAGCTTATTAATGCCAATAGAATTGAGCTCATTGATAATTAGATTTAAACAAGAATACATGTCTCTAACAAGCTCATCATCTTTCATAGCAAAAGAATTATACTCATTTAAGACTCACTACCGGAATCCGAGCCTTTGCCGAGTGCCGGACGCTTTGCCGAGTGCCTTTTCTCGGGCACTCGGCAACGATGGCTTTGCCGAGAGCCGCACTCGGCAAAGCTCGGCTCTCGGTAACGAGCGTCTTTACCGAGCGTAGGACACTCGGTACAGGTCCACACTCGGCAAATACATGTTTGCCGAGTGTCAAACACTCGGCAAAGGGGGCTCTCGGCAAAGGGCCGTCAGCGGCCGTCCCAAAGCTGACGGCCGTCAGTCTTTGCCGAGTGCCAACCGTCGGCTCTCGGCAAAGATGCTTCTTTGCCGAGTGCCGCGCAGCTGGCACTCGGCAAAGGAAGCTTTACCGAGTGTCTTATCCAGACACTCGGCAAAGTATATTTTTATTTTTTTGATTTTGTCTCCCAAACTTTTTGTGGTATGTTCCTACACTATGTAGACCTACATGTATCATTTGTGGACAATTATAACATAGTTTTCAATCGTTAGTAGATTTAGTTCGTTTTTTGAAATTCTTTGGAAAATTCAAATTTGAACTGCAGGTCACTCGAAACTTGGAAAACCGTGCATGAAAAAATGATATTCATGTTACTTAGCATAAGTTACGACCGATTTCAGAAGCGTACCGGAAACTTCGAGCAACATGCTCACTAAACATGGCCGTCAACTTGGCATGCACATGTTTAAAAATTGTATAAAACACAAATAAAGTCAGAAAATCATGAAACTTGTCCACGTGTCATGATATCATATGTAGAGGCTGTGATAAAAAATTTAGAATGTTTGGAGAAAGTTGTGAGATTTAGAATGCTCGCCGCACGCACTGTTCACCGAGCCTTCTTTGCCGAGTGTAACACTCGGCAAAGCTTTTGCCGAGTGTTTTGAACGCTTCGCCGAGTGCTTCAGGCACTCGGCAAAGCGATTGATTCCGGTAGTGACTAGGCAATGTTTTTGCTCACGGACATTGGATGTGCCGTCATGGAGCTCATGCAATTTTAGCCAAATCTCATTGGCGGTTTTCAAGGTAAATACTTGATTAAAAATATCCATGCTAAGAGATGCATATAAGCAATTTTTGGCTCTAGCATTTAAATGAATTTCTTTTTCCTCACTCGTGGTGGGTTTCTCGGGATTCTTGAGGGGTTTCATCCCATCATGAGTGACTCTCCAAACACTTAGATCAACGGCCTCTAGGTAACAAGCCATTCTAGCACTGTAATATGGGAAGTTAGTGCCGTCGAAGTGTGGTGGCCTATGGGTATCCATCCCTTCCTCTAAAAAGCGTCGGCTCTTTTAGCGGTGAAGCTAAAACGTTTCAAATGAGCCAAACCGGGCTTTGATACCACTTGTAGGAAACGGGTGACGCCTAAGAGGGGGGGGGTGAATTAGGACTTCTAAAACTTTAACTAAACTAGGCCACAATTAAATCCCTAGAGCAAAACCTATGCAAAAAAACAAACTAGAAAGTGCAAACTAGGTTTTGTCTAAGTGTTGCTATCTCTACCGCAAAGGCTAAGTATCAATCTACACTAAATAAGTATGAATATAAGATTTAAACTTAAATGCTTAATATAAATGCGGAAACATAAAGAGCAAAGTAGAGAAGCAAACTCTCGTGGATGACGCCGGTATTTTTACCGAGGTATCCGGAACCACGCAAGGTCCCGACTAATCCTCGTTGGTGCCCCTACGCAAAGGGAAGCCCACGCGAGGGCCAAGCACCACGGTCGAGTAACTCCGTAGAGAGCCACGGGCCTTCTACACACGCAAGTGGTGCTCCGCTTCCGGCTCCTCTCGGACGGTCCCCGCCGTCTCCACTATCGAGCTTCCGGTCGAAACACCGCGGGCCTCGTTCCCTTCGGTACACGGTGGCGGCCGTGACACAAACGCGGTTGTCACTGTCTCGCAAGACTCTCACCCCACTCGGTACAATTACAACGACTCACGCAAGAGCCGAGGGGTTGTGTGGTTTTACAAAACTCACTCAACTAACTAGGGTTCACCTAGAGCAAGCGCTAAAGCGGTCTAACTAACCTAAGCACTTCGCAAAGCACCTACGCTAATCACCGAGTGATTCTAATAAGCACTTGGGTGTTTGAGCTCTTGGAAATGTGCACTATATGCCTTGGTATGTTACTTAGGCTCCCACACTTGAGAATGGCCGGTTGGAGTGGTATTTATAGCCTCCAATCCCCAAACTAGCCGTTGGACAGAAAGCAGCAGCTTTTTGTCGTCGGGTGCACCAGACAGTCTGGTGCACTAGACAGTCCGGTGCACCACCGGACAGCCACTGTGCTGTGTCCGGTGCACGCCACGTCAGCCTACCATTGGCGCCTGTAGCAGTCGACCATTGGATCCGACCGTTGCCGTCTGTCCGGTGCACACCGGACAGTCCGGTGCCGACTGTCCGGTGCACCACCAGACAGACCGGTGCTACAGCCCGAGAGCGCCTGTCTGTGGCCTCTCTGTGCAGACTGTCCGGTTGTGGAGGTTACGCTATAGAGAGAACAACGGACACTATGATTTTTGCATTGAAAGTAAGGCAAGAGCATTGAGTCTGAACTAAATTGAAGTTTTTTTATAGAACTAAATTGAAGAGTGAACAACACTATTTTGTAACACTCACTTGGCACCAACTTGTTTTGCGTCATTATATATGCACAATAGAAACCACAAGAATAATCTCGATTTCGTCACCCACCTAGATCCATATGAAACTCATATTCTTACACTCGACTGATTCTAGGTGTTATTATACCTTGTTGACGGTGACATCACAGCGCATGGAGGGAGCGAGCGGCATCGGCCACCGCGTTGGCGGCTAGCAGATGAGGCATCTATGAAGAGCAGAGCAATGTCGTGATGGTCGCCATCGTAGGCGTGGGCCTCATGACGTAAGCAGAGGCGCAGCGACAAGAGGCGGGGTGGACGGTGAATGCCCCTTCTGAGATCTGACGCCCCCCAGAGGGATAGGCGAGCCCGAGGAATTTGGTCTAGGCAATGTATAGAGATGGTGAAATGAGGCCAGTAGGCAAATCACATATAGCAAAAATCTTATCAAGTCTCGAAATGGAAGCGAGTAGAGCCAGAGTTGAGTCGCGTTGCGTACCTATGAACGGGATGATAATGAGGAAGATGTAGAGCTCGAACCCCATAGGTGTTGGGGGCCTTCGTCTTCCGAAGGTCCTCAAAAACATGATCTAACAATGTTTCCCAAGTGTAATATATGAACAGGTACCTTCGGACTCGGGTTAAAACCATACACGATGTGAAAAGCATGGTCGAGACGAAGGCTGATGTTGCTCCGAAGCTACACGCAAGGGAGCTTCAGCCCAATGACGGAAAAAGGAACTGACTTAAAGGGGAAAAGGCTATCTAGTCCTCGTTGGGTTGTCCACAAGTCAATAGTAAATATGAAGGGCATGAATGTAAATTTATACAGGCTGCGCCCTGTGCCTATAAATAGATGAACAGTACCCCCGTACTGTTCACGCTGACTTGTACTCTTTTGTACGTCACGCTTGTACTTTTGTCTTCTATCAAGCCGAAGGTACAAATGTAATCCTGTGTTATTCTTATTCATTCATGATTATATAATAAAAGATATATTATGATGTCATATGATTATCCATGTTGTTTCCCATGTTTCATATGCTTCGTCTTTCATTGATATATGTTGTGATTATAAAGGTAAGCCCTTCATAACCTTCGTCCGAAGATCATTATATCCTTAGAGAAATAATGCTTCTAAGGACGAAGGGCATTAACCATCAATCTATTTTTGTGTTGCCTTGTTCTTAATTCATAGCATTTGAGAACAAGTCCCCAACATTAGCGCCCACCTCCGGTGTACCCACTTCCACAACCTTCAGCAAAGCACTGACCTTCGTCATGCCGCCGAAGAAGATAACAGCGCCAGGGGCTGCTGCACTGCAGCCACTGGACACAAACCAGGAGAATGTCTCTCTCCGAGAGGCTCGAAGCCAGAAGAGAAAGGCCACTAGTCCAACATTCCAGGAGGAGGAGTTGGCCCAAGAGATCAGGGACATGGAAATCATCCATCAACAAGTGCAAAGGAAAAAAGAGAAGATGGCTCGGCTGGCCGATCTTCAAAGGAAGATCGATGAAGCTACTGAGGAAGTGCGTCAGCTTGCTCAAGATGACCAAGACCGAAGGCCCCAACACAGGGAGCTTCGTCAAGAGGGCCTATTGAAGCGCCCCAGATCCTCTAGGACTCAAATGTGATACAATTACTAGTCCCAGGAGGCTAGTAAACACATTTATACATCAGATAGTTCTAGATCTGCTTAAAAGAGACAAACCTATAAAGGTGGCGATCAACTTTAAGAGTTGGTCCACAACTCGGTACATATCATCAGAGTGGGGCTGAAGCAGCCCGATATACGCAGCGAAGCAAATCAGTGGTCCAACAACCACAGGCAAGGTTGGGAACAGGCGTAACTGAAAGGGAAATAGGCTTACACCTTTTCCTAATTGATTTTGGTGGTTGAATTGCCCAACACAAATAATTGGACTAACTAGTTTGCTCTATACTATAAGTTTTACAGGTGCCAAAGGTTCACAATAAACCAATAAAAAGACCAAGAAAGGGTTCAAACAAAGAGAGCAAAAGACAACCAAAGTGTGCCCTGGTCTGGCGCACCGGACTGTCCGGTGTGTCACCGGACAGTGTCCAGTGTGCCACCGGACAGTGTCCGGTGCACCAGGGAACCCGACTCCGAACTTGCCACCTTCGGGAATTCTGGGAGCCGCTCCGCTATAATTCACCGGACTGTCCGGTGTAGCACCGGACTATCCGGTGTGCCAGCGGAGCAACGACTACTTTGCGCCAATGGTCGTCTACAGAGAGCAGTTAATGCGCTACAATGCGCGTAGAAGTCAGAGCAGAGCCAGAAGGCGCACCGGACAGTGAACAGTGACTGTCCGGTGCACCACCGGACTATCCGGTGGCCTAGATGTCAGAAGCTCCAACGGTCGAACCCTAACGGCCGGGTGACGTGGCTGGCACACCGGACTGTCCGGTGCGCCATACGACAGCAGCCTCCACCAACGGCTCCTTCGGTGGTTGGGGTTATAAATACCCCAACCACCCACCATTCATTGTATCCAAGTTTTCAGCCTTCAAACCCCATACAAGAGCTATAGCATTCAATACAAGACACAAACAAAGAGATCAAATCCTCTCCCAAGTCTGAAATCACTCCAAACAAATTAGTGACTAGAGAGAGACACATTTGTGTTCATTTGAGCTCTTGCGCTTGGATTGCTTTTCTACTTCCTCTATTCTTGTGTTCAATTCACTTGTAATCAAAACAAGAGACACCAAGTTGTGGTGGTCCTTGTAGTGGACTTAGTGTCCCATTTGATTGAAGAGAAAGGCTCACTCGGTCTAGGTGACCGTTTGAGAGAGGAAAAGGGTTGAAAGAGACCCGGTCTTTGTGACCACCTCAACGGGGAGTAGGTTTGCAAGAACCGAACCTCGGTAAAACAAATCACTGTGTCATCCGCCTTATTTGCTTGTGATTTGTTTTCACCCTCTCTTTCGGACTAGTTTATATTTCTAACGCTAACCCCGGCTTGAGTGTGTGCTTAAGTTTGTAAATTTCAGATTCGTCCTATTCACCCCCCTCTAGGCGACTTTCAATTGGTATCGGAGCTCGGTGCTTCATTAGAGCCTAACCGCTCGAAGTGATGTCGGGAGCATCCGCCAAGAGAGAGATCGGGACCGGCGACAAGTCCGCAAGCTCGGGGATAACACACTTGTGACACCATAAAAATCATTAAATAAAAATAATACATTTAGTTATTAATGGTATTTGTGGTAATAATATTTTTTTAGTGTTTGTTATTTATTTGCATTTGAAATGATTTTTGATTACTCATAATCGACTTTGAATATTGAATATCATTTCTTCTTAAATGAAAAAACTAAATAAATAATATAATAATTATTGGTCCAAAATAAATATTTTATTTATAAATAGTTTTGTTGTGATTATTATGAAATTTAGGATTATTTAAAAATATAATTCGAATTTTCAAAAGGAAATAGAAAAAAAAGAAAAACTAAACCCTAAGGCCCATTAGGCCCAACACCTAACCCTAACCTAGCTGCCTCTCCCAGCCGCCACTCCTCTCCCTGTGCCAGCCGCCGCCGCGCCTTGCCCTCCTCCCACCCGACTCACTCTCTCTCCTTTCTCTCTCTGCTCTCGCCTGACGCCCGACGAAGCCCCTGCTCGACTGCGCTCAAGCCGACCCGCGCCCGACGCCCACCCGCGGACGCGTCCCGCTTGGAGCCGACCGAACGCCAGCAGAGCGCCCAGCCGCGACCGCGCGCAGCCGACTGCCCAGCGCGCGCCCCTGTCCTCAACACCGACCGAGCCCGTGCCTGACTGCCGCGACCGTGACCAGGCACCCGGCCGACCACGCCACTGCACCGAAGCCCCGCGCGCCCAGCCCGACGCCCTGCACGACCACGGCCGAAGACTCCGACCGCACGCGCCCAAGGATTGAAGCCGTCACGATCGTCCGCTCTTCTCCCCGAATTAATGGAGATTCATTGCGTTCGTTGCTCTCTCCCATCACTCCTTCTCATCAATGGCGCCTTGAACCGACCGTTTTCTCTCTCTCCGACTCTCTCTCTCCCTCTCCCTTCCTATAAAGCTTAGGTCGTGCCCATGGAGTTCTCCCTCCCACTGCTGAGCTCTCTTCTCCTCTCCTCTGTTGCTCTCACTCTCCCCGCTTGCCGTACCTTGCAGCGCTACCTCCCGTGCTGCTTTGCTGTGTGCGTTGCATCATTACTGGAGAACATTATTGGCTCACGTAGCGAGTTCGCCGTCGACGACCCCACTAGAGCTCGCCCAATTCGCCGACGATCCCCTGCTACAGCGCGCTGAACCATTGTCGTTCGTCGTCGTTCGTCACCGTTCGTCGAAGCCACCCTCCGCCTTCTCTACTATTGCGAACAAGGTTGAAGACAACCCCAAACCGTTAATGTATTTTCTAAATCATGTTTGAATTACTTTATTGATCTTATGAATTATTGTTGTAATGTTGATGCGATTTGGCGATTCACGCGTATGATTTTTAGAGTTGCGATGTAGCCAAAATCGAACCCCGCGATAATACTTTGAATATGCGTAGGATTTTATAATTCTAAAAATGAACACGATCACTATTCACTACTTCCGTGGTTTTCATACTAGAAATGGTTATAATTAATTTTACTTTTGTGTGGGGAACGATAATTGTTAGTAGTAGTTTAAGTATAAACTTATTTGCATGAAGAAATTGAAATAGACACCAAGTCATGTCGAATGAAAATGTATATAAATTTTACTATTCATAGTAAATGTATTCATAAGTATAGCATTTAATTACTTAGAATAGTAAAATGCTCATTTATGTCATAGTAACCATGAATAGGTTATTAAAAGTCCCATTTAGTAATTTGCAACTAATTCTGGTATATTAATGTTAGAAGAATTAAATAAACAATTTTTAGTATGCGTATAAATTCTATTTAGAAAAGAAAGGAGAAAACCGAAATAGTAGAATTTATAATAGTGTTAGAATGACTTAACTAGGCACTTATACTTTTCTAATAAAGAAATTGATAGTTATGTTGGTAAACGTAGGTTTCTTACTAAAGAGTTAGATAACATGTTTCTAGTTTAAAAGGACCTTTTTAATAGATATTATATTTAACAAGGTTCGTTATAGATGTTTGAGTATAGCCATATTAAATAGAAACTTAAAAGAATATATAGACATATGTTTCTTAATAAAAATAGAAGATAAATATATGTCTAATTAATAGATTATTTATATTTTCTTAATTAAAAGATAACAAGGGTCATTGCTTTTATAAACTAAAATGATAGTTTATGCATAATTCCTTCTAATGAATTAGATCAATTAGATCATTTGTTCCTACAGTAGAATTAAAGATAATTAATAGATTAATTATCCTTTATCATAATTTATTAACCAAACCGATAGTCAATTTGTTCTTAACTAGGTTTATGGCATGATTAATGATTTTATTTAATCCACATTATATACGAATCACTTAGTTTTTTCTAAAGGATAAAATAAAGTAATAAGAGTTTAAGTTCTTTTATAACTTAAAATATTACTTTATACATATTGACTTCAAATATAATAATACATGCTATGTGCTTTTAATAAAATTAAATGATGGTTATGTGTTCATTATCTTTTGCATGAAAATCCATTTAAGGCCCATAGCCTAACTCGTCTTAAATAGGTGTTTAATAATAATGATCTTTTCACATAAAACCTATTTAGTCTTATATCTTAATTTGTCGTAAGTGAAGGTTTAACAATGATTTATAATATGTTCCATAATGCTTCTAAAATTTATAATGTAGTTCATAACACATTAACCTTAGATATATAACTTATATATTTTCTAAAAAGGTTAAAAATGTTTAATATTGTTATAACGTGTTTTAGCATATTATGAACCCTTAATCTTAGATATATCACATATGACGACTTATAAAAGATTAATTTGGTGAACTAATATTATATATTTAATTAAGATATTTTAAGCTCATGTCTTGTTTTATAAATTATAGATCACACATTTTTGAAAAGAATACCTTCTTAATTATAACCATTACTTACAACGTTTTTGAAAAACGAACGCTCTTTTCGTTAGTCTTTCTTTTAGCTCTATGTATGGTGAATGTTGTATGTTATTGAATGGTGTTTGCTCTTCTTGTTTGTTTGTGTGATATTCAGTGGTTGATCTAGTAGTTAAGAATCAAGATCTATTCCGATCCGTGAAAGAACCTCAAGTTTTCTATAAGCAAGGCAAGTGGACTTCTCTCTCTGCATACTCTGTTTGATCCCAAACAATACATTTAATAAAGTTTATTCTTCGATGAATATATGCATAATTTGATGGGTTACCTATTTAGATACCCCTAACCTTTCCAACCTTATTCCTTGAACAAACCTGAGTATTATACTTCACTTTAGTAGCTATGCTATTGCTACAATTTTAAATTTATGTAGTCACTCCTGTTTATGATACTAATGTTCCAAATGATAGGTTTACTTTATTGTTGTTAACCCGATGGTTAAACAAGATTATTGCATATTAATTGGAACATGGAGTGACCACCTAGGAAAATAGTGCTACCATGAGAACTATCATGGCTCTGGTCTTGGCTAAATAACTAGGGAAGTCTTATGTTGGGTGTTGGTCGTGGTCGACTGGAACGGGGGCATCTGACAAGCTCTTATAGTTCCGGCTCAGGCAGATTGGATACGGGCATAGTTCCCAAAGCTTTACCCTGTAGTCTGGACTATAAGTTGGTTACGGTAGGTGTGCCTTATGCAGTTTGACCATTTCCAGCATTTGCGTAATGAGGACTCTAGGGAGAAGCCTCGTAGTGAGACCCTGGTCATTCACCTCGGAAGTGAATACGGGTTTAGCTAACCCGGGCAAAAAGGGAACCGCGACTCATGGGTAAAGATGCGCCACCTCTGCAGAGTGTAAAACTGATATATCAGCCGTGCTCATGGTTATGAGCAGCCTGGACTCCTCACATGATAATTGAACTTGAAGATGGAAATAAATCGAGATCCGATGATCTGCCAATGGTTTTGCTTAAGTGGTTTCACTTAAATGTTTTTGATATACTCTTATACATTTGCTTAATGGGAATACTTGGGATTCACACTTATTATTAAGACATGTGTTGTTAATAAAATGTTGACCAACTAAAATGCTTACTGCTCAACCTCAGCCTCACCTTGTTATACCTGCATTAGTTTTTCCCCCACTTGCTGAGCCCCGACCATAAGTGAGCTCACCCTTGCTTAATTTTGATCAGAAGTTTGCAGATGAAGATATGATGCTGAATTCCATGGATGCTAGTCTAGTGATACCCCCGGTCATCTTCCTGTGGATGGATGTCCTTGTTTCGCTGTACTTTGATGAATAAAGGTTAAGACATTATGTCTGTTCGAAGTGTAATATGTTAATATAATCATTATTTACGCTTTTATGCATTGTTCTTTTGATATATTACACTTGTGACGTCAACATATGTGTGGAAATAGATCCTGGCACACATATGCTATGCACCTGGCTCTGCCCTTAGAAACGGGTGTGACAGCACTCAAGAGAGTCCGCCCACAAGCACAAGGAGGAATCCTCTTCCTCCATCAAGTCCCAACGGAAGGATGACAAGAAGAAGAAGATGAAGAAGGTGGTCTACTACGAGACCGACTCTTCATCACCATCCACCTCCGGCTCGAAATCGACATCTGCCACTTCTAAGCGCCATGAGCGCAAGAAGTATAGTAAGATGCCCCTTCGTTATCCTCGCATTTCAAAACGCACTCCATTACTTTCCGTCCCACTAGGCAAACCACCTATGTTTGATGGTGAAGATTATTCTATGTGGAGTGATAAAATGAGGCATCATCTAACCTCACTCCACAAAAGCATATGGGATATTGTTGAGTATGGAGCGCAGGTACCAAAGGAAGGGGACAAGGATTATGATTCGGAGGAGGTCGAACAAATCCAACACTTCAACTCCCAAGCCACTACTATACTCCTCACCTCTCTAAGTCGAGAGGAGTATAACAAGGTGCAAGGGTTGAAGAGTGCAAAGGAGATTTGGGACGTGCTCAAGACCGCGCACGAAGGAGACGAAGTGACCAAGATCACCAAGAGGGAAACGATCGAGGGGGAGCTCGGTCGATTCATGCTTCACCAAGGGGAGGAGCCACAAGCGATGTACAACCGGCTTAAGACCTTGGTGAACCAAGTGCGCAACCTCGGGAGCACCAAATGGGATGACCATGAGATGGTCAAGGTTATTCTTAGATCACTCGTTTTTCTTAACCCTACACAAGTTCAATTAATTCGTGGTGATCCAAGATATAAACTAATGTCTCCCGAGGAAGTGATAGGAAAATTTGTGAGCTTTGAATTGATGATCAAAGGCTCCAAGAAAATCTTCGAGCAAGGCGCCACCTCAACACCCGAGGTGCAACCCGTCGCATTCAAGGCGATGGAAGAAGAAAAGAAGGATTCTACACCAAGTAGAATTCCCATCGACGCCTCCAAGCTCGATAATGAGGAAATGGCGCTCATCATCAAGAGCTTCCGCCAAATCCTCAAGCAAAGGAGGGGGAAGGATTACAAACCCCGCTCCATGAAGGTTTGCTACAAGTGTGGTAAGCCCGATCATTTTATTGCAAAATATCCATTATCAAGTGATAGTGACAGAGGCGATGACAAGAAGGGAAAGAGAAGAGAAAAGAAAAGGTACTACAAGAAGAAAGGCGGCGATGCCCATGTTTGCCGGGAGTGTGACTCCGACGAGAGCTCCACCGACTCCTCCTCCGACGAGGACACCGCAAACATCGCCGTCACCAAAGGGCTTCTCTTCCCCAACGTCGACCACAAGTGCCTCATGGCAAAGGACGGCAAGAAGAAGGTAAAATCTAGATCCTCCACTAAGTATGCAACATCTAGTGATGAGGCTAATTCTAGTGATGATGAGGATGATTTATTTACTCTTTTTGCCAACCTCAACATGCAACAAAAGGAGAAATTAAATGAATTAATTAGTGCTATTCATGAGAAGGATGAACTCTTGGATAGCCAAGAGGACTTCCTTATTAAGGAAAACAAAAGGCATGTTAAGGTTAAAAATGCTTATGCTCTAGAGGTAGAAAAATGTGAAAAAATATCTAGTGAGCTAAGCACTTGCCATGATGTTATTTCCAACCTTAGAAATGAAAATGCCAAATTAATTGCTAAGGTTGAGAAATCAAATGTTTGTGATGATTCAATTGACAATCTTAGAAATGATAATGCTTGTTCAATTGCTAAGATTGAAAAATTGAATGCCTCTCTTGCTAGCCTTAGAAATGAGAATAAAAAATTAATTGCTAAGGCTAAGGAATTAGATGTTTGCAATGTTTCTATTTCCAATCTTAGAGATGAGAATGGCATTTTACATGCTAAGATTGTTGAACTAAATTCTTGCAAACCCTCTACATCTACCGTTGAGCATGTTACTATTTGCACTAGATGTAGAGATGTTAACATTGATGCTATTCATGATCACATTGCTATGATTAAACAACAAAATGATCATATAGCAAAATTAGATGCTAAAATTGCCGAGCATGAGTTAGAAAATGAAAAATTTAAATTTGCTCGTAGTATGCTCTATAGTGGGAGACGCCCTGGCATTAAGGATGGCATTGGCTTCCAACAGGGAAACAATATCAAACTCAATGCCCCTCCTAAAAGATTATCTAACTTTGTTAAGGGTAAGGCTCCCATGCCTCAGGATAACGAGAGTTACATTTTGTACCCTGCCGGTTATCCCGAGCACAAAATTAGGAGAATTCACTCTAGGAAGTCTCACTCTGGCTCTAATCATGCTTTTATGTATAAGAGTGAGGCATCTAGCTCTAGGCAATCAACCCGTGCTAAATTGCCTAAGAAGAAAACTCCTATTGCATCAAATGAGCCTAACATTTCATTCAAGACTTTTGATGCATCTTATGTTTTAACTAACAAATCAGGCAAAGTAGTTGCCAAATATGTTGGGGGCAAACACAAGGGGTCAAAGACTTGTGTTTGGGTACCCAAGGTGCTTGTTTCTAATGTGAAAGGACCCAAGATCGTTTGGGTACCTAAGAACAAGACCTAAACTTGTTTTTGTAGGTTTATGCATCCGGGGGTTCAAGTTGGATAATTGATAGCGGGTGCACAAACCACATGACTGGGGAGAAAAAAATGTTCTCCTCCTATGAGAAAAACCAAGATCCCCAAAGAGCGATCACATTCGGGGATGGAAATCAAGGTCTGGTCAAAGGATTGGGTAAAATTGCTATATCACCTGACCATTCTATTTCTAATGTTTTTCTTGTAGATTTTTTATATTACTATTTGCTTTCAGTTTCTCAATTATGTAAAATGGGTTACAACTGTCTTTTTACGGATATAGGTGTTACTATCTTTAGAAGAAGTGATGATTCAGTAGCATTTAAGGGAGTGTTAGAGAGTCAGCTATACTTAGTTGATTTCAATAGAGCTGAACTCGACACTTGCTTAATTGCTAAGACTAACATGGGTTGGCTCTGGCATCGCCGACTAGCCCACGTTGGGATGAAGAATCTTCATAAGCTTCTAAAGGGAGAGCACATTTTGGGACTAACCAATGTTTATTTTGAGAAAGACAGGGTTTGTAGCGCATGTCAAGCAGGAAAGCAAGTTGGTGTTCATCATCCACACAAGAACATCATGATGACCGACAGGCCGCTTGAGCTACTCCACATGGACCTATTCGGCCCGATTGCTTACATAAGCATCGGCGGGAGTAAGTATTGTCTTATAATTGTGGATGATTATTCTCGCTTCACTTGGGTATTCTTTTTGCAGGAAAAATCTCAAACTCAAGAGACTTTGAAAGGATTCTTGAAACAAGCTCAAAATGAGTTCGACTTAAGGATCAAGAAGATTAGAAGCGACAACGGGACGAAGTTCAAGAACTCACAAATAGAAGGCTTTCTTGAGGAGGAGGGCATCAAGCATGAGTTATCTTCTCCCTACACGCCACAACAAAATGGTGTAGTGGAGAGGAAGAATAGAACTCTATTGGACATGGCAAGGACCATGCTTGATGAGTACAAGACTTCGGATCGGTTTTGGACCGAGGCGATCAACACCGCTTGCTACGCCATCAACCAGTTATATCTACACCAAATCCTCAAGAAGACATCATATGAACTCCTAACCGGGAAAAAGCCCAATGTTTCATATTTTAGAGTCTTTGGTAGCAAATGCTTTATTCATGTTAAAAGAGGTAGAAAATCTAAATTTGCTCCTAAGGCTGTAGAAGGCTTTTTTTTACTTGGTTATGATTCAAACACAAGGGCATATAGAGTTTTTAACAAGTCCACTGGACTAGTTGAAGTTTCTTGTGACATTGTGTTTGATGAGACTAACGGCTCTCAAGTAGAGCAAGTTGTTCTTGATGAGCTAGATGATGAAGAGGCTCCGTGCGTCGCGCTAAGGAACATGTCCATTGGGGATGTGTGTTTTAAGGAATCCGAAGAGTCTCCACAAGCACAAGATCAACCATCTTCCTCAATGCAAGCATCTCCACCAACTCAAGATGAGGATCAAGCTCAAGATGATAATGATAAAGATCAAGAGGAGCCACCTCAATAGGAGGGCAATGATCAAGGGGGAGATGCCCATGATCAAGACAAGGGAGATGATGAGGGTCCAAGACCGCCACACCCAAGAGTCCACCAAGCAATCCAATGAGATCACCCCGTGAACACCATCCTCGGCGACATTCATAAGGGGGTAACCACTCGATCTCGTGTAGCTCATTTTTGTGAACATTACTCTTTTGTTTCCTCTATTGAGCCACACAGGGTAGAGGAAGCACTTCAAGATTCGGATTGGGTGCTGGTGATGCAAGAGGAGCTCAACAACTTCACAAGGAATGAGGTATGGCATTTAGTTCCACGTCCTAACCAAAATGTTGTAGGAACCAAGTGGGTCTTCTGCAACAAGCAAGATGAGCATGGTGTGGTGACAAGGAACAAAGCCCAACTTGTGGCCAAGGGATATTCACAAGTCGAAGGTTTGGATTTTGGTGAAACCTATGCACCCGTAGCTAGGCTTGAGTCAATTCGTATATTACTTGCCTATGCTACTTACCATGGCTTCAAGCTTTATCAAATGGACGTGAAGAGTGCCTTCCTTAATGGACCAATCAAGGAGGAGGTCTATGTTGAGCAACCTCCCGGCTTTGAAGATAGTGAGTATCCTAACCATGTCTATAAACTCTCTAAGGCGCTTTATGGGCTCAAGCAAGCCCCAAGAGCATGGTATGAATGCCTAAGAGATTTTCTTATCGCTAATGGCTTCAAAGTCGGAAAAGCCGATCCTACTCTCTTTACTAAAACACTTGCAAATGATTTTTTGTATGCCAAATTTATGTTGATGATATAATATTTGGGTCTACTAACGAATCTACATGTGAAGAGTTTAGTAGGATCATGACTCGAAAATTCGAGATGTCTATGATGGGGGAGTTGAAGTATTTCTTAGGATTTCAAGTGAAGCAACTCCAAGATGGCACCTTCATTAGCTAAATGAAGTACATTCAAGACATACTCACCAAGTTTGGGATGAAGGATGCCAAGCCCATCAAGACACCCATGGGAACTAATGGGCATCTCGACCTCGACACGGGAGGTAAATCCGTAGATCAAAAGGTATACCGATCGATGATAGGTTATTTACTTTACTTATGTGCATCTCGACCGGATATTATGCTTTTCGTATGCATGTGTGCAAGATTCCAAGTCAATCCTAAGGAAGTTCACCTTAGGGCCATAAAATGAATCTTGAGATATTTAGTTTATACTCCTAAGTTTGGCCTTTGGTACCCCAGGGGATCCACTTTTGATTTAATTGGGTATTCTGATGCTGATTGGGCAGGGTGTAAAATTAATAGAAAGAGCACATCAGGGACTTGCCAGTTCTTGGGAAGATCTCTGGTGTCTTGGGCTTCAAAGAAACAAAATTCTGTCGCTCTTTCTACCACCAAAGCCGAGTACATTACCGCAGGTCATTGTTGCGTGCAATTACTTTGGATGAGGCAAACCCTTAGGGACTATGGTTACAAATTAACCAAAGTTCCTCTTCTTTGTGATAATGAGAGTGCAATCCGCATGGCGGATAATCCCGTTGAGCATAGTCGCACTAAACACATAGCCATTCAGTATCATTTTTTAAGGAATCACCAACAAAAGGGGGATATCGAGATTGCATATATCAACACCAAAGAACAATTAGCCGATATCTTTACCAAGCCATTAGATGAGCAAACTTTTACCAAACTTAGGCATGAGCTAAATATTCTTGATTCTAGAAATTTTGATTGATATTTTGCACACATAGCTCATTTATATACCTTTGATCATATCTCTTTCATGTGATATGACTAATATGTTTTCAAGTGAATATTATGATAAGTCATAGATTGAAAGGAAAATGGAGTCCTCGGCGAAGACAAAAGGCTTCCACTCCACTCCATCGCATTACTCATCCTTCGCCGTCACTCCACACCGCTCTCCAATTTGGTATAATCTTCACTCCTATATTATTTACCATAGGAGGAGAAAGTTTGAACAAGGGATTATATTTCACTCACAAGTATCCGTTTTTGGCGATTCATGCCAAAAGGGGAGAAAAGTATTAGCCCAAAGCAAAAGGACCGCACCACCACCAATTTCAAAAATATAGTCTTTCAAATTTGTGTTAAGAAAAGATTTTTCAATTGGTGATTTTTCAATTGGTATCTTAGCTTTGATATAATTTCAAATTGGTATATCCTCTTTCAAAAATTAATATCTAAAATCCTCTTGAACACTAAGAGGAGGATTTCATTAAGGGGGAGTTTTGTTTAGTCAAAGGAAAAGCATTTGAAATAGGGGGAGAAAATTTAAAATCTTGAAAATGCTTCTCAAAATCTTATTCATATACCTTTGACTATTTGCAAAAAGACTTTGAAAAGAATTTCCAAAAGAGTTTGCAAAAACAAAACATGTGGTGCAAGCGTGGTCCAAAATCCTAAATAAGAAGAAAGCCATCCATGCATATCTAGTAGAAATACTTATTGGTTTCATTCCAAGCAACCTTTGCACTTACATTATGCAAACTAGTTCAATTCTGCACTTAAATATTTGCTTTGGTTTATGTTGGCATCAATCACCAAAAAGGGGGAGATTTTTGAAAGGGAAATAGACTTACACCTTTTCCTAATTGATTTTGGTGGTTGAATTTCCCAACACAAATAATTGGACTAACTAGTTTGCTCTAGACTATAAGTTTTACAGGTGCCAAAGGTTCACAATAAACCAATACAAAGACCAAGAAAGGGTTCAAACAAAGAGAGCAAAAGACAACCGAAGTGTGCCCTGGTCTGGCGCACCGGACTGTCCGGTGCACCAGGGAACCCGACTCCGAACTTGCCACCTTCAGGAATTCTGGGAGCCACTCCGCTATAACTCACCGGACTGTCCGGTATAGCACCGGACTGTCCGGTGTGCCAGCGGAGCAACGACTACTTCGCGCCAACGGTCGTCTGCAGAGAGCAGTTAATGCGCTACAGTGCGCGTAGAAGTCAGAGCAGAGCTAGAAGGCGCACTGGATAGTGAACAGTGACTGTCCGGTGCACCACCGGACCGTCCGGTGGCCCAGATGTCAGAAGCTCCAACGGTCGAACCCTAACGGCCGGGTGACGTGGCTGGCGCACCGGACAATGTCCGGTGCGCCACGACAGCAGCCTCCACCAACCGCTCCTTTGGTGGTTGGGGTTATAAATACCCCCAACCACCCTCCATTCATTGTATCCAAGTTTTCAGCCTTCAAACCCCATACAAGAGCTATAGCATTCAATACAAGACACAAACAAAGAGATCAAATCCTCTCCCAAGTCCAGAATCACTCCAAACAAATTAGTGACTAGAGAGAGAGACATTTGTGTTCATTTGAGCTCTTGCGCTTGGATTGCTTTTCTTCTTCCTCTATTCTTGTGTTCAATTCACTTGTAATAAAAACAAGAGACACCAAGTTGTGGTGGTCCTTGTAGTGGACTTAGTGTCCCATTTGATTGAAGAGAAAGGCTCACTCGATCTAGGTGACCGTTTGAGAGAGGGAAAGGGTTGAAAGAGACCCGGTCTTTGTGACCACCTCAACGGGGAGTAGGTTTGCAAGAATCGAACCTCGGTAAAACAAATCACTATGTCATCCGCCTTATTTGCTTGTGATTTGTTTTCACCCTCTCTTTCGGACTAGTTTATATTTCTAACGCTAACCCCGGCTTGAGTGTGTGCTTAAGTTTGTAAATTTTAGATTCGCCCTATTCACCCCCCTCTAGGCGACTTTCAGTAACTCTTACCCGATCTCCTTTTCTGAAAAACAACAAC
This sequence comes from Zea luxurians, assembly GCA_029449295.1. NCBI lineage: Eukaryota > Viridiplantae > Streptophyta > Magnoliopsida > Poales > Poaceae > Zea > Zea luxurians. Next base: position 29,037,873 of record JAOPSE010000023.1, on the reverse strand, counting down.
TAAGCAAGGGTGAGTACAAACGTACTCAACAGCCCACCTTCACCCGCAGAATGGGGAAATCAGATATAATGCATGGAATATGTGGAGCTCAGGATATTTTGCAGAAACAACAATATTTTATGCATGGTTGTTTTGTAAAACATTTTGTATTTTTCAAAGTGCATCCTCTCCCAAAGGAGTAGGAAGTTTTTCAATATAGAACAAAATCCCCTGGACTAAACCATCTAGGTATCTCAACAGTCTCCCACTGGTTTTCATTTTCAAAAACCGCTACTGGACTTCCTGTCCACCATAGCTCACGGCTCAACCGCCGGACCTTTTTAAAAACCACTTTTCTTAAATGCACCTTTTTTTGAAAACAAAACACTAATTGTCATACCACACCAGACTCGTCCATACCAGTGGACACGAACTATTCAAATAGGTTTTCAAACTCTGCGCAGAGGGGTACACTTTACCCACTAGTCCGGTTTCTGTGATCTCACCGTCATGAGATCCGAATGCCGAATCTCTTTCTTTCCTCGCACGTCCTTACCTTAGCGGTTATACCAGAAGGAGTCAGGCCACCGCCATGTCCAAACCGGACAAAACATTCCCCCTCCTTATCCTCCCGGTGCTCCCCAGCCTTCATAACCCTGGGGTTTGGACCGTACGAGTTCAGATTGAGTCACTGCCCATACATTCTCGAGTGGTTGTACTTATTATGAGTACAGGTAGTGAAGGATGACAAACCAGTCCTTATGTGAGGGGACAATCCTTCTGCTCACACCTAAACCAGTAGAGCCATCACCTTAGGCCCTCCCCTAAACCAAGGAGTCCCTGATCATCCCTACTCAAAGGTGATAAGGGTGAAAACCCTTCATCATACACATTTTGAAAAGCATTTTCTTTTGAAAACTCACACCTTTTATCAAATCATTTGTAACAAATATATCAAGGATTGATTGCGGCAAGCAGCTGGGTGGCCATAATAACTTGTCTCAAAATCATATTATGCATAAAATAATAGGCTGAGGGTTGTGGTTGAAAAATCATAGGTAATTTATGCATCAAAGGGATCTAGTGAGCTTGTCGTGCTTATCCGGCGAAGGGGGAAGGGGAGCTCGCGAAACTGGCTTCTAGCTCCACTGCCTAGCGTAGACTTGCAGATCTGGCCTCCACGAGACGACACGAACGCTCCGATAACTATGCAACATGAATAAGCAAACATACAAACCAGCAAGTATATCAACAGATATTTAGTATAGTGGTCATAATAGCGATATATGGATGGGTAGAGTCTTGAGCAGAATCTGTGTCATGTGGTGTTGAGATATTACTAGTGGTGGAGCGGAGGTGCTTACCAGGAGGGTGGACTGGAGGCAAAGCGACACTATACGTGTAGCCGACAGAGCGGAGTAACTGAGTGGGTGGGGTGTTTGCCTTGGCTAAGGGTGTTGAGTGTGTGTGGAGAGGAGAAGGGTAGCTGGGTGTATTTATAGCTGGGTGTATGTGGTGTAGCACAGCGAAGTTCACTGTTGGTGAGAATGGTGACGAATGAATCGTCTGACTTAGTATGAACAGGAGAGTTATAGGTAGAATATGAGACAAGAGTATTTTGGGAGTTTTCTGGAACATAACCTCCCTGAATTCACGTTGCTGTTGAGGATGTTGGCGCCCTTCTAGCTGCTGGCTTCGGGAATATGTAGGTTGCAGTGGTGGTGGCGGTGGAAGCTGAGGCCAAGAAGCCTGTGAATGGCTAGCCGAAGCAACAGAGGTTGCAGAGTGATTGCCCACATATTCTGGTATGTAGGGAGAGTGGCACAACGCAGTGTGTAAGACCTGCTTCGACTGATTCTTTTGAGCTTCGGCTTCTGCGATCTCCTTTTGCTTCAGAATAGTGATTTGGCACATTCTTGTAGTATGACCCTTGTCCTCACCACAGAATAGACAATAAATTTTCCTGGGCTGGTCCCCATATCATCCTCCGAAGCTCCTGGCGCCTCTGCCCCTTAGAGCTGGCGGCCTGAAGGAGCTTTGTTGCTGCCTTGAAGACTGTGAGGTGTATTGTGGCCTCTGAAGTTGGCTTCCTTTATCATCATTCTGACTGGAGTTGTGGATTGATCTGAAATGTTTGTTTGCGAGTTTGTCGGGGACCATAATTAGGGGTACCCTCAAGACGCCTAATTCTCAGCTGGTAACCCCCATCAGCATAAAGCTGCAGAGGCCTGATGGGTTTGATTAAGTCAGGGATCAGTCCGTACGAGCGACTTGATCGCGCCTCGCCCGAGCCTAGCCTCGGGCAAGGGCAGCCGACCCTGAGATGATTCCGTCTCGCCCGAGGCCTCCTCTTTCACGGCAGACGCATCTCCGGCTCGCCCGAGGCCTTGCCTTCGATAAGAAGTAACCCTGACTAAATCACCGCGCCGACCGACCAAGTCACTGGCGCCTTTAACGCAAAGAGTAAGACTGACGGGCAGCCAGGCTTGGCCAAAAGCGCCAGAGGAAACTCCGCTCCGCCCGACCCAGGGCTCGGACTCGGGCTAAGGCCCCGGAAGACGGCGAACTCCGCTCCGCCCGACCCAGGGCTCGGACTCGGGCTAAGGCGCCGGAAGACGGCGAACTCCGCTCCGCCCGACCCAGGGCTCGGACTCGGGCTAAGGCCCCGGAAGACGGCGAACTCCGCTCCGCCCGACCCAGGGCTCGGACTCGGGCTAAGGCCCCGGAAGACGATGAACCCCTCTTCGCCCGACCCAGGGCTCGGACTCCACCCCGACCTCTGCTGAACGACCTCCGCCTCGCCCGACCCGGGAGCTCAGGTTCGGCCTCGGCCATGTAGGACAGACTCGACCTCGACTTCGGAGGAGCCTCCACGTCGCCCGACCTAGGGCACGAGTCCGCCACGTCAACAGGAAGCGCCATCATCACCCTACTCCAAGCCGACTCAGGCCGCAGGGAGCAGGACCGACGTCCCATCTGGCTAGCTCTGCCAGATAGGCAATGATGGCACCCCGCTGGACCCATGACGACGGCGGCTCCCAGCTCTCTTACGAAAGCAGGAGGACGTCAGCAAGGGCCCAACCACTCCGACAGCTGTCCCTCCGCCAAGCTCCACTGCTTCTCCGACAGCCACGACGCCACACTAACAGGATGCCAAGATCTCTCCGGCTGCCACCTTGGCATGTACTTAGGGCACTAGCTCTCCCCCGCTAGACACGTAGCGCCTTGCTACACCCCCATTTGTACACCTGGATCCTCTCCTTACGCCTATAAAAGGAAGGACCAGGGCCTTCTTAGAGAAGGTTGGCCTCGCGGGAACGAGGGCAGGGGCAGACGCTCTCTTGGGGCCGCTCGCTCCCCTCACCCGCGCGGACGCTTGTAACCCCCTACTGCAAGCGCACCCAACCTGGGCGCGGGGCGAACACGAAAGGCCGCGGGAATCTCCGTCTCCCTCGTCACGACCCGGCTCCGGCCACCGACCTCTCGCTCTCTTCCCCCCTTCGCGCTCGCCCACGCGCTCGACCCATCTGGGCTGGGGCACGCGGCACTCTCACTCGTCGGCTCGGGGACCCCCCGGTCTCGAAACGCCGATAGTTGGCGCGCCAGGTAGGGGCACGCTGCGTGTTGACGAGCAGTTTCCCGTCAAGCTCCAGATGGGCAGTCTCCGACGACCTCTCCAACCCGGGACGGTGCTCCGTTTCGGGAGCCTCGAGTTCATGTCTCTCGACAGCGGCTACGACATGGTACTCCTTCCACCGCCGCGCGGCGGCGACAATGGCGGTCGACAGCCCGCCCGCCGGCGGCGGAATCGACGACGTCTTTCCCGCGTGGGGGAAGGACAACTTTCGGGCTCGCCCCATCCTCTCCCTCGCCATCGCAGGAGGAGGAGGCGGGGCAACCAGGGCCGAGCGGGAGGCAGCGCTCCGACGGCTGTCGAGCAAATCGACATCCCCAGTGCCCCAACGGAGGACACGCTAGGCGTCGCCCTCGCGTTCGAGGCAAAGGCGAGCGCCATCCCCCCGCAGCACGTCGACTCCGAGCAGGTGGACGACGCCAGCACGCTCACGAAGGGCCTGCAGGACGTCGCCCTCGTACCCAAGACGACGGCGCGATCAGCCCCCGACGTGACTTCGTCGCTCCTCGTCGACAAAAAGGTACCGACTGCTTCTCATCTTTCGTCATTTCGACTCGACCTCAACCCGCCTGGCGACCTCGCTTTGGCGGACACTCACGTTGAGGCGAGTGCAACCCCTCTGGGGTTTCGTGTGCGGTCGCCCTGGGACCGATTGACGGGCGTCTCGACCTATGGACCCTCTGGGTCCGAGGAAGATGACGACCCCAGCATCTGCTGGGATTTCTCCGGACCTGGCAACCCCAGTGCCATGCGGGACTTCATGACCGCATGCGACTACTGCCTCTCCGACTGTTCCGACGGCAGCCGCAGCCTTGACGACAAGGACTGCGGCCCGAGCCGCGAATGTTTCCACGTCGAGCTAGGGGATCCCTCCGGAGGCAGCTGTCTCGGCATGCCGGAGGATGGTGATCCCCCTAGGCCAGCGCCTCGCGCCGACATCCCGCGGGAGCTAGCTGTGGTCCCCGTTCCGGCGGGGGGTCACGACCCACAGCTCGAGCAAGTCCGCGGGGCGCAGGCCGGGCTCGACGAGGGAGCAGGAGCGCTCGAGGCAATCCGCCGGGACGTCGGGCAGGTATGGGCAAGCCAGCCCCCGGCCGGAGGAATACGTCACCTGCCCCAAGGTCTCCAGCACCGCATCGCTAACGATGCCAGGGACAGACCGCCACCCGCATCCGGCGGGACCGGTCAGGACCTGGCCGCCGCAGCGATGCTCCTCCGCGCGATGCCGGAGTCATCAACCACCGAGGGTCGGCGAATCCAGGGAGAGCTCAAGCATCTCCTGGAAGGCGCTGCGGCCCGGCGGGCCGAGAGCTCCGCCTCCCGAAGGCAGGGGTACCCCTCGGAACCTCGTGCCGCGACTTCCCGACTCATGCGGGAAGCCTCGGTCTACACCGGGCGCACGCGCAACACCGCGCCTGCGGCCCCGGGCCACCTCGGCGACGAGCACCCTCATCGCGACCGTCGGGCACGCCTCGACGAAAGGGTGCGCCGAGGCTATCACCCCAGGCGTGGGGGACGCTACGACAGCGGGGAGGATCGGAGTCCCTCGCCCGAACCACCCGGTCCGCAGGTCTTTAGCCGAGCCATTCGGCGGGCGCCGTTTCCACCCCGATTCCGACCCCCGACTACTACCACGAAGTACTCGGGGGAAACGAGGCCGGAATTGTGGCTCGCGGACTACCGCCTGGCCTGTCAACTGGGAGGAACGGACGACGACAACCTCATCATCCGCAACCTCCCCCTGTTCCTCTCCGACACTGCTCGCGCCTGGTTGGAGCACCTGCCCCCGGGGCAGATTTCCAACTGGGAGGATCTGGTCCATGCTTTCGCCGGCAACTTCCAGGGCACGTACGTGCGCCCCGGGAATTCCTGGGACCTCCGAAGCTGTCGGCAACTGCCCGGAGAGTCTCTTCGGGACTACATCCGGCGGTTCTCAAAGCAGCGCACCGAGCTGCCCAACATCACCGACTCCGATGTCATCGGCGCGTTCCTTGCCGGCACCACCTGCCGTGACCTGGTGAGCAAGTTGGGTCGCAAGACCCCCACCAAGGCGAGCGAGCTGATGGACATCGCCACCAAGTTTGCCTCCGGCCAGGAGGCGGTCGAGGCCATCTTCCGAAAGGACAAGCGGCCCCAGGGCCGCCCGTCGGAAGATGCTCCCGAGGCGTCTGCTCCGCGGCGCGCCAAGAAGAAAGGCAGGAGGAAGTCGCAAGCGAAACGCGACGCTCCCGACGCAGACCTTGTCGCCGCCACCGAGCATAAGAACCCTCGGAAGCCCCTCGGAGGTGCTAACCTCTTCGACAAGGCACTCAAGGAGACGTGCCCCTACCATCAGGGGCCCGTCAAGCACACCCTCGAAGAGTGCGTCATGCTTCGGCGCCACTTCCACCGGGCCGGGCCACCCGCGGAGGGTGGCAGGGCCCGCGACGACGACAAAAGGGAAGATCGCCAAGCGGGAGAGTTCCCCGAGGTCCGCGACTGCTTCATGATCTATGGAGGGTATGCGGCGAACGCCTCGGCTCGGCATCGTAAGCAAGAGCGTCGGGAGGTCTGCTCGGTGAAGGTGGCGGCACCAGTCTACCTAGACTGGTCCGACAAGCCCATCACCTTCGACCGGGACGACCACCCCGACCACGTGCCGAGCCTGGGGAAGTACCCGCTCGTCATCGACCCCGTCATCGGCGACGTCAGGCTCACCAAGGTCCTGATGGATGGGGGCAGCTGCCTCAATATCATCTACGCCGAGACCCTCAGGCTCCTGCGCGTCGACCTATCGTCCGTCCGAGCAGGCGCTGCGCCCTTCCACGGGATCGTTCCCGGGAAGCGCGTCCAGCCCCTCGGACAGATCGACCTCCCTGTCTGCTTCGGAACACCCTCCAACTTCCGAAGGGAGACTTTGACGTTCGAGGTGGTCGGGTTCCGAGGAACCTACCACGCAGTGCTGGGAAGACCATGCTACGCGAAGTTCATGGCCATCCCCAACTACACCTACCTGAAGCTCAAGATGCCGGGCCCCAACGGGGTCATCACCGTCGGCCCCACGTACAAACACGCGTTCGAATGCGATGTGGAGTGCGTGGAGTATGCCGAGGCCCTCGCCGAGTCCGAGGCCCTCATCGCCGACCTGGAAAGCCTCACCCGAGAGGTGCCAGACGTGAAGCGACACGCCGGCAACTTCGAGCCAGCGGAGACGGTCAAGGCCGTCCCTCTCGACCCCAGTGGTGACACCTCCAAGCAGATCCGGATCGGTTCCGGGCTCGACCCCAAATAGGAAGCAGTGCTCGTCGACTTTCTCCGCGCAAACGCCGACGTCTTTGCGTGGAGTCCCTCGGACATGCCCGGCATACCGAGGGATGTCGCCGAGCACTCGCTGGATATTCGGGCCGGGGCCCGGCCGGTCAGACAGCCTCTGCGCCGATTCGACGAGGAGAGGCGTAGGGTGATAGGCGAGGAGATCCACAAGCTGATGGCAGCAGGGTTCATCAAAGAGGTATTCCATCCCGAATGGCTTGCCAACCCTGTACTTGTGAGGAAGAAAGGGGGGAAATGGCGGATGTGTGTAGACTACACTGGTCTCAACAAAGCATGTCCGAAGGTCCCCTACCCTCTACCTCGCATCGATCAAATCGTGGACTCCACTGCAGGGTGCGAAACCTTGTCTTTCCTCGATGCCTACTCAGGGTATCATCAGATCAAGATGAAAGAGTCCGACCAGCTCGCGACTTCTTTCATCACGCCCTTCGGCATGTACTGTTATGTCACCATGCCGTTCGGTTTGAGGAACGCGGGTGCAACGTACCAGCGGTGCATGAACCATGTGTTCGGCGAACACATCGGTCGCACGGTCGAGGCCTACGTCGATGACATCGTAGTCAAGACGAGGAAAGCCTCCGACCTTCTCTCCGACCTCGAACTGACATTCCGGTGTCTCAAGGCGAAGGGCGTCAAGCTCAATCCCGAGAAGTGCGTCTTCGGGGTGCCCCGAGGCATGCTCTTGGGATTCATCGTCTCCGAGCGGGGCATCGAAGCCAACCCGGAGAAGATCGCAGCCATCACAAACATGGGGCCCATCAAGGACTTAAAAGGCGTACAGAGGGTCATGGGATGTCTCGCGGCCTTGAGCCGTTTCATCTCGCGCCTCGGCGAAAGAGGCCTGCCCCTGTACCGTCTCTTAAGGAAGGCCGAGTGCTTCACTTGGACACCCGAGGCCGAGGAAGCTCTCGGGAACCTGAAGGCGCTCCTCACCCAGGCGCCCATCTTGGTACCCCCAGCTGATGGAGAAGCCCTCCTGGTCTACGTCGCCGCTACCACTCAGGTGGTCAGCGCCGCGATCGTGGTCGAAAGGCAGGAAGAGGGGCATGCTTTGCCCATTCAGAGGCCAGTTTACTTCGTCAGCGAGGTACTGTCCGAGACCAAGATCCGCTACCCACAAGTCCAGAAGCTGCTGTATGCAGTGATCCTGACGAGGCGAAAGCTGCGACATTACTTCGAGTCTCATCCGGTGACTGTGGTGTCATCCTTCCCCCTGGGGGAGATCATCCAGTGCCGAGAAGCCTCGGGACGGATCGCAAAGTGGGCGGTGGAAATCATGGGCGAGGCAATCTCGTTCGCCCCTCGGAAGGCCATCAAGTCCCAGGTACTGGCGGATTTCGTAGCCGAATGGGTCGGTACCCAGTTGCCAACGGCTCCGATCCAACCAGAGCTCTGGACCATGTTTTTCGACGGGTCGCTGATGAAGACGGGAGCCGGTGCGGGCTTGCTCTTCGTCTCGCCCCTCGGGAAGCACCTGCGCTACGTGCTCCGCCTCCATTTCCCGGCGTCCAACAATGTGGCTGAGTACGAGGCTCTGGTCAACGGATTGCGAATCGCCATCGAGCTAGGGGTCCGACGCCTCGATGCACGCGGCGACTCGCAGCTCGTCATCGACCAAGTCATGAAGAACTCCCACTGCCGCGACCCGAAGATGGAGGCCTACTGTGAGGAGGTTCGACGCCTGGAAGACAAGTTCTACGGGCTCGAGCTTAACCACATCGCCCGGCGCTACAACGAGACTGCGGATGAGCTGGCGAAGATAGCCGCGGGGCGAACGACGGTTCCCCCGGACGTCTTCTCCCGGGATCTGCACCAACCCTCCGTCAAGATAGGCGACGCGCCCGAGCCCGAGGTGCCCTCGGCCCCGTCCGAGGTGACCTCGGCCCAGCCCGAGCCATCCTCGGCTCAACCCGAGGAACCCTCGGAGCCCAAGGGCGAAGCACTGCGCATCGAGGAGGAGCAGAACGGGGTCATGCCAGATCAAGATTGGCAAACCCCGTACCTGCAATATCTCCGCCAAGGGGAACTGCCCCTCGACCGAGCCGAGGCTCGGCGGGTAGCGCGACGCGCCAAGTCGTTCGTCTTGCTGGGCGATGAGAAGGAGCTCTACCACCGAAGCCCCTCGGGCATCCTCCAGCGATGCATCTCCATCGCCGAAGGTCAGGAACTCCTGTGGGAAATACACTCGGGGGCTTGCGGCCATCATGCAGCACCTCGAACCCTCGTCGGGAACGCTTTCCGCCAAGGCTTCTATTGGCCGACGGCGGTGGCTGACGCCACTAGAATTGTCCGCGCCTGCGAAGGGTGCCAATTCTATGCGAAGCAGACCCACCTGCCCGCTCAGGCTCTGCAGACGATACCCATCATCTGGCCCTTCGCTGTGTGGGGTCTGGACCTCGTCGGCCCTCTGCAGAAGGCGCCCGGGGGCTACACGCACCTGCTGGTCGCTGTCGACAAATTCTCCAAGTGGATCGAGGTCCGACCCCTGAACAGCATCAGATCCGAGCAGGCGGTGGCGTTCTTCACCAACATCATCCACCGCTTCGGGGTCCCGAACTCCATCATCACCGACAACGGCACCCAGTTCACCGGCAAAAAATTCTTGGATTTTTGCGACGATCACAACATCCGGGTGGACTGGGCCGCCGTAGCTCATCCCATGTCGAATGGGCAAGTGGAACGTGCCAACGGCATGATCCTATAAGGGCTCAAGCCTCGGATTTACAACGACCTCAACAAGTTCGGCAAGCGGTGGATGAAGGAACTCCCCTCGGTGGTCTGGAGCCTAAGGATGACGCCAAGCCGAGCCACAGGTTTCACGCCGTTCTTCCTGGTCTACGGGGCCGAGGCCGTCTTGCCCACTGACCTGGAATACGGCTCCCCGAGGACGAGGGCCTACAACGAAGAAAGCAACCAAGCTAGCCGAGAAGACTCGCTGGACCAGCTGGACGAGGCTCGGGACAGGGCCTTACTACACTCGGCGCGGTACCAGCAGTCCCTGCGACGCTACCACGCCCGAGGGGTCCGACCCCGAGACCTCCAGGTGGGCGACCTGGTGCTTCGGCTGCGGCAAGACGCCCGAGGGAGGCACAAGCTCACGCCCCCCTGGGAGGGGCCGTTCATCATCGCCAAAGTTCTGAAGCCCGGAACGTACAAGCTGGCCAACAGTCAAGGCGAGGTCTACGGCAACGCTTGGAACATCCAACAGCTACGTCGCTTCTACCCTTAAGATGTTTCCAAGTTGTTCATATACCTCACACCCACGCAAAGTTTAGTCAACAAGGAAGGGTCGGCCTCGCCTCGGCAAAGCCCGACCCTCCCTCGGGGGCTAAAAGGGGGGAAACCCCCTCTGCGTCGAAATTTTCCTCGAACAGAAAATCTCTTTTACCAGAATATCTTTCGTGCTTTTTGACTACTTCGAAAAGTGGATCCTGGAAACGACGGGGTACACGTAAGCAGTCAAGGCTGACCGAGCCGAGGGACTCCCACGCCTCCGGGATACGGATACCTCACTCATCACCCTCTGCGATAAGTAACTCGCGTTCGGATAAGGTGAATCCGCGGATCGAACAAGTCTTTACGTTCGGAAGCCCTTCTGTCGAAGCGATTCTTCGAGCCTTCTCGACCGAGTCGGTGACAGGGCCTCATGGACGGGTGAAAGTACGCGTAAGCGGCGAGGCCGACCGAGCCGAGGGACTCCCACGCCTCCGGGATACGGATACCTCACTCGTCACCTCCCGCGAGAAGCAACTCTCGCTCGCACTAACATCCCTGCTACCGACAAAAAGTCCAGATACTCGAAACAAGAGGAAAAGAGACGCAGCTTTATAACGCAGCAAGGGTGTGTGTTCTGGCCTCGACGGCCGCACAAGGCCCACGCTACAAGACGATTTGACCTTGCAGGCTCGGGTCTTGACGCTGGAAGGGGGCAGCGACGCCCTCGGCATCGACGGCATCTTCGGCGAGGCCCGACCTAGCCTCGGATGGCGACACGGTCCGAAGGCCTCCGCTCCGAAGGACGACGTCATCACCCCGCCCGATCCAGGGGCTTCTCTGGATCCGGCCCGAGCGGGCGGCTCGGCCGGCCACCTCCGGGGCCTCGGCCGACCACCTTCCGAGGGCGCCAGCCCGGTCCGAAGCCTCGGCTGATCAACTCCGACATCGATCCAGCCGACGGACAACCTGGCTAGGCTCCGGCCAACCAGGTTTTATTTCTCGAGCCAACTCCGCCTCTGCTCATGCTGATATCGCTACCCCCGGCCTCGGCTCGTCGAAGAGCAGCCGAGGGGTCTCTTTAACTAAGCTAGAGGAGCCTCGGACAACAGGGCCGACCGAGCCGAGGGACTCCTACGCCTCCGGGATACGGATACCTCACTCGTCACCTTGACACGGGGCGACTCATGCTTGGTGAAGCGGTTCAGACAATCAGCAGACGAGTCTTAGTGCTCGGAAATGAGGAAAAAAACACGGCCCTGTGCCGGAGTTACAAACATGTTCAGGCCCCGAAAGCCGAAATGAACAAAAAACCCGGCACTCGAAGTGCCATTACAAATGGAACTCCGGTTCCCCCCCCCGCAGGTACGAACAACCCCACTCGATGGGAGTGGGCCTGCGGGGCAGCAGAAGACCGACGAACGGCATGTCGCCGCCCGCCCCGGCAGCGGCGACGATGAAGACTTCTGCCCCGGGGGGCCGAACAGCAGCAATGATGGCCTCAGGGCGGATGCTGCTGCTAGGAGGCCCCCGCCCTTGCCCAAACTCGAGAGGCAAGGACGGGCAGAAGGCCGTAGAGTCGGAGGTCGGTCCGTGGCCAACCTCGGCTGTCGCGCCGGCGGAAGAACCTCTTCCAGCTGCCGTGGTGGGAGGCGGCACCGGGGACGGCTCCGAGACTGCTCGGCTCAGAGAGCCGGGCACGCTGCAGCTGTTGGCGCCACGGACGACTCCCGCCCTTCCCCTCGATCACTGAGGGAAGGAGCGGGCCACCACCCGCGCAGGGGCCAACCCCGACTCGGCACACGCCCCTCCTCAGCCCTGGTGATGAAAATCCTTGAGGCTGAGGAAGGGGCGGAGGCCGCAGCCCGGCTCGCTTTCCCCCACCATCAAGCCGGAGGTTACCATCCTGGGTGACCGCCGGTGGAGGGGTGCGACCGGGCTGCATGATGAAAATCCTTGAAGCCGAACGATGGCTGAAAGGTACCAACTCCCACGGAGTTGCGTTCCTCCAACGATGGAGCGAAAAGACGGCGGTTCCCCCCATCCGGGGGCTTGGAAGATGGAGAGACACAATGCATAGGGGAGAAAGAAGACATGGTCACCATACGAAGGGGGTCGCCCTCCTTTTTAAAGGCAACTCCCCCTGCTTGCGCCCCCAACCGTCACAGGCTGAGTCTTCTCCAACACGCCTCCAAGGCCCTTCCCCGCGGCGCGGGGGCTGGGACCCGCAAGTCATGGAGACCGGCTCCGAGCAGAAGAAGCCGAACCGCCGCGCACGACGCGCGCAACCACCCAGCGGTTACAAGTAACCCTCCACTTTTGCCCAGACCAGCGGACGAAATGGGCAGGTGGCCATGCAGGCGGCATGCAACCGCGCCAAGTGGACGCGCCTCTCCGACTCCTGACAGGCCAGCGCGGAGGCCCAAGCCCACGCGTCGCGCGACCGGCGCGCCGGATGCTGCATGCACGCCGCTGTGCCACTTGCGCCACCACCGCACCTCCTCGATTGCGGAACCGATACCGCGATTCGAGGCGGCCCAGCGCGCGACCCAGCAGCGCCAGCCTGACGCAGCGGTCAAACACGGTCAAAAGTGGGCCGGCAGTAATGACGGTGGCAGGCGCGCGAGAGCAGCGGTCACGCCATCGGCCAAGCTCATGTCCCATCCGGAGGCAGCGAGAGAACCCCCTCTCACAGTGTGAAGACGACGCGCCTGTGACCCGTACCTCGAACGGCTCGCGCACGCGCAACGGCGGCCTCGCCAACTACTCGCCCCGGCGCATTGACTCCGCGGCTGGACAGGCGACGCTTCTAGCAGGAGCGGCTGGCGACGTTTCGCCTTCACCAAAACGACCACACCAAAAAAAAGGTACGCCACGTCGTTCAATTTCGTATCCTTTTTCCCTTTTTCCCCTTTCTCTATCTCTTGCAACAGGGACCGGGAAGGGGGATACCCCCAAAGGGATCCTTCCCCGTGAAGGAACTAGGCTCCGAGCCTCCTTACTGATCAGGGGTTCGAAGGCTGGCCCCCCGAAGGGTTCAACGGCCGCCTCAGATCGCGTGGGCCCGACACCCACTACTGGTCAGGGGTTCGAAGGTCGGCCCCCCGAAAGGTTCCACGACCGCCTCAGGCTACTCGGGCTCCGCGCCCATTACTGATCAGGGGTTCGAAGGCTGGCCCTCCGAAGGGTTCACAGTCGCCTCAGACACCGAGCGAGGGATGACCAGGGGTACGTTCGATACATAACCAAGGCTCGGGCTGCGCTCCCGAGGTACCCTAGGACATTTCCGAGACCAGCGGGAACGACTCTGTAACGGAATCCCATCGGAGGGAGGCAACGAGCCCTCGGACCCCGTCGCCAGGGGACCGGGTCCGGCAGATCACCCGCAGGTACTTTTGGGCGTGCCTCCGGGCCCCTAGCCGACCCCCAACGAACGGGGCACGGACGTCCACTCGGATTACCCGATTGCAGCTCACCGGAGACACCATGTTCGGTGCCCATCGAGGGTAACATGGCGCTCTCCCCCCCTCCTCCTTGCGGAAAGGCGACGTAGGGGCGTATATAAAAAAGCCGAGTCTGTCCCTGATCGTCCTCTCGCTCTGTGCGGAGGCTCGGGGGCTGCTCTCGCAAACCCGGCTCCGGCCGAACCGTTGACAGCGTCAACATACCAGCCCGAGAACTTGGGCCCCGACAGAGCATCTGGGCTACGGCCTGTTCGCATGAGGGAACCGCCAGACCAGCCGAAGCATTACGCAAGGCATTAAGACCTCGAAGGAGTGAAACCACTCCTCCGAGGCCTCGGGGGCTACACCCGGCGGGTGCGCTCGCGCGCACCCACCGGAACAAAGTACAACCGAGAAAGGCTGGTCCCCTTGCAAAAAAGTGCGACGCAAGCCTCCAAGCGAGTGTTAACACTCCCTTCGAGGCTCGGGGGCTACTGTCGGGGACCATAATTAGGGGTACCCTCAAGACGCCTAATTCTCAGCTGGTAACCCCCATCAGCATAAATCTGCAGAGGCCTGATGGGTTTGATTAAGTCAGGGATCAGTCCGTACGAGCGACTTGATCGCGCCTTGCCCGAGCCTAGCCTCGGGCAAGGGCAGCCGACCCTGAGATGATTCCGTCTCGCCCGAGGCCTCCTCTTTCACGGCAGACGCATCTCCGGCTCGCCCGAGGCCTTGCCTTCGATAAGAAGTAACCCTGACTAAATCACCACGCCGACCGACCAAGTCACTGGCGCCTTTAACGCAAAGAGTAAGACTGACGGGCAGCCAGGCTTGGCCAAAAGCGCCAGAGGAAACTCCGCTCCGCCCGACCCAGGGCTCGGACTCGGGCTAAGGCCCCGGAAGACGGCGAACTCCGCTCTGCCCGACCCAGGGCTCGGACTCGGGCTAAGGCCCCGGAATACGGCGAACTCCGCTCCGCCCGACCCAGGGCTCGGACTCGGGCTAAGGCCCCGGAAGACGGCGAACTCCGCTCCGCCCGACCCAGGGCTCGGACTCGGGCTAAGGCCCCGGAAGACGGTGAACTCCGCTCCGCCCGACCCAGGGCTCGGACTCGGGCTAAGGCCCCGGAAGACGATGAACCCCGCTTCGCCCGACCCAGGGCTCGGACTCCACCCCGACCTCTGCTGAACGACCTCCGCCTCGCCCGACCCGGGAGCTCAGGTTCGGCCTCGGCCATGCAGGACAGACTCGACCTCGACTTCGGAGGAGCCTCCACGTCGCCCGACCTAGGGCACGAGTCCGCCACGTCAACAGGAAGCGCCATCATCACCCTACTCCAAGCCGACTCAGGCCGCAGGGAGCAGGACCGACGTCCCATCTGGCTAGCTCTGCCAGATAGGCAATGATGGCACCCCGCTGGACCCATGACGACGGCGGCTCCCAGCTCTCTTACGAAAGCAGAAGGACGTCAGCAAGGGCCCAACCACTCCGACAGCTGTCCCTCCGCCAAGCTCCACTGCTTCTCCGACAGCCACGACGCCACACTAACAGGATGCCAAGATCTCTCCGGCTGCCACCTTGGCATGTACTTAGGGCACTAGCTCTCCCCCGCTAGACACGTAGCGCCTTGCTACACCCCCATTTGTACACCTGGATCCTCTCCTTACGCCTATAAAAGGAAGGACCAGGGCCTTCTTAGAGAAGGTTGGCCTCGCGGGAACGAGGGCAGGGGCAGGCGCTCTCTTGGGGCCGCTCGCTCCCCTCACCCGCGCGGACGCTTGTAACCCCCTACTGCAAGCGCACCCGACCTGGGCGCGGGGCGAACACGAAAGGCCGCGGGAATCTCCGTCTCCCTCGTCACGACCCGGCTCCGGCCACCGACCTCTCGCTCTCTTCCCCCCTTCGCGCTCGCCCACGCGCTCGACCCATCTGGGCTGGGGCACGCGGCACTCTCACTCGTCGGCTCGGGGACCCCCCGGTCTCGAAACGCCGACAGAGTTGATATCAACAAATAAATTATAGCCGTCAATATTCTCTCCAAAATCCTCCTCAAAATATCCTACAAATATTTCTCTAGTGATCCCCCTCAAATTCTTTCCAGAAATACCGCCCAGATATTTCCTCAGTAATCCCCTCAAGTTCTTTCCAGAAATACTGTCCAAATATTCCACCGATAATTCTCCAGATATTTTCCTCCTTAGAAATACCTTCCGAATCATTTTTGAAGTCGCCACAAATATTTTCTTCATAACTTTCCTCATGCTCATACGTATACGTACGCCTCCGGTGTCATACGGTGAGCTCTACAAGCTAATCTCAATTATACAAGACAAATACATGCTAATCTCCCACTAATCCTCTCATCCTCTCACTAATCCGCTCATCCCTCCCCCTAATCCCCCTACCATGGCTATAAATAGAGGGGCAAGGCCGCAAGGGCCTCCTCTCATCCCACCCCAAGCCATTTCATGGCAACTCTCTCCACTCCCCCCCACACGCCCACTCCACCTCCCACACAAGCACATACTAGCACGAGGATCGTTCAGTCGTTCTTCGATCGTTTGTCCACCTGTTCTTAGTTTGTTCGTTTGTTCGCCCGATCGTTCGTCCGATCGTTCATGGTTCGTTCATCCGTTCGTCCGATCGTTCGATCGTTGGTCCGTTCGTTCGTCCAAATAATCTTTTTCCTGCCTGTCGGTGTTTCGGAACCCGGGGGGTCCCTGGACCGACGAGTAAATCGTCGCCGCGTGCCCCAGCCCAGATGGGTCGGCGCGAGGCGGAACACGAAGGGGGGAGAGAGCAGCCGGAGGGAGGCAGGCGTAGGAGAGTGGAACCCGCGGCCTTCGTGTTAGCCCCGCGCCCAGGTCGGGTGCGCTTGCAGTAGGGGGTTACAAGCGTCCACGCGGGAGGGAGCGAGCGGCCTTGCGCGAGCGCCGTCCCGTCCTTCTTCGCGCGACCAACCCTCTGTAAGAGGGCCCTGGTCCTCCCTTTTATAGGCGTAAGGAGAGGATCCAGGTGTACAATGGGGGTGTAGCAGTGTGCTAACGTGTCTAGCGGGGGAGAGCTAGTGCCCTAAGTACATGCCATCGTGGCAGCCGGAGAGGTTTTGGCACCCAGTTCGTGTGGTGTCGTGGCCGTCGGAGGAGTGCTGGAGCCTGGCGGTAGGACAGCTGTCGGGGCTGTCGCATCCTTGCTGACGTCCTCTTGCTTCCGTAAGGGGGCTGAGAGCCGCCGTCATCATAGGGCATGCGGGGCGCCATCATTACTCGTATGGTGGAGCGAGCCAGATGGGACGCCGGTCTTGTTCCCCGCAGCCTGAGTCAGCTCGAGGTAGGGTAATGATGGCGCTTCATGTTGACGTGGTCGGTCCGTGCCCTAGGCTGGGCGAGGTGGAGGCTCCTCCGAGGTCGAGGTCGAGTCTGTCTTCCGAGGTCGAGGTCGAGTCCGAGCCCCCGGGTCGGACGAGGCGGAGACCGTCGGCTTAGGCCAGGGTTGAGTCCGAGCCCTGGGGTTGGGCGAGGCGGAGTTCGTCGTCTTCCGGGGCCGAGCCCGAGTCCGAGCCCTAGGGTCGGGCGAAGCAGAGTTCGTCGTCTTCCGGGGCTGAGCCCGAGTCCGAGCCCTGGGGTCGGGCGAAGCGGAGTTCGCCGTCTTCCGGGGCTGAGCCCGAGTCTGAGCCCTAGGGTCGGGCGGAGCGGAGTTCGCCGTCTTCCGGGGCTGAGCCCGAGTCCGAGCCCTGGGTCGGGCGAGGCGGAGTTTCCTATGGCGCCTGAGGCCGGACTTGGCTGCTGTCAGCCTCGCTCTGTCGAGTGGCTCAGCAGTCGGAGCGGCGCAGGCGGCGTTATCTTCCTGTCAGACTGGTCAGTGGAGCGGCGAAGTGACGGCGGTCACTTCGGCTCTGTCGACTAGAGGGCGTGTGTCAGGATAAAGGTGTCAGGTCACCTTTGCATTAAATGCCCCTGTGATTTGGTTGGTTGGCGTGGCGATTTGGCCAAGGTTGCTTCTTGGTGAAGACTGGGCCTCGGGCAAGCCGAAGGTGTGTCCGTCGCTGGAGGGGGTCCTCGGGCGAGACGCAGGTTCTCCGGGGTCGGCTGCCCTTGCCCGAGGCTAGGCTCGGGCGAGGTGTGATCGCGTCCTTCGAATGGACCGATCCTTGACTTATTCGCACCCATCAGGCCTTTGCAGCTTTGTGCTGATGGGGGTTACCAGCTGAGATTTAGGAGTCTTGAGGGTACCCCTAATTATGGTCCCCGACAGTAGCCCCCGAGCCTCGAAGGGAGTGTTAATACTCGCTTGGAGGCTTTTGCCGCACTTTTTTGCAAGGGGACCAGCCTTTTCTTGGTTGCATTTTGTTCCTGTGGGTGCGCGCGAGCGCACCCGTCGGGTGTAGCCCCCGAGGCCTCGGAGGAGTAGTTTTACTCCTTCGAGGTCTTAGTGCGTTTCGCAATACTTCGGCTGGTCTGGTTGTTCCCTCATGCGAGCTGGCCGTAGCCCGGGTGCACGGTCGGGTCCCAAGTTCTCGGGCTGGTATGTTGACGCTGTCAACGGGTCGGCTGGAGCCAGGTTTGCGAGAGCAGCCCCCGAGCCTCTGCACAGGGCGAGAGGACGGTCAAGGACAGACTCGACTTTTTTACATACGCCCCTGCGTCGCCTTTCCGCAAGGAGGAGGGGGGAAAGCGCCATGTTGCCCTCGGAGGGCGCCGAACATGGTGTCTCCGGTGAGCTGCTGGCGGGTAATCCGAGCGGACGCCCGTGCCCCATTTGCTAGGGGTCGGCTAGAGGCCCGGAGGCGCGCTCCAAAAGTACCTGCGGGTGATCTGCCGGACCCGGTCCCCTTTGACGGGGTCCGAGGGCTCGATGCCTCCCTTTGAAGGGATTCCGTTACAAGATCGCTCCCGCTGGTCTCGGAAATGTCCTAGGGTACCTCGGGAGCGTAGCCCGAGCCTTGGTTATGTATCAAACGTACCCAGGGTCATCCCTCGCTCTGTGTCTGAGGCGACTGTGAACCCTTCGTGGGCCAGCCTACGAACCCCTGATCAGTAGTGGGCGCGGAGCCCGAGTGGCCTGAGGCGACCGTTGAACCATTCCGAGGGGCCGGCCATCGAACCTCTGACCAGTAGTGGGCGCAGAACCCAATCGCTCTGAGGCGGCCGTTGAACCCCTCCGAGGGGCCAGCCTTCGAACCTCTGATTAGTAGGGAGGCTCGGGGCCTGTTTCCTTCACGGAGAAGGATCCTTTTCGGGGTATCCCCGTTTCCCGGTCCCTGTTGTAAGAGAGAGAAAGAGGAAAAGGAAAAGGATACGAAATCGAATGACGTGGCGTACCTTTTTCGACGCGGTCATTATGGCGAAGGCGAAGCGTCGCTTGCTTCTCCTGCCTGAGGCGCCGCCTGTCCCGCCGCGGAGTTAATGCGACGGGGCAAGTGGTTCGCGAGGCAGCCGTTGCGCGTGTGCGAGCCGTTCGAGGAACGGATCATGGGCACGCCGTCTTCATGCCATGAGAGAGGGTTCCCTCGCTGCCCCTGGATGGGACGTAAGCTTGGCTGACGACGTGACCGCTGCTCCTGCCCGCCTGCCACCGCCATTACTGTCAGCCCATTTTTGACTGTATTTGACCGTCGCGCCTGGCTGGCACTGCTGGGTCACACGCAGGGTTGCCTCGAGTCGCGGTTCTGGCCCCGCAGTCGAGGAGGCGCGGCAGTGGCGCGAGTGGTGGTGCAGTTGCTCGCACGTAGTAACCGGCGCGCCGGTTGCATGACGCGTGGGCCTGGGCCTCCATGCTGGGTGCATTGGAAGTCGAAGGGGCACGCCCACTTGGCACGGTTGCATGCCGCCTGCATGACTGTCCGCCCTTTCACCCGCTAGTCTGGGCGAAAGTGGAGGAGTGCTTGTAACCGCCGGGCGGTTGCATGCACCGTGCGCGGCGGTTTGGCTTCTTCTGCCCTGGACCGGCTTGCATGACGCGTGGGACCCAGCCCCCGCGCCGTAAGGGGGAGAACCTTGGAGCGTGTTGGAGAAGACTCAGCCCGCAACGGCTGAGGACACAAGTGGGGAGAGTTGCCTTTAAAAGGAGGGCTACCCCCTTGGAGGGCAACCATGTCTTCGCGCTCCCCTTATGCATCGTGTCTTTCCACCTTCCGAGCCCCCGGATGGGGGACGTCCGCAATCCTTCCGTCTTGTCGTCAGGGGGACGCAACTTTGAGGAAGTTGGTACCTTTCAGCCATCGTTCGGCTTCAAGGATTTTCATCAAGCAGCCCAGCTGCATCCCCTCGCCGGTGGTCACCCAAGACGGTGACCTCCAGCTTGATAGAGGGGAGAAGCGAACCGGGCTGCGGCCTCTGCCCCTCCCTCAGCTTCAAGGATGTTCATAATCAGTGCTGGGGAGGGGAGTGTGCCGAGTTGGGGTCGGTCCCTGCGCGGGCGGCGGCCCGCTCCTTCCCTCAGTGATCGGGGGGAAGGGCGTTCGCCATTCGTGGTGTTGGCAGCTGCCGCGTGCCCGGCCCTCTGAGCCGAGTGGCTTCGGAGCCGCTCCCGGCGCCGCCTTCCGCCATGGCAGCCGGAAGAGGTTCCTCCGTCGGCGAGCTAGTCGGTGCCGCCCACGGACTGACCTCCAACTCTATGGCCTTCTGCCCGTCCTTGCCTCTCGAGTTGGGGGCATGGGCGAGGGCCTCATGGCAGCAGCATCCGCCCTAAGGTCATCGCTGCTGCTGTTCGGCCCTACGGAGCAGAAGTCGTCGTTGTCGCCGCCGCTGGGGCGGGCGACAACGAGCCGTTCGTCGGTCTTCTGTTGCTCTGCAGGCCCCCCAATCGTGTGGGGTTGTTCGTACATGCGGAGGTGGAACCGGAGTTCCGTTTGTAATGGCACTTTGAGTGCCGGTGTCCTATTCATTGTGGCTGTCGAGGCCTGAACATGTATGTACTTTTCGGCGCAGAGCCGTGTTTTTCCTTCATTTCGAGTACTAAGACTCGCCTGTTGGTTATCTGAACCGCTTCACTAAGTGTGAGTCGCCTCGTGCGAAGGTGACGAGTGAGGTATCCGTATCCCGGAGGCGTAGGAGTCCCTCGGCTCGGTCGGCCTTGCTGTCCGAGGCTTCTCTTGCTTAGTTAAAGGAACCCCTCGGCCACCCTTCGATGAGCCGAAGCCGGAGGTAGCGGTGTCAGCACGGGCAGAGGCAGAGTTGGCTTCGAAAAAGAAGATGTGGTCGGCCGGAGCCTGGCCGGGTCGTCCGCTGGCGGAACCGACGCCGGAGTTGAGCTGCCGAGGCCTCAAGCCGGGCTGATGTCTTCGGGGGACAGCTGGCCGAGGCCTCGGGGTGGCCGGCCGAGCCGTCTGCTCGAGCCGGATTCTTGGAGAAGACCCTGGCGGCGATGGCCCAGGTGTGGTGCTGATGTCGTCCTTCAGAGTGGGGATCCTCCGACCGCGTCGCCGTCCGAGGCTAGGTCAGACCCCGCTGAAGGTGTAGTTGACGCCAAGGGTGCTGCTGCCCTCTTCAACTGTCGACGTCCGAGCCTGCAGGATCGGGTTGTCTTGTAGCGTGTGTATGTTTTCTGCGGCCGCCGAGGCCCAAACACACTGTCGTCGTGTTGTAAAGCTGCGTTTCTTTTCCTCTTGTTTTGAGTATCCGGACTTATTCGTTGGTAACAGAATTGTTTGTGCGGGCGAGAGTTGCTTTTCATGAAAGGTGATGTGTGAGGTATCCGTATCCCGGAGGCGTAGGAATCCCTCGGCTCGGTCGGCCTTGCCGCTTACACACACTCTTACTCGTCCATAGGGTTCTGTCACCGACGCAGTCGAGAAGACCTGAAAAATCGTTCCGGCAGAGGAGCTTTCGAGCGTGAAGACTTGTTCGGTCCGCGGAATCACTTATCCGAGCGCGAGTTACTTATCGCAGAAGGTGATGAGTGAGGTATCCATATCCCGGAGGCGTGGGAGTCCCTCGGCTCGGTCAGCCTTGGCTGCTTACGTGTACTCCATCGTTTTGAGGATCCACTTTCGAAGTAGTCGAAAAGCACGAAAGGCATTCTGGCAGAAAAGATTTTTTCTTTTTTCAAGGGAAATTTCGACGCAGAGGGGGTTGCCCCCTTCTAGCCCCCGAGGGAGGGTCGGGCTTTGCCGAGGCAAGGCTGACCCTTCCTTGACGACCAGACTTTGTGTGTGAACGAGGTATACGAACAACTTGAAAGCATCTTAAGGGTAGAAGCAACGTAGTTGTTGGATGTTCCAAGCGTTGCTGTAGACCTCGCCTTGACTGTTGGCCAGCTTGTATGTTCCGAGCTTCAGAACTTTGGCGATGACGAACGGCCCCTCCCAGGGAGGCGTGAGCTTATGCCGCCCTCGGGCGTCTTGTCGCAGCCGAAGCACCAGGTCGCCCACCTGGAGGTCTCGGGATCGAACCCCTCGGGTGTGGTAGCGTTGCAAGGACTGCTGGTACCGCGCCGAGTGTAGTAAGGCCATGTCCCGAGCCTCCTCCAGCTGGTCCAGTGAGTCTTCTCGATTAGCTCGATTGCTTTGGTCGGCGTAGGCCTTCGTCCTCGGGGAACCATATTCTAAGTCTGTGGGCAAGATGGCCTCGGCCCCATAGACTAGAAAGAACGGTGTGAAGCCCGTGGCTTGGCTCGGCGTTGTCCTCAGACTCCAGACCACCGAGGGGAGTTCCTTCATCCACCGCTTGCCGAACTTGTTGAGGTCGTTGTAGATCCGCGGCTTGAGTCCTTGCAGAATCATGCCGTTGGCACGTTCTACCTGCCCATTCGTCATGGGGTGAGCCACGGCGGCCCAGTCCACCCGGATGTGGTGATCCTCACAGAAGTCCAGGAACTTTCTGCCGGTGAACTGGGTGCCGTTGTCGGTGATGATGGAGTTCGGGACCCCAAAGCGATGGATGATGTTGGTGAAGAACACCACCGCCTGTTCGGACCTGATGCTGTTTAGGGGTCGGACCTCGATCCACTTGGAGAATTTGTCGATGGCGACCAGCAGGTGCGTGTAGCCCCGGGTGCCTTCTGCAAGGGGCCGACTAGGTCTAGACCCCACACAGCAAACGACCAGGTGATGGGTATTGTTTGCAGAGCCTGAGCGGGCAGGTGGGTCTGCCTTGCGTAGAACTGACACCCTTCGCAGGTGCGAACAATTCTAGTGGCATCGGCCACCGCCGTCGGCCAGTAGAAACCTTGTCGGAAGGCGTTCCCAACAAGGGTGCGAGGTGCTGCGTGATGGCCGCAAGCCCCCGAGTGTATCTCTTGTAAAAGCTCCTGACCTTCGGCGATGGAAATGCATCGTTGGAGGATGCCCGAGGGGCTGCAGTGGTAGAGCTCCTTCCCATCTCCCAGCAAGACGAAAGACTTGGCGCGCCGCGCCAACCGCCAAGCTTCGGCTTGGTCGAGGGGTAGCTCTCCTCGGTGGAGATATTGCAGGTACGGGGTCTGCCAGTTTCGATTAGGCGTGACCTCGCTCTGCTCCCCCTCGACGCGCAGTGCCTCACCCTCGGGGGCCGAGGGTACCTCGGGCCGAGCTGAGGGTACCTCGGACTGAGCCGAGGGTACCTCGAACTGAGCCGAGGGTGCCTCGGGCTCGGGCATGTCGTCGGTCTTGACGGAGGGTTGATGCAGGTCTCGGGAGAATACGTCCGGGGGAACTGTTGTTCACCCCGAGGCTATTTTAGCCAGCTCGCCCGCAGTCTCGTTGTAGCGTCGGGCGATGTGGTTGAGCTCGAGCCCGTAGAACTTGTCTTCCAAGCGCCAAACCTCATCGCAGTAGGCTTCCATCTTCAGGTCGCGACAGTGGGAGTTCTTCATGACTTGGTCGATGACGAGCTACGAGTCACCGCGAGCGTCGAGGCGTCGGACCCCTAGCTTGATGGCGATTCGCAACCCGTTTACCAGAGCCTCGTACTCAGCCACGTTGTTGGACGCCGGGAAGTGGAGGCGTAGCACGTTGCGTAGGTGCTTCTCGAGGGGCGAGATGAAGAGCAGGCCCGCGCCGGCCCCCGTCTTCATCAACGACCCGTCGAAAAACATGGTCCAGAGCTCCGGTTGGATCGGAGCTGTCGGGAGCTGGGTGTCGACCCATTCAGCCACGAAGTCCGCCAAGACCTGGGACTTGATGGCCTTCCGAGGGGCGAACGAGATCGTCTCGCCCATGATCTCCACCGCCCACTTTGCAATTCTACCCGAGGCCTCTCGGGACTGGATGATCTCTCCCAGGGGGAAGGATGACACCACAGTCACCGGATGAGACTCAAAGTAGTGTCGCAACTTCCGTCGTGTCAGGATCACCGCGTACAGCAGCTTCTGGATTTGTGGGTAGCGGATCTTGACACGGCGGTGTACGCGGTGATCCTCGCCGTGTCGCAACTTCATCAGTGAGGTACTGTCCGGTGCACCACCGGACTGTCCGGTGGCCCAAAAGACAGAAGCTCCAACGGTCGAACCCTAACGGTCGGGTGACGTGGCTGGCACACCAGACTGTGTCTGGTGGCGCACCGGACTGTCCGGTGCGCCATGCGACAGCGGCCTCCACCAACGGTTCATTTGGTGGTTGGAGCTATAAATACCCCCAACCACCCACCATTCATAGCATCCAAGTTTTCAGCCTTCACACCTCATACAAGAGCTATAGCATTCAATACAAGACACAAAAACAGATCAAATCCTCTCCCAAGTCCAAAGATCATTCCAATCGAATAGTGACTAGTGAGAGAGAGATACTTGTGTTCATTTGAGCTCTTGCGCTTGGATTGCTTTTCTTCTTCCTTCTTTCTTGTGTTCAACTCACTTGTAATCAAAACAAGAGACACCAAATTGTGGTGGTCCTTGTAGTGGACTTAGTGTCCCATTTGATTGAAGAGAAAGGCTCACTCGGTCTAGGTGACCGTTTGAGAGAGGGAAAGGGTTGAAAGAGACCCGGTCTTTGTGACCACCTCAACCGGGATTAGGTTTGCAAGAACCGAACCTCGGTAAAACAAATCACCGTGTCATTCACCTTATTTGTTTGTGATTTGTTTTTCGCCTTCTCTTTCGGACTCGAATTTAATTCTAACGCTAACCCCGGCTTGTAGTGTGTGCTAAGTTTGTAAATTTCAGATTCGCCCTATTCACCCCCCTCTAGGCGACTTTCAATTGGTATCAAAGCCCGGTGCTTCATTAGAGCCTAACCGCTCGAAGTGATGTCGGGAGCATCCGCCAAAAGGGAGATCGGGACCGGCGACAAGTCCGCAAGCTCGGGGAGAACGCACTCAAGGGAGTCTGCCCACAAGCACAAGGAGGAATCCTCTTCCTCCATCAAGTCCCAATGGAAGGGTGACAAGAAGAAAAAGATGAAGAAGGTGGTCTACTACGAGACCGACTCTTCGTCACCCTCCACCTCTGGCTCGGAATTGGCATCCGCCACTTCTAAGCGCCATGAGCGCAAGAAGTATAGTAAGATGCCCCTTCGCTATCCTCGCATTTCAAAACGCCCTCCATTACTTTCCGTCCCATTAGGCAAACCACCTATGTTTGATGGTGAAGATTATTCTATATAGAGTGATAAAATGAGGCATGACCTAACCTCACTCCACAAAAGTATATGGGATATTGTTGAGTATGGAGCGCAGGTACCAAAGGAAGGGGACAAGGATTATGATTCGGAGGAGATCGAACAAATCCAACACTTCAACTCCCAAGCCACTACTATACTCCTCGCCTCTCTAAGTCGAGACGAGTATAATAAGGTGCAAGGGTTGAAGAGCGGAAAGGAGATTTGGGACGTGCTCAAGACCACGCACGAAGGAGACGAGGTGACCAAGATCACCAAGAGGGAGACGATCGAGGGGGAGCTCGGTCGGTTCATGCTTCACCAAGGGGAGGAGCCACAAGCGATGTACAACCGGCTCAAGACCTTGGTAAACCAAGTGCGCAACCTCGAGAGCACCAAATGGGATGACCATGAGATGGTCAAGGTTATTCTAAGATCACTTGTATTTCTTAATCCCACTCAAGTTCAATTAATTCGTGGTGATCCTAGATACAAGCTAATGTCTCCCGAGGAAGTGATAGAAAAATTTGTGAGCTTTGAATTGATGATCAAAGGCTCCAAGAAAATCATCGAGCAAGGCGCCTCCTCCACACCCGATGTGCAACCCATGGCATTTAAGGCAACAGAGGAGAAGAAAGAAGACTCTACACCGAGTAGGATCCCCATCGACGCCTCCAAGCTCGACAATGAGGAGATGACGCTCATCATCAAGGGTTTCCGCCAAATCCTCAAGCAAAGGAGGGGGAAGGACTACAAGCCCCGCTCCAATAAAGTTTGCTACAAGTGTGGTAAGCCCAGTCATTTTATTGCAAAATGTCCTTTATCAAGTGATAGTGATAGGGGCGACGACAAGAAGGGAAAGAGAAGAGAAAAGAAGAGATACTACAAGAAGAAGGGCGGCGATGCCCACGTTTGCTAGGAGTGGGACTCCAACGAGAGCTCCACCGACTCCTCCTCCGACGAGGACGCCGCCAACATCGCCATCAACAAGGGACTTCTCTTCCCCAACGTCGTCCACAAGTGCCTCATGGCAAAGGACGGCAAGAAGAAGAAGGTAAAATCTAAATCCTCCACTAAGTATGCAACATCTAGTGATGAAGCTAGCTCTAGTGATGATGAGGATGATTTATTAACACTTTTTGCCAACCTAAACATGCAACAAAAGGAGAAATTAAATGAGTTAATTAGTGCTATTCATGATAAGGATGAACTCTTGGACTCCCAAGAGGACTTCCTAATTAAAGAAAACAAAAAGCATGTTAAGGTTAAAAATGCTTATGCTCTAGAGGTAGAAAAATGTGAAAAATTATCTAGTGAGCTAAGCACTTGCCATGATGTTATTTCCAACCTTAGAAATGAACATGCCAAACTAATTGCTAAGGTTGAGAAATCAAATGTTTGTGATGATTCAATTGACAATCTTAGAAATGATAATGCTAGTTCGATTGCTAAGATTGAAAAATTGAATGCCTCTCTTGCTAGCCTTAGAAATGAGAATGAAAAATTAATTGCTAAGGCTAAGGAATTAGACGTTTGCAATGTTTCTATTTCTAATCTTAGATTTGAGAATGACATTTTACATGCTAAGATTGTTGAACTAAATTCTTGCAAACCCTCTACATCTACCGTTGAGCATGTTACTATTTGCACTAGATGTAGAGATATTAACATTGATGATATTCATGATCACATTGCTATGATTAAACAACAAAATGATCATATAGCAAAATTAGATGCTAAAATTGCCGAGCATGAACTAGAAAATGAGAAATTTAAATTTGCTTGTAGCATGCTTTATAGTGGGAGACGCCCTGGCATTAAGGATGGCATTGGCTTCCAACAGGGAGGCAATGTCAAACTTAATGCCCCTCCTAAAAGATTATCTAACTTTGTTAACGGCAAGGCTCCCATGCCTCAGGATAACGAGGGTTACATTTTGTACCCTGCCGGTTATCCCGAGCACAAAATTAGGAGAATTCATTCTAGGAAGTCTCACTCTGGCTCTAATCATGCTTTTATGCATAAGAGTGAGGCATCTAGTTCTAGGCAATCAACCCGTGCTAAATTGCCTAAGAAGAAAACTCCTATTGCATCAAATGATCATAACATTTCATTCAAGACTTTTGATGCATCTTATGTGCTAACTAACAAATCAGGCAAAGTAGTTGCCAAATATGTTGGGGGCAAATACAAGGGGTCAAAGACTTGTGTTTGGGTACCCAAGGTGCTTGTTTCTGATGTCAAAGGACCTATTGGGGACTTGTTCTCAAATGCTAAGAGTCAAGAACAAGGCAACATGAAGTATTAAATGTTAATGTCTTTCGTCCTTCGAAGCATTATTTCCCTTAGGATATAACTATCTTCGGACAAAGGTAATGAAGGACATACCTTCATCATTACAGTTATAAGATAATGATAGATGAAACATATAAAACATAAAAGATAAACACAAATAAACATGTAATAATATCATTTACATATTATACCAACTTGGATATTTAAATACTATATTTAATTACATTTATACCTTTGGCTTGACAAAAGGCAAAAATCCAAGTGTTGCGCGTGAGCGATTACAAGATCCCGTGAATAGTATCGGGGTACTGTTCATCTATTTATAGGCACAGGGCGCAGCCTGTGTGAAATTACATTTATACCCTTTACAATCGATTACAATCATGACACGAACTATCATGGGTCTAATGGTTATTTCATCTTTAAGTCGGTTTACTCCTTTGTCTTGAGACATGTCACCTTGCCGAAGCTTTATGGGTGCTAGCTTCGGCACTGCTTTAGAGAAGATCCACCGAAGGTGTTTCTTCCCTCAGGATCTTCGGCTATGAAGCATACCCCCAACAGTAGCCCCTTCACGGTACTAGATCGTTTTTCGTAACGAGCTTGATCCATGAAAAAATCTCCTAGGCTTCGGGATGCCGAAGATCCCAAAAACACCTTCCCTGAGCTCATTGCTGACAAACGATTAAAATAATCCGAGCGTGAGGTGGCCCCACCATGCAGCGGTAACGCGCGTCTTAGCGATTCATCTGCTCGGGCTCTGTGGCCCACCATTCAGTGGGTGCGGGCGACTGTTCGTCTGGTGCGGAAGACTTGTCGTTTTACCTTCCCTCCGGCGGCACTATATAAATAGACGGGTAGGTGTGAAGTTACCACAACATTCATTGCTATTGCACTTTTTTGCTGCCAAAAATCTGACCATAGTCGAAGCTTGCTTACTGCATCGTGAACCGAAGCTATTCACTTTGCTCAAGCTTCGTAACAAGAAAGAGCTTCGGCAAAGTTATTTAAAAATTTTCAACTTCATCAAAAAACAAGAACTTCAATCATCAGATGGCTAGGGTACGCTCAACAGCTAGGGTTACTCGCAACGGAGAGGAAGCCGAAGGTGCCGAAACTGCTCCAATCTCTGAAGTGATGCAACGGTCAGGGCTGGTAATATCGGAGGATGCACCTGCCGCTGAAGCTGAGCAGGTTGATGCTGAGGAAACTGAATCTGAAGATGATTACAGCGCCGTGCCGTCTAAACCCAGCCACCTAGAGTTTGGGAAATCCACCGTTACCGAAGGTGATATGTCTAAGCTGATGAAGTTGGGTTATTTCAGTGAGGCAAAAAAAGGAGCTGGTTCGTTTTGGCGGAGAGGAAATTACTCCAAAGCCGGAAAAGGATGAGGTAGTAGTGTTCAAAAGATTCTTTAAAGCAGGATTAAGATTTCCTTTGAATGGGATGATTGCTGATGTTTTGAAGAAGTTTGGGATTTATCTTCATCAACTAACGCCTAACGCCATTGTTAGGCTTAGTGTCTACATCTGGGCCCTCCGTAGCCAGGGGGTAGAACCATTTGCCGAAGGCTTCTGCCGGATACACGAGCTTCATTATCAAACAATAGCTAGAGAAGATGGGCTGCATGAAAACTTCGGCTGCTACAATTTCGCTTATCGCAAAAATACAAAGTTTCCAGTTATCAGCTATCGTACCAAGTGGCCAGCTGGCTAGAAGACTGAATGGTTTTACGTCAAAGTTGATGAAGAGAAGGAGAAGCTAGTCCAAAGTCCACTAGAATTAATCTTCAGAGAAACCAGGCCCCAGTGCAACATGACACCGAATAGTCCAAGCCAAATTGCACTGGGCAAATTTCGAGTTATTGCAGAGCATATTGGTACTAGGGATCTGGTGCAAGAATTCTTAGCTTTTAGGGTGTTCCCAACTTTGAAAGAGTGGGACATGCCGAAGCTCAAGGGAGAGAAGAAGAAGGGGGAACTTGTTCGGTTGCCCTACTATTATAAATTCAAGAAACATTTCAAAGTGCCTTGCCAAGAATGGTTAGATACAATCGAAGTTACGTGCAACGACATTCTTGGCAATTATTCTAAGAAAGAAGATCAACTAATGACTGTAGCCTTCAGCACCCGGCCGAAGCGAAGGCTAAACGGGTGATGGATGCTCTGGACTATGTGCGACTGGATCGAGGCGCCGAAGGATAGAAGAGAAAGAGAGTTGCCAGCGTCCTGAATAAAGATGATGAAGAAAAACTAAAAAAGAGAAAACTAAGACCTGAGTCGAAGACAGATGCTTCGAACAAAAGAAAGGTTGTGGCTCCGAAGCAGAGGGCAACTGATATAGAAGAAGAAACTACTGCAACGCCTTCTGCCACCGACGTGGAGGAAATCTTAAAGGTAATGACTGAATCTTTGCCTATCAAGCTAAGTCCACTGGGGCCGCATCTGACGAAGCTTTTTCAGAAGGAAAAGGAGCCCTCGCTAACGAAGAAGGCAACTGGCCCAAAGAAACGAAGAATTGTTACTGTGACAGAAGTTATTGAAGGGACACCACCTCAAGCTTCGGCTCCGAAGGCACCATTTGTTGAGAGCACAACAGCGACCGAAATTGCACCTGCTGAAGCTGTATCTACCGAAGCTGCCACGGCCGAAGATGTACATTTAGAAAGCACAATTTCTAACATTGATAAGATACTTCTGGACATGGCCACAGAAGAAGCTTCCGCAGCCACTGAAGAAGCCATGGCTACAGTACCTGAGAAGGGGAAGAAAATAGCTGAAAATGCTTTGGAAGAGGAAATTTTCAATTTTCAAAACTTAGTTGGACAAGAGCTGACAAATGCTGAGAAAGAAGAGTTAAAAGAATATGCCATATCCTGTGGATATCAACCAGGGGCACTACTCTTCGGTGGTGTTGACGATGAAAAGTTAGGCTGCGTCCGAGATCAAACCAGAGCGAAGGTTATCTGTACTCTATCAAAGAGTATTGGTTTCCTGAAGCTTGAGACCGACATAAGCCGCTACCGATGACAGCATCTTGTCGGTAACTTATTCTATTCTAATTTCAAGGTAAAAACTTTTTTTCGACTTCTCATTGTTTTGAACAACGAAGGTGTTTTCTAACAAAGGTTGCTTGTGCACAGAGTATGCTATTGAGTAAAGCTTTGAGAATGCAACAAGATCTTGAAGATAAAAAACATGAAGTTATAATTGAAGGTTTAGAAAGTAAAATAAAAGATCAAGCAGCTGCCCTTGAAAAGAAGGATTTCGAGCTTCAAACAACAGAAGGTTTATTGGCAGAAGCTGAAGCTAAAATTGCAAAGTTAAATACGGAGCTTCTCTCGAAGTCAGAAAGCTTCAAACAGGAGAAGCAGAAGTTAAATGCCAAATTTAAGACTGAGGTCGAGAAAAGTTCGAATCTGCAAAAATCATTGATAGAGCTTCAAAACAAATGTCTGGAGTTCAGTAGCCGATGTGTACAACGGCTGAAGCATATCTTCAATTCGGTTGGAGCTAGCTGTGAAAAGTTTAGTCCTTCGGCTAAAGACTTGCCAGGGGCCTTCGAACATATCGAGGGTGAAATTGATGACCTTGACGAAATTATAGCCGGACATGGTGATTTCTATGCCCTGGTAGCTTCTCGGGGCACAGCTGTCGCCTTCCTGAAATCTAGTTGTACACATGGAAATATTGTTAATAGGCCCAACTTTAGTTTATCACCATTAGATCTGGTTGATATTCCTAATCTTGCCCGAAGCATAGGAAACAGGTTTATAAAACTAATATGGACGAAGGGTGGACGAAGCATAGCTGGTGACGAAGCTTGAAGTCATCTTAAGCCGGTAACAAAATCATACCTTGTGCTTACCTTTCCCTTTAAACTTGAATAATTCTTACAATACTTAAATATGTACAGGATGACGAAGCTAAAGAGCAAGTTGACGAAGCTGAAGAGCGCGAAGCCGAAGCTTAATAGATAATGATGAAGCTCGAATAGATAGCTGTGGAAAAGTCTAAGAATTCTTGAAATAACCTTTGTAAAAAATATTGTAGCTTGAGAATTAGATCTTATTCTGTAAACTTTGTCCATACCTTGTAATATATTTTTACCTTTCCATCAACGTATGAAGTGCTTCGATGTGAACTTGTACTTGCATTGATTTGCTTTGCTGTGGACGAAACTAGCATTTTTTGAGCCGAAGGCGAAAAACACCTTCCCTTCTTTTCGTACGCAATGAAGCATAAAACTGCTTCTTTTTCTCTTTTTGCTGAAGCCTTATTTTTAGAGTCGAGGCATCCACCTGTGTCTGTATGTTATGATGATGATGATCCTATGTATGTCTAAATGAATGTTTATGAATGCAAATGTATGATGTTATGTGTCGTGCAAATGAATGTCCAAACACACATACGAAGCCACAACCATAGCCTTCGTTCCCTTGGGAATGACCGAAGTCTCTTTGCCGCTTATTTTTTTGGCTTCACCACTTATTTTTCGGTGTATCAGCGCTGACTTTTCGCTGTAAGTTCTGCATCCCCTTAGGAACGTCTTTTGAACTTCTTCGCCTTCTATTTCGGCGGTATCGCGTTGACTTTTCGCGCTTCACCTTATATTTCAGCGGAATCAGCGTTGACTTTTCGCTGTAAGCTCTGCATTCCCTTTGGAACGACTTTTGAGCAGAAAACTTACGCTGCGCTACCTTAGGAATGGCTTTTTGTAGCTTCGTCGTGCTCTGCATCCCCTTAGGGACGACTTTCGAGCTTCTCCCTGTTTTTTCCTTTTTGCCTGCACTCGATGGTGCATGCTGAGTTTTTACAGTTACATTTTTGGGGGATTTTGCTCTCGTAGAGCTGAATAAGAAAAAGGGAAATTACATGCTATGGCCCCATTAAAAACCTTTCTCCCCCTTCGGAAAGGAAAAGGGTGCCATAGGAAAAATAAAAAGATTACATCAGCTAAACATAATATCGCTGAAGCTCATCCTCATTCCAAGATCTAGGAATGTCGTTGCCGTTCATATCCTTCAATCTGTAAGAACCGGGTCTTGACGAAGATACTACCAAAAAAGGTCCTTCGCACTTCAGATGTAGCTTGCCTACTGTATCTAGGTTGGCCACTCTTCGAAGTACCAAGTGCCCTGGCTTAATGTTCTTTAGCTGAACTTTTCTATCACGCCACTTTATTGTTTCGGCTTGATATTTATTGATGTTCTCCACTGCCTGAAGCCTGATCCCTTCTATAGCATCTTTTGCCACAGAATAATCAGCTTCGTCCTCTGCCGAAGCCATTGTTCTTATTGATCCTGCCTTAGCTTCTTCTGGGGTTATTGCTTCGTCACCAAACAGTAATTTGAATGGTGTAAAGCCTGTTGACCTTGATATTGTTGTGTTGTGGCTCCACACCACTTTGATCAATTCATCTGGCCACTTTCCTCTAGGTTGATTGAAGATTAACTTCATTATTCCCGTCATTATAATGCCATTAGCTCTTTCAACAAGTCCATTTGACTCCGGATGTCTGACCGATGCAAAATGAATCTTCGTGCCAATTTGTTCACAGAATTCTTTGAAAGCTTCGACATCAAATTGTGTCTCGTTGTCCATAGTAATAGCCTTCGGCACTCCGAAGCGACAAACAATATTTTGCTAGAAAAATTTCTGGACAGTGACCGAAGTTATTGTGGCTAAAGGCTTTGCCTCAATCCACTTGGAAAAATACTCTACTGCCACCACAACATATTTTAGATTTCCTTGTGCTAGTGGAAGTGGGCCTAATAAGTCAAGGCCCCACCTTTGCAACGACCAAGTGGGTTGTATTAATTGAGTGAGAGATGAAGGTTGCTTCTGATCTCTTGCACATTTTTGATAGTCTTCACATTTTTGGACTAATTCTACCGCATCCGAAGCTGCCTTCGGCCAATAAAATCCTTATCGAAAAACTTTTCCCAACAAGGGCCTAGATCTAATGTGAGATCCACACAGACCTGCATGTATCTCTTTCATTAATTCCACACCTTCAGTTCTTGATAAACATTTGAGGAGTGGTGAACAAACTCCATGTTTATACAATTCCCCTTCTATTATTACATATGGTCTTGTTCTTGCCTCCATTCTTTTGTTATAAGCTTCGTCAGTTGAAAGACAATTGCCTTGAAGGAAAGATATTATCTCAGTTCTCCAGTCTTCACTGTGTACTGGAGAAATAGTAAGCACTGCTCTCTCCATGAGCTTAACCGAAGGTGCTTTTATTGCTTCAAAAAATACTTCGGAGGGTAGGGGGAGCCCCTGAGCCGCTGATTTGGCTAGCAAATCTGCATGCTCATTTTCACCTCTTGGAATATTTTTGACGGAAAAACCTTCGAAGGAAGCTTCCAACCTTCGGACTGCATCCAGATATTTTTCAAGCTTCAGATCTCGTGCCTTGCTGCTCTTATCCACATGGCCAGCAATGACTTGAGAATCAGTCTTTAGGATGGCCCTTCTTATTCCCATTGCCCTTAGTTTCCGAAGCCCCAAAAGAAGTGCTTCATACTCAGCAATATTATTTGTGCAACTGAAATCCAGTTTGACTGCAAAACATGTTTTGACTTTTGAAGGTGCCACTAGGACCGCAGCTGCTCCTGCACCGAAGGTTCCCCAAGAACCATCACAGAACACCGTCCAAGCTTTGGTATCTTTGCTTGTCCCTTCTTCGTGAGCCCCTGGGGTCCAGTTAGCTATGAAGTCTGCTAGCGCCTAAGATTGAATTGAAGATCTGTGCACGCAGTCAATGGTGAATTCATTGAGCTCCGCGACCCACTTTCCAACCCTTCCAGTAGCTTCTCTGTTCCTCATAATATCCTTCAGAGGTTGTGACGAGGGAACAATTATATGGTAAGCCTGAAAATAATGCCGAAGATTCCTGGATGCCATTAACACAGCATACAACACTTTCTCCAATTCTGTGTAATTTTTCTTTGATAAGCTTAATACTTCGGAGACAAAATATACTGGAACTTGCTTTTTAGTTTGTCCTTCGAGTTTCTCCTATACAAGCGCTGCACTTACTGTAGAGTATGAAGCTGCCACATACAATAGCAGAGGAGCCCTTGGCGTGGGTGGAGTTAACGTTGTTAGATCTATCAGGTATTGCTTTAGCTCTTCGAAGGCTTTCTGCTGAGCTGATCCCCATTGAAAGACTTCGGCTGACTTCAGCACTTCAAAGAATGGTAAATTTCTCTCTGCTGATCTAGATATAAATCGATTCAAAGATGCCAATCTTCCTGTCAGCCGTTGAGCCCCCTTCTTTGTGCTTGGCGGCTCTATCCGAAGAATAGCTTCGATTTTGTTCGGATTAGCTTCGATCCCCTTCGTTGAAATTAGACAACCAAGGAATTTTCCTTTCTTTACTCCGAAAACACATTTTTCTGGATTTAATTTAAGGCCAGCTTGCCTAAAATTAGCAAATGTTTCCTGTAGATCAGCAATGTGATTTTCCTGCTTCATGCTCTTCACTATAATGTCATCAACATATGTTAGCACATTTCTGTTGATCTGAGAGTGAAGGACCTTGGCTGTCATCCTGCTGAAGCTTCCTCCAACATTCTTGAGCCCCTCAGGCATCCGAAGATAACAATATGTGCCATTGGGGGTTATGAAGCTGGTTTTTGGCTCATCTTCCTTCTTCATCCAGACTTGGTGGTAGCCTAAATAACAATCTAGTAGACTCATGAGCTCTGACGAAGCTGCTGCATCCACTAGTGAATCTATTCTTGGTAATGGGAACTCATCCTTTGGACAAGCCTTGTTAAGATCAGTAAAATCAATGCACATTCTCCAATTGCCATTGGCCTTCTTCACCATGACAATGTTGGCTAGCCATTCTGGGTATTTTACTTCTCTGATGACTCCAGCACTGAGAAGTCTTTTTACTTCATTTCGAGCACCTTCGGCTTTGTCATCAGACATTTTCCGAAGCCTCTGCTTTCTGGGTCTGAAGGATGGATCGACATTGAGCGAATGTTCAATGACATCCCTGTTGACACCACAGAGATCATTGGCTGACCATGCGAAGACATCTTTGTTGTTGAACAAAAACCTTATTAGAGTTTTCTCCTGTTCCTCAGATAATTGAGAGCCCAGCAATACCTTCTGCTCTGCTATGTCTCCACATAGAAGCATGGGCTTCGGCTGATCGGCCGAAGCAGCCTTCTCCCTTCTGTACTTATACTGGTTACAAGCTTCGGCTCCATCTATATTATGGATTGCTTTTGAATCTGTCCAATTTCCTTCAGCCTTTCTGGTAGCTTCCTGACTTCCATGAATAGCAATAGGCCCTAGGTCCGAAGGTATCTTCATGCATAGATATGCTGGATGAAGAATTGCTTCAAAAGCATTGAGTGTCCCACGACCAATGATTGCATTGTAGGGGTACTCCATGTCGACAATATCAAACACAACTTGCTCAGTCCTTGTATTGTTGACAAATCTGAAGGTCACTGGCATCGTGATCTTGCCAAGTGCTACGATCTGCCTTCCTCTGAAGCCACAAAGAGGGTGTGTAGCATCATGAATCGTATCCTCTGGCTCTTGCATCCGCCTGAAGGCCTTGGCAAATATAATATCCGCTGCACTGCCTATATCACCCAGAACATTGTGGACCAGAAATCCCTTGATGACATAAGAAATGACCATAGCATCATTGTGAGGGTAATCCTTGAGCTGAAGGTCCTCCTGGGAGAAGATAATTGGGATGTGGGACCATTTCGACTTGATGAAGGGTCCTTGCACCTCGACATGCTATACCCTTCTCTGAGCTTCCTTCTTCTGCTTTTTGTTGGCCGGCTCTAAACATGAACTGCCTGTTATCGGGAGCACTAGCTTCGTAGCCGAAGCAGCTTCAGCTTGGTTGTTGAACGAATCCATCAGCTCAGAAAGTGGAAGTGAGTTCACCGGAGGTGGGCGCTAATGTTGGGGACTTGTTCTCAAATGCTAAGAGTCAAGAACAAGGCAACACGAAGTATTAAATATTAATGTCCTTCGTCCTTCAAAGCATTATTTCCCTTAGGATATAACGATCTTCGGACGAAGGTAATGAAGGACGTACCTTCATCATTACGGTTATAAGATAATGATAGATGAAACATATAAAACATAAAAGATAAACACAAATAAACATGTAATAATATCATTTACATATTATACCAACTTGGATATTTAAATACTATATTTAATTACATTTATACCTTCGGCTTGACAGAAGGCAAAAATCCAAGTGTTACGCGTGAGCGATTACAAGATCCCGTGAACAGTACCGGGGTACTGTTCATCTATTTATAGGCACAGGGCGCAACCTGTGTGAAATTACATTTATACCCTTTACAATCGATTACAATCATGACATAAACTATCGTGGGTCTAATGGTCATTTCATCTTTAAGTCGGTTTACTCCTTCGTCTTGAGACATGTCACCTTGCCGAAGCTTTATGGGTGCTAGCTTCGGCACTGCTTTAGAGAAGATCCACCGAAGGTGTTTCTTCCCTCAGGATCTTCGGCTACGAAGCATACCCCCAACAGGACCCAAGACCGTTTGGGTACCTAAGAACAAGGCCTAAATTTGTTTTGTAGGTTTATGCATCCGGGGGCTCAAGTTGGATCATCGATAGCGGGTGCACAAACCACATGACACGGGAGAAGAAGATGTTCTCCTCCTACGAGAAAAATCATGATCCCCAAAGAGCTATCACATTCGGGGATGGAAATCAAGGTTTGGTCAAAGGACTTGGTAAAATTGCTATATCTCCTGACCACTCTATTTCCAATGTTTTTCTTATAGATTCTTTAGATTACAATTTGCTTTCCGTTTCTCAATTATGTAAAATGGGCTACAACTGTCTTTTTACGGATATAGGTGCTACTGTCTTTAGAAGAAGTGATGATTCAGTAGCATTTAAGGGAGTGTTAGAGGGTCAGCTATACTTAGTAGATTTTGATAGAGCTGAACTCGACACTTGCTTAATTGCTAAGACTAACATGGGTTGGCTCTAGCATCGCCGACTAGCCCATGTTGGGATGAACAATCTTCATAAGCTTCTAAAGGGAGAACACATTTTGGGACTAACCAATGTTCATTTTGAGAAAGACAGGGTCTGTAGCGCATGTCAAGCAGGGAAGCAAATTGGAGCCCATCATCCACACAAGAACATCATGACGACCGACAGGCCGCTTGAGTTACTCCACATGGATCTATTCAGCCCGATTGCTTACATAAGCATCAGCGGGAGTAAGTATTGTCTTGTAATTGTGGATGATTATTCTCGCTTCACTTGGGTGTTCTTTTTGCAGGAAAAATCCCAAACCCAAGAGACCTTAAAAGGATTCTTGAGACGAGCTCAAAATGAGTTTGGCTTGAGGATCAAGAAGATTAGAAGCGACAACGGGACGGAGTTCAAGAACTCTCAAATTGAAGGCTTCCTTGAGGAGGAGGGCATCAAGCATGAGTTCTCTTCTCCCTATACGCCACAACAAAATGGTGTAGTGGAGAGGAAGAATAGAACTCTATTGGACATGGCAAGAACCATGCTTGATGAGTACAAGACTTCAGATCGGTTTTGGGCCGAGGCGGTTAACACCGCTTGCTACGCCATCAACCGGTTATATCTACACCAAATCCTCAAGAAGACATCATATGAACTCCTCACCGATAAAAAGCCCAATGTTTCATATTTTAGAGTCTTTGGTAGCAAATGCTTTATTCTCGTTAAAAGAAGTAGAAAATCTAAATTTGCTCCTAAGGCTGTAGAAGGCTTTTTACTTGGTTATGACTCAAACACAAGGGCATATAGAGTCTTTAACAAGTCCACTGGACTAGTTGAAGTCTCTTATGACATTGTGTTTGATGAGACTAATGGCTCTCAAGTAGAGCAAGTTGATCTTGATGAGCTAGATGATGAAGAGGCTCCGTGCATCGCGCTAAGGAACATGTCCATTAGGGACATGTGTCCTAAGGAATCCGAAGAGCCTCCACAAGCACAAGATCAACCATCTTCCTCCATACAAGCATCTCCACCAACTCAAGATGAGGATCAAGCTCAAGATGATGATGAAGATCAAGAGGAGCCACCTCAAGAGGAGGACAATGATCAAGGGGGAGATGCTAATAATCAAAACAAGGAAGATGATGAGGGTCCAAGACCACCACACCCAAGAGTCCACCAAGCAATCCAACGAGATCACCCCGTGAACACCATCCTCGGCGATATTCATAAGGGGGTAACCACTCAATCTCGTGTTGCTCATTTTTGTGAACATTACTCTTTTGTTTCCTCTATTAAGCCACACAGGGTAGAGGAAGCACTTCAAGATTCGGATTGGGTGCTGGCGATGCAAGAGGAGCTCAACAACTTCACGAGGAATGAGGTATGTGAGAGCACCTAGAGGGGGGGTGAATAGGTGATCCTGTGAAACTTGAAACTTAAGCCATAAAACTTGGTTAAGTGTTAGCACAATAATTTCCAAGTGGCTAGAGAGGAGTCTTGACAAAACACAATAACCACAAAGATATCAATCACAGAGATGGCACGGTGGTTATCCCGTGGTTCGGCCAAGACCAACGCTTGCCTACTCCACGTTGTGGCGTCCCAACGGACGAGGGTTGCAATCAACCCCTCTCAAGCGGTCCAAAGACCCACTTGAATACCACGGTGTTTTGCTTGCTTTTCTTAATCCCGTTTGCGAGGAATCTCCACAACTTGGAGCCTCTCGCCCTTACACTTGAAGTTCACAAAGAAACACGGAGCAAGGGAGGGATTAGCAACTCACACAAGACACAAAGATCACAGCGAACACGCACACACAAGACCCAGACTTAAGCTCAAAAGACTAGCACACTAGAACGGAGCTCAAATCACTAGAATGTCGAACAAGTGCGCAAGATGGAAGTGTGAGTGATCAAGATTGCTCAAAGAATGCTTGGTTTCCTCCTCCATGCGCCTAGGGGTCCCTTTTATAGCCCCAAGGCAGCTAGGAGCTGTTGAGAACATTCCTGGAAGGCAGATCTTGCCTTCTGTCGACTGGCGCACCGGACAGTCCGGTGCACCACCGGACACTGTCCGGTGCAGATCTCCTTCCTTATTTGGCGAAGCCGACCATTGGAGTCTGAGAGCCGTTGGCACACCGGACACTATCCGGTGCACCAATGTGACCGTTGGCTCGGCCACGCGTCACGCGCAGAATCCTCAGCCGACCGTTGCCCCGGCTGACTGCTGACTCACCGGACAGTCCGGTGCACCACCGGACAGACCGGTGAATTTTAGCCGTACGCCGTTGATGGTTTCCCGAAAGCGACGAGTTCGCCTGTGAATGGCCCACCGGACAGTCCGGTGCACCACCGGACCGACCGGTGAATTTTAGCCGTACACCGCCGTCGAAGTCCCGAGAGCAGTAAGTTCGCCAGAGCCAGCCTGGCGCACCGGACACTGTCCGGTGCACCACCGGACAGTCCGGTGCACCCAGACCGAGCAGACTTTGGCTGAACAAAGCCATCTCATTTTCAATTCAATCTTTCCTGTTTCCAGTACTTAGACACAATACATTAGTCCATAAAAACAATGTACTAAGTCTAGAAACATACCTTTTGACAAGATTTTCACTTTGTCCACCACTTTGCATAGATTAGCATAAAAGTACTTGTGTTGGCACTCAATCACCAAAATACTTAGAAATGGCCCAAGGGCACATTTCCCTTTCAATCTCCCCCTTTTTGGTGATTTATGCCAACACAACAAAAAGCAACTAGAACAAGTGCAATATCAATGCAAATGAAAACCAAAAGTTGTTTTGAATCAATTTTGGCATATATGGATCACTCTTTGCCACCACTTGGTTTGTTTTTGCAAATCAAACTCAATTTCCTATCTCGAATTCAAATCCACTTGTAGAGGCATAAAGAGAGGTATTCCAAAAGAAATTTATCAAGGATTTCAAAAAAAACTCCCCCTTTTTCCCATAATCAACACTTCTCCCCACAAGAGGCCAACTTTTGACACAAGAGACAAGAGTTTTGACAAACCAAAAGTTCTATTCTACTATTTTCAAAATTTCTCAAGTGGTAGCTGATCCATCTATTGCTTTGGCCTTTATTTTCTCCCCCTTTGGCATCAAGCACCAAAACGGGATCAATCTTGGCCCTTTAACCCCATTGCCTCACCAAAATCTTCAAATAAGAATACAAAGGCAATAAGAGTAGATGAACTTGGAATAAATTACCCTCTCATCGGAGTGCAGTGGAAGTCTTTCATGGTCCAAGTCCACCTTTTCCCTATCAAACCTCCTTTGAGACTAAATCAAGCAAACTCAAGCAAACGGTTAGTCTCAAAGGGTCAAGTTGTAACACAACTCCCCCTAAATATGTGCATCACTTGCACACGGACTTGTGAGGTCATAGGAGTGTTTATACAACTTGAGCACCACAAGTAAGTAACAAAAAGCATAAGGAACATGATCAAAGGCATAAACACATGTATGCTATAAATCAATCCAAGTTCCACGAATCTAGGATATTTAGCTCACTACGCAGCCTGCAAAAGGTCTTTTCATCTAAAGGCTTAGTGAAGATATCGGCTAGCTGGTTCTCGGTGCTAACATGAAACACTTCGATATCTCCCTTTTGCTGGTGGTCTCTCAAAAAGTGATGCCGGATGTCAATGTGCTTTGTGCGGCTGTGCTCAACAGGATTTTCCGCTATTCGGATAGCACTCTCATTGTCACATAGGAGTGGGACTTTGCTCAGATTGTAGCCAAAGTCCCAGAGGGTTTGCCTCATCCAAAGTAGTTGCACACAACACTGTCCTGCGGCAACGTACTCGGCCTCAGCGGTGGATAGGGCAACGGAAGTTTGTTTCTTAGAGTTCCACGACACCAGGGACCTTCCTAAGAATTGGCACGTCCCTGATGTACTCTTCCTATCGACCTTACATCCAGCATAGTCGGAATCTGAGTATCCAATCAAGTCAAAGTTAGACCCCTTTGGATACTAGATCCCGAAGCAAGGCGTAGCGACTAAATATCAAAGAATTCGCTTCACCGCCACTAAGTGACACTCCTTAGGATCGGATTGAAATCTAGCACACATGCATACGCTAAGCATAATAGCCGGTCTACTAGCACACAAATAAAGTAAAGACCCTATCATAGACCGGTATGCCTTTTGATCAACGGACTTACCTCCTTTGTTGAGGTCGGTGTGTCCGTCGGTTCCCATCGGAGCCTTTGCGGGCTTGGCGTCCTTCATCCCAAACCGCTTTAGCAAGTCTTGCGTGTACTTTGTTTGGGAGATGAAAGTGCCATCCTTGAGTTGCTTCACTTGGAACCCAAGGAAGTAGTTCAACTCGCCCATCATCGACATCTCGAATTTCTGCGTCATCACCCTGCTAAACTCTTCACAAGACTTTTGGTTAGTAGAACCAAATATTATGTCATCGACATAAATTTGGCACACAAAAAGATCACCATCGCAAGTCTTAGTGAAAAGAGTTGGATCGGCTTTCCCAACCTTGAAAGCATTAGCAATTAAAAAGTCTCTAAGGCATTCATACCATGCTCTTGGGGCTTGCTTAAGTCCATAGAGCGCCTTAGAGAGCTTACACACGTGGTCGGGGTACCGTTCATCCTCGAAGCCAGGGGGTTGCTCCACGTACACCTCCTCTTTGATCGGCCCGTTGAGGAAAGCGCTCTTCACATCCATTTGGTACAACCTGAAAGAATGGTGAGCGGCATATGCTAGCAAAATACGAATTGATTCTAGCCTAGCCACAGGAGCGAACGTCTCCTCAAAGTCCAAACCTGCGACTTGGGCATAACATTTTGCCACAAGTCGAGCCTTGTTCCTCGTCACCACCCCGTGCTTGTCCTGTTTGTTGCGAAACACCCATTTGGTTCCCACAACATTTTGCTTGGGACGAGGCACCAGTGTCCAAACTTCATTGCGCTTGAAATTGTTTAGTTCCTCCTGCATGGCCAACACCCAGTCCGGATCTAGCAAGGCCTCTTCTACCCTGAAAGGCTCAATAGAAGAGACAAAAGAGTAATGCTCACAAAAATTAACTAATCTTGAACGAGTAGTTACTCCCTTGCTAATATCACCCAATATTTGGTCGACGGGATGATCCCTTTGAATCGTCGCTCGAACTTGGGTTGGAGGTGCCTGAGGTGCTTCTTCCTCTTCAACTTGAACATCCTGTGCTCCCCCTTGATCACGCGCCTCCTC
Source organism: Zea luxurians (assembly GCA_029449295.1). Taxonomy (NCBI): domain Eukaryota; kingdom Viridiplantae; phylum Streptophyta; class Magnoliopsida; order Poales; family Poaceae; genus Zea; species Zea luxurians. The sequence continues at coordinate 28,995,237 of JAOPSE010000023.1, read as the reverse complement.
ATGATGAACCTATCCATCGTCTTGAGTTGGGGGATGCACCGTAGTTGAGGAAGATGGTTGATCTTGCTCCAATTGTTCCTGTGGTCACACATCGCCAATCGCCATGGTGCACATTGCGGCCGTTGGAACATCTTCTTCATCTACATCATCAAGATCAACAACTTGCTCTCTTGGAGAGCCATTAGTCTCATCAAATACAACGTCGCTAGAGACTTCAACCCAACCCGATGATTTGTTGAAGACCCTATACGCCTTTGTATTTGAGTCATAACCTAATAAAAACCCTTCTATAACTTTGGGAGCAAATTTAGAAGTTCTACCTTTCTTCACAAGAATATAACACTTGCTCCCAAATACACGAAAATAAGACACATTGGGTTTGTTACCAGTTAGCAGCTCATATGAAGTCTTCTTGAGGAGGCGGTGAAGATAGACCCTTTTGATGGCGTGGCAAGCCGTGTTCACGGCTTCCGACCAAAAACGCTCGGGGGTCTTGTACTCTCCAAGCATAGTCCTCGCCATATCGATGAGCGTCCTGTTCTTCCTCTCTACCACACCATTTTGCTGAGGTGTGTAGGGAGCGAAGAACTCGTGCTTGATCCCCTCCTCCTCAAGGAACTCCTCCACTTGAAGGTTCTTGAACTCGGATCCATTGTCGCTCCTTATCTTCTTCACCTTGAGCTCAAACTCATTTTGAGCTCTCCTGAGGAAGCGCTTGAGGGTCCCTTGGGTTTCAGATTTATCCTGCAAAAAGAATATCCAAGTGAAGCGGGAAAAATCATCAACTATAACAAGACCATACTTACTTCCTCCTATACTTAGATAGGCGACGGGTCCGAAGAGGTCCATATGAAGCATCTCCAAGGGTCTTGATGTGGTCATCACGTTTTTGGTGTGATGAGAGCCTCCCACCTGTTTCCCTGCTTGACAAGCTGCACAAGGTCTATCTTTTTCGAAATGTACATTGGTTAGACCTATCACGTGTTCTCCCTTTAGAAGCTTGTGGAGGTTCTTCATCCCCACATGTGCTAAGCGGCGATGCCACAGCCAGCCCATGCAAGTCTTAGCAATTAAGCATGCATCTAGACCGGCCTCTTCTTTTGCAAAATCAACCAAATAAAGTTTGCCGTCTAGTACACCCTTAAAAGCTAGTGAACCATCACATCTTCTAAAGACAGACACATCTACATTTGTAAATAGACAATTATATCCCATTTTGCATAATTGACTAACAGATAACAAATTATATCCAAGCGACTCAACTAAAAACACATTAGAAATAGAGTGCTCAGATGAAATAGCAATTTTACCTAACCCTTTTACCTTGCCTTGGTTCCCATCACCGAATATTATTGAATCTTGGGAATCCTTGTTCTTGACGTAGGAAGAGAACATCCTCTTTTCCCCCGTCATGTGGTTCGTGCATCCGCTGTCGATAATCCAACTTGAACCCCCGGATGCATAAACCTGCAAGGCAAATTTAGGCTTGGGTCTTAGGTACCTAACTCTTGTTGGGTCCTACAAGGTTAGTCACAATTGTCTTAGGGACCCAAATGCAAGTTTTATCTCCCTTGCATCTTGCCCCTAATTTCCTAGCAATCACCTTCTTATTCTTTCTATAAATGGCAAAAGAAGCATTGCAAGCATGATATATTGTAGAAGGTTCATTAACTTTCTTATTAACAACATTTCTCCTAGGCATATTATGAATAACATTTCTCCTACCAACATTTCTATCATGCACATAGGAAGAACTAGAAGCAAACATGGTATGAGAATCAAAAGCATCATACGCATTACAACTCCTATGAGTATTTCTAGATTGTCTCCTATCATGGTACATAAAGGCATGGTTCTTTTGCACACTACTAGCCATAGGGGCCTTCCCTTTCTCCTTGGCGGAGATGGGAGCCTTATGGTTTGTTAAGTTCTTGACTTCCCTCTTGAAGCCAAGACCATCCTTAATTGAGGGGTGTCTACCAATTGTGTAGGCATCCCTTGCAAATTTTAATTTGTCAAATTCACTCTTGCTAGTCTTAAGTTGAGCATTAAGACTAGCTACTTCATCATTTAGTTTGGAAATGCACTCTAGGTGTTCACTACAAGTATCAACATTAAAATCTTTACACCTAGTGCAAACATGTTCTACACAAGAGTTAGATTTGCTAGCTACTTCTAGTTTAGCATTCAAATCATTATTAACACCTTTTAAAGTAGCAATGGTTTCATGACAAGTAGATAGTTCATAAGAAAGCATTTCATTTCTTTTAACTTCTAAAGCATGAGCTTTTTGTGCCTCTACAAATTTGTCATGTTCTTCATACAACAAATCCTCTTGCTTTTCTAAAAGTCTATCCTTTTCACTCAAGGCATCAATTAACTCATTAATTTTGCCAATTTTAATTCTATCCAAACCTTTGAATAAACTAGAATAGTCTATCTCCTCATCGCTAGACTCATCATCACTAGAAGAATCATAAGTAGTACTGTCTCGAGTACATACCTTCTTCTCCTTTGCCATGAGGCATGTGTGATGCTCGTTGGGGAAGAGGGATGACTTGTTGAAGGCGGTGGCGGCGAGTCCTTCATTGTCGGAGTCGGAGGAGGAGCAATCCGAATCCCACTCCTTTCCTAGATGTGCCTCGCCCTTGGCCTTCTTGTAATTTTTCTTCTTTTCCCTCTTGCTCCCGTGTTCCTGGTCACTTTCAATATTGGGACAGTTAGCAATAAAATGACCAATCTTACCGCATTTGAAGCATGAGCGCTTCCCCTTGGCTTTGGTCTTGCTTGGCTGTCCCTTGCGACCCTTAAGCGCCGTCTTGAAGCACTTGATGATGAGGGCCATCTCTTCATCATTGAGCCCTGCCGTCTCAACTTGCGCCACCTTGCTAGGTAACGCCTCCTTGCTTCTCGTTGCCTTGAGAGCAACGGGTTGAGATTCATTGATTGGACCATTCAGTGCGTCGTCCACGTACCTCGCCTCCTTGATCATCATTCGCCCGCTTACGAATTTTCCAAGGACTTCTTCGGGCGACATTTTGGTGTACCTGGGATTCTCACGAATATTATTCACCAAATGAGGATCAAGAACGGTAAAGGACCTTAGCAATAGTTGGACGACGTCATGGTCCGTCCATCGCGTGCTTCCGTAGCTCCTTATTTTGTTGATAAGAGTCTTGAGCCAGTTGTATGTTTGGTTTGGCTCCTCTCCCCTTATCATTGCAAATCTTCTGAGCTCGCCTTCTACCAACTCCATCTTGGTGAGCAAGGTGACGTCATTCCCCTCATGGTGAGCAAGGTGACGTCATTCCCCTCATGAGAGATCTTGAGGGTGTCCCAGATTTGCTTGGCATTGTCCAAGCCGCTCACCTTATGGTACTCGTCCCTGCACAAGGAGGCTAACAACACAGTAGTAGCTTGTGCATTTCTATGAATCTGTTCATTAATAAAAATAGGACTATCCGAGCTATCAAACTTCATTCCATTCTCAACAATCTCCCATATGCTTGGATGGAGAGAGAACAAATGACTACGCATTTTGTGACTCCAAAATCCGTAGTCCTCCCCATCAAAGTGTGGAGGCTTGCCGAGAGGAATGGAAAGTAAATGTGAATTTGAACTTTGAGGAATACGCGAATAATCGAAAGAAAAGTTTGAGTTAACCGTCTTTTGTTTGTCGTAGTTGTGGTCGTCGTTGTCCTTATGAGAAGAAGTGGACTCATCACTGTCGTCGTAGTAGACGATCTCCTTGATGCGTCTCGTCTTCTTCTTCCTTCCATCTTTGCGTCTATGGCCCGAGCCCGAGTCGGTAGGCTTATCATCCTTAGGCTCGTTGACGAAGGACTCCTTCTCTTTGTCGTTGATCACGATTCCCTTCCCCTTAGGATCCATCTCTTCGGGCGATTAGTCCCTTGTGAAGAGAACGGCTCTGATACCAATTGAGAGCACCTAGAGGGGGGTGAATAGGTGATCCTGTGAAACTTGAAACTTAAGCCACAAAACTTGGTTAAGTGTTAGCACAATAATTGCCAAGTGGCTAGAGAGGAGTCTTGACAAAACACAATAACCACAAAGATATCAATCACAGAGATGGCACGGTGGTTATCCTGTGGTTCGGCCAAGACCAACGCTTGCCTACTCCACGTTGTGGCGTCCCAACGGACGAGGGTTGCAATCAACCCCTCTCAAGCGGTCCAAAGACCCACTTGAATACCACGGTGTTTTGCTTGCTTTTCTTAATCTCGTTTGCGAGGAATCTCCACAACTTGGAGCCTCTCGCCCTTACACTTGAAGTTCACAAAGAAACACGGAGCAAGGGAGGGATTAGCAACTCACACAAGACACAAAGATCACAGCGAACACGCACACACAAGACCCAGACTTAAGCTCAAAAGACTAGCACACTAGAACGGAGCTCAAATCACTAGAATGTCGAACAAGTGCGCAAGAATGAAGTGTGAGTGATCAAGATTGCTCAAAGAATGCTTGGTTTCCTCCTCCATGCGCCTAGGGGTCCCTTTTATAGCCCCAAGGCAGCTAGGAGCCGTTGAGAACATTCCTGGAAGGCAGATCTTGCCTTCTGTCGACTGGCGCACCGGACAGTCCGGTGCACCACCGGACACTGTCCGGTGCAGATCTCCTTCCTTATTTGGCGAAGCCGACCGTTGGAGTCTGAGAGCCGTTGGCGCACCAGACACTGTCCGGTGCACCAATGTGACCGTTGGCTCGGCCACGCGTCACGCGCGGAATCCTCGGCCGACCGTTGCCCCGGCTGACTGCTGACTCACCGGACAGTCCGGTGCACCACCGGGCAGACCGGTGAATTTTAGCCGTACGCCGTTGATGGTTTCCCGAAAGCGACGAGTTCGCCTGTGAATGGCCCACCGGACAGTCCGGTGCACCACCGGACCGACCGGTGAATTTTAGCCGTACACCGCCGTCGAAGTCCCGAGAGCAGTAAGTTCGCCAGAGCCAGCCTGGCGCACCGGACACTGTCCGGTGCACGACCGGACAGTCCGGTGCACCCAGACCGAGCAGACTTTGGCTGAACAAAGCCATCTCATTTCCAAGTCAATCTTTCCTGTTTCCAGTACTTAGACACAATACATTAGTCCATAAAAACAATGTACTAAGTCTAGAAACATACCTTTTGACAAGATTTTCACTTTGTCCACCACTTTGCATAGATTAGCATAAAAGTACTTGTGTTGGCACTCAATCACCAAAATACTTAGAAATGGCCCAAGGGCACATTTCCCTTTTAGTATGGCATTTAGTTCCACGTCCTAACCAAAATGTTATAGGAACCAAGTGGGTCTTCCGCAACAAGCAAGATGAGCATGGTATGGTGACAAGGAACAAAGCCCGACTTGTGGCCAAGGGATATTCACAAGTCGAAGGTTTGGACTTCGGTGAAACCTATGCACCCGTAGCTAGGCTTGAGTCAATTCGTATATTACTTGCCTATGCTACTTACCATGGCTTTAAGCTCTATCAAATGGACGTGAAAAGTGCCTTCCTCAATGGACCAATCAAGGAGGAGCTCTATGTTGAGCAACCACCCGGCTTTGAAGATAGTGAGTACCCCAACCATGTCTATAAACTCTCTAAGGCGCTTTATGGGCTCAAGCAAGCCCCAAGAGCATGGTATGAAATGCCTAAGAGATTTTCTTATCGCTAATGGCTTCAAAGTCGGAAAAGCCGATCCTACTCTCTTTACTAAAACACTTGCAAATGATTTATTTGTATGCCAAATTTATGTTGATGATATCATATTAGGGTCTACTAACGAATCTACATGTGAAGAGTTTAGTAGGATCATGACTCAAAAATTCGAGATGTCTATGATGGGGGAGTTGAAGTATTTTCTAGGATTTCAAGTGAAGCAACTCCAAGAGGGCACCTTCATTAGCCAAACAAAGTACATTCAAGGCATACTCACCAAGTTTGGGATGAAGGATGCCAAGCCCATCAAGACACCCATGGGAACAAATGGGCATCTCGACCTCGACACGGGAGGTAAATCTGTAGATCAAAAGGTATACCGGTCGATGATAGGTTCTTCACTCTATTTATGTGCTTCACGACCAGATATTATGCTTTTTGTATGCATGTGTGCAAGATTCCAAGCCGATCCTACGGAAGTTCACCTTAGGGCCGTAAAACGAATCTTGAGATATTTAGTTTTTACTCCTAAGTTTGGCCTTTGGTACCCCAGGGGATCCACATTTGATTTAATTGGTTATTCTGATGCTGATTGGGCAGGGTGTAAAATTAATAGAAAGAGCACATCAGGGACTTGCCAGTTCTTAGGAAGATCTCTAGTGTCTTGGGCTTCAAAGAAGCAAAATTATGTGGCTCTTTCAACTGCTGAAGCCGAGTATATTGCCGCAGGCCATTGTTGCGCGCAATTGCTTTGGATGAGGCAAACCCTCACGGACTATGGTTACAAATTAACCAAAGTTCCTCTTCTATGTGATAATGAGAGTGCAATCCGCATGGCGGATAATCCCGTTGAGCATAGCCGCACTAAACACATAGCCATTCGGTATCACTTTTTGAGGGATCACCAACAAAAGGGGGATATCGAGATTGCATATGTTAACACCAAAGAACAATTAGTCGATATCTTTACCAAGCCATTAGATGAGCAAACTTTTACCAAACTTAGGCATGAGCTAAATATTCTTGATTCTAGGAATTTTGATTGATATTTTGCACACATAGCTCATTTATATACCTTTGATCGCATCTCTTTCATGTGCTATGACTAATGTGTTCTTCAAGTGTATTTCAAGCTAAGTCATAGATCGAAAGGGAAATGGAGTCTTCGGCGAAGACAAGGCTTCCACTCCACTCCATCGATTATTCATCCTTCGCCGTCGCTCCGCAACACACTCTCCAGCATGGTATAATCTTCACTCATATGTTATTTACCATAAGGGGAGAAAGTAGCTAATAAGGGCTTATATTTCACTCACAAGTATCCGTTTTTGGCGATTCATGCCAAAGGGGGAGAAAGTATTAGCCCAAAGCAAAAGGACCGCACCGCCACCAATTTCAAAAATGTAGTCCTTCAAATTTGTGTTTAAGAAAAGATTTTTCAAATGGTGATTTTTCAATTGGTATCTTATTTGTGATATAATTTCAAATTGGTATACCCTCTTCAAAATTAATATCTAAAACCCTGTTGAACACTAAGAGGAGGATTTCATTAAGGGGGAGTTTTGTTTAGTCAAAAGAAAAGCATTTTGAAATAGGGAGAGAAAATTTCAAATCATGAAAATGCTTCTCAAAATCTTATTCATACACCTTTGACTATTTGCAAAAATACTTTGAAAAGAATTTCCAAAAGAGTTTGCAAAAACAAAACATGTGGTGCAAGCGTGGTCCAAAATTTTAAATAAGAAGAAAGCCATCCATGCATATCTAGTAGAAATAATTATTGGTTTCATTCAAAGCAACCTTTGCACTTACATTAAGCAAACTAGTTCAATTCTGCACTCTTATATTTGCTTTGGTTTGTGTTGGCATCAATCACCAAAAAGGGGGAGATTGAAAGGGAAATAGGCTTACACCTTTTCCTAATTGATTTTGGTGGTTGAATTGCCCAACACAAATAATTGGACTAACTAGTTTGCTCTAGATTATGAGTTCTACAGGTGCCAAAGGTTCACAACAAACCAATAAAAAGACCAAGAAAGGGTTCAAATAAAAAGAACAAAAGACAACCGAAGTGTGCCCTGGTCTGGCGCACCGAACTGTCCGGTGCACCACCGGACAGTGTCCGGTGCACCAGGGAACCAAACTCCAAACTGCTCACCTTCGGGAATTCTGGGAGCCGCTCCGCTATAATTCACCGGACTGTCCAGTGTAGCACCGGACTGTCCGGTGTCCCAACGGAGCAATGGCTACTTCGCGCCAACGATCGTCTGCAACAGGGAGTTAATGTGCTACAGTGCGCGCCTGCGCGCGCAGAAGTCAGAGCAGCGCCAGAAGGCGCACCGGACACACCGGATAGTCTACAGGACCTATCCGGTGCACCACCGGACTGTCCGATGGCCCAGAAGACAGAAGCTCCAACGGTCGAACCCTAATGGTCGGGTGACGTGGCTGGCACACCGGACTGTCCGGTGCGCCATGCGACAGCAGCCTCCACCAACGGCTCATTTGGTGGTTGGTGCTATAAATACCCCCAACCACCCACCATTCATAGCATCCAAGTTTTCAGCCTTCACACCTCATACAAGAGCTATAGCATTCAATACAAGACACAAAAAGAGATCAAATCCTCTCCCAAGTCCAAAGATCATTCCAATCGAATAGTGACTAGTGAGAGAGAGATACTTGTGTTCATTTGAGCTCTTGCGCTTGGATTGCTTTTCTTCTTCCTTCTTTCTTGTGTTCAACTCACTTGTAATCAAAACAAGAGACACCAAGTTGTGGTGGTCCTTGTAGTGGACTTAGTGTCCCATTTGATTGAAGAGAAAGGCTCACTCGGTCTAGGTGACCGTTTGAGAGAGGGAAAGGGTTGAAAGAGACCCGGTCTTTGTGACCACCTTAACGGGGAGTAGGTTTGCAAGAACCAAACCTCGGTAAAACAAATCACCGTGTCATTTTCCTTATTTGCTTGTGATTTGTTTTTCGCCCTCTCTTTCAGACTCGAATTTAATTCTAACGCTAACCCTGGCTTGTAGTGTGTGCTAAGTTTGTAAATTTCAGATTTGCCCTATTCACCCCCCTCTAGGCGACTTTCAAGATGTGCGAAGTTCTTCAACGTTTTTCTCTAAATGATTTTTCTAATATTCGCTGATTTCTTTGTTAGCTTCTACGAGCGCGCATTTTTCTTTAGCTTCGGCCAGTAGCCTCTGAAGGTCTTCAATTTCAATCTTTTGGGCTTCGGCCTGGGCTTTGAAGCTAGCTTCATCTTCTTTGACTTTGTTGACCAGAGCGAATAAGATTTTGTCTTTTTCAAGACCTTCGTTTCTCGGTTCAATTACCTCTGAACGAAGGTTGTTCAGGGCCATTGTATAGCCTTCGTCCTCTATATTTTTCTGTGCCCCAAGGGCATTACTGAGAATCAAGCCCTGCAAGTGGAGGAAAGAATAAGTATGACAAATAAAATACCTCATTTTCAAATTTATAGGTAGTTTTTATACCTTTATGCTATTGTATGCTAAGCTGTCAGCAAGTTCGTCCTTCGATAAAATCGAAAGACCGTCTTCCAGCTTCGGGAATCCGATGCTTTTACCTATCTCCCAGCAAACGAATATTTCTTTGTGATAGTCGCCTAGAGGGGGGGTGAATAGGGCGAAACTGAAATTTACAAAAATAATCACAACTACAAGCCGGGGTTAGCGTTAGAAATATAAACGAGTCCGCGAGAGAGGGCGCAAAACAAATCGCAAGCAAATAAGAGTGTGACACGAGGATTTGTTTTACCGAGGTTCGGTTCTCGCAAACCTACTCCCCGTTGAGGAGGCCACAAAGGCCGGGTCTCTTTCAACCCTTCCCTCTCTCAAACGATCCCACGGATCGAGTGAGCTTTCTCTTCTTCTCAATCAACCGGGAACAAAACTTCCCCACAAGGGCCACCACACAATTGGTGCCTCTTGCCTTGGTTACAATTGAGTGATGATCTCAAGAACAAATGAGAAAGAAAGAAAGCGATCCAAGCGCAAGAGCTCAAAAGAACACGGCAAATCTCTCTCGCTAGTCACTAAGGGCTTGAGTGGAATTGGAGAGGATTTGATCTCTTTGTATGTGTCTAGAATTGAATGCCTAGCTCTTGTAAGTGGTTGAGAGTTGGAAAACTTGGATGGCAATGAATGTGGGGTGGTTGGGGTATTTATAGCCCCAACCACCAAAAGTGACCGTTGCTGGAAGCTGTCTGTTCGATGGCGCACCGGACAGTCCGGTGCACACCGGACAGTCCGGTGCCCCTGCCACGTCACCATTGCCGTTGGATTCTGACCGTTGGAGCTTCTGACTTCTGGGCCCGCCTGGGTGTCCGGTGCACACCGGACATGTACTGTTTGATGTCCGGTGCACCGGTATGGGCGATCCTGACGTCTGCGCGCGCTGCGCGCGCATTAAATGCACCGCAGGGAGCCGTTGGCGCCGCAGGTAGCCGTTGCTCCGCTGGCACACCGGACAGTCCGGTGCACACCGGACAGTCCGGTGAATTTTAGCGGAGCGGCTGCCGCGCGAACCCGAGGCTGGCGAGTTCCGGAGACGGCGATTCCTTGGAGCACCGGACATGTCCGGTGCACACCGGACAGTCCGGTGAATTATAGCGCGCCGTCTACCGAGAAATCCCGAGAGCGAAGTCCTCTGGGCGAAGAGTCCTCTGGGCGAAGAGTCCTCTGAGCGAAGAGTCTGAAGTCGAAGTCCTCTGGCCGCACCGGACAGTCCGGTGCACACCGGACAGTCCGGTGCCTCCAGCCAGAGGTGCCCTCGGTTGCCTTGCTGCTCCTTTGTTGAATCCAACACTTGGTCTTTTTATTGGCTAAGTGTGAACCTTTTGCACCTGTATAACTTAAGTACTAGAGCAAACTAGTTAGTCCAATATTTGTGTTGGGCAATTCAACCACCAAAATTATTTAGGAACCAGGTGTAAGCCTAATTCCCTTTCAATCTCCCCCTTTTTGGTGATTGATGCCAACACAAACCAAAGCAAATATAGAAGTGCATAATTGAACTAGTTTGCATAATGTAAGTGCAAAGGTTGCTTGGAATTGAGCCAATATAAACTTATATGATGCGCATGGATTGTTTTCTTTGTTTTTGACATATTGGACCATATTTACACCAAGAGTTTTGTTTTTGCAAATTCTTTTGTAAATTCTTTTCAAAGTACTTTTTGCAAGATAGTCAAAGGTAAATGAATAAGATTTGCAAAGCATTTTCAAGTTTTGAAATTTTCTTCCTTTGTTCAAATGCTTTTCCTTTGACTAAACAAAACTCCCCCTCAAATAAGGTCTCCTCTTAGTGTTCAAGAGGGTTTTAAGACATCAATTTTGAAATACTAGTTGCTCCCCCTTTAGAACACAAAGAGATATCAATTTTGAAATTTACCAATTTAAAATCATCAAATTTATAAAATAAGATGGTGGTGCGGTCCTTTTGCTTTGGGCTCATATTTTCTCCCCCTTTGGCATGAATCGCCAAAAACGGAATCATTAGAGCCCAATGAAGTACATTCTCCCCCTTTGGTCATGAAAATAAATGAGTGAAGGTTATACCAAAGTTGGAGAGTGAGGCGGAGCGACGGCGAAAGATGAGTAGTAGAACGGAGTGGAAGCCTTTGTCTTCGCCGAAGACTCCTATTCCCTTTCAATATACCTATGACTTGGTTTGAAATTCACTTGAAAACACATTAGTCATAGCATATAGAAAAGAGACATGATCAAAGGTATATTGATGAGCTATGTGTGCAAGACTAGCAAAAGAAATTCCTAGAATCAAGAATATTGAGCTCATGCCTAAGTCGGGTAAAAGATTGTTCATCAAGTGGCTTGGTAAAGATATCGGCTAATTGATCTTTAGTATAAATGTAAGAAATCTCGATATCCCCCTTTTGTTGGTGATCCCGAAGAAAATGATACCGAATGGCTATGTGCTTAGTGCGGCTATGCTCGACGGGATTGTCGGCCATTTTGATTGCACTCTCATTGTCACATAGCAAAGGAACCTTGGTTAATTTGTAACCGTAGTCCCGCAGGGTTTGCCTCATCCAAAGCAATTGCGCGCAACAATGGCCTGCGGCAATATACTCGGCTTCGACGGTAGAAAGAGCGACCGAATTTTGCTTCTTTGAAGCCCAAGACACCAAGGATCTTCCCAAGAACTGGCAAGTCCCCGATGTGCTCTTCCTATTAATTCTACACCCCGCCCAATCGGCATCCGAATAACCAATCAAATCAAAAGTGGATCCCCGAGGGTACCAAAGCCCAAACTTAGGAGTAAAAGCCAAATATCTCAAGATTCGTTTTACGGCCGTAAGGTGTGATTCCTTAGGGTCGGCTTGGAATCTTGCACACATGCAAACGGAAAGCATAATGTCCGGTCGAGATGCACATAAGTAAAGCAATGAACCAATCATCGACCGGTATACCTTTTGATCCACGGACTTACCTCCCGTGTCGAGGTCGAGATGCCCATTGGTTCCCATGGGTGTCTTGATGGGCTTGGCATCCTTCATTCCAAACTTGCTTAGAATATCTTGAGTATACTTTGTTTGGCTGATGAAGGTGCCTTCTTGGAGTTGCTTGACTTGGAATCCTAGGAAATACTTCAATTCCCCCATCATCGACATCTCGAATTTTTGTGTCATGATCCTACTAAATTCTTCACATGTAGATTTGTTAGTAGACCCAAATATGATATCATCAACATAAATTTGGCATACAAACAAATCATTATCAAGAGTCTTAGTGAATAAAGTAGGATCGGCCTTGCCGACTTTGAAGCCATTTGCAATAAGGAAATCTCTAAGGCATTCATACCATGCTCTTGGGGCTTGCTTGAGCCCATAAAGCGCCTTAGAGAGCCTATAAACATGGTTAGGGTACTCACTGTCTTCAAAGCCGGGAGGTTGCTCAACATAGACCTCCTCCTTGATTGGTCCATTGAGGAAGGCACTCTTCACGTCCATTTGGTAGAGCTTGAAGCCATGGTAAGTAGCATAGGCTAATAATATACGAATTGACTCAAGCCTAGCTACGGGTGCATAGGTTTCACCAAAATCCAAACCTTCGACTTGTGAATACCCCTTGGCCACGAGTCGAGCTTTGTTCCTAGTCACCACACCATGCTCGTCTTGCTTGTTGCGGAAGACCCACTTGGTTCCTACAACATTTTGATTAGGACGTGGAACTAAGTGCCATACCTCGTTCCTTGTGAAATTGTTGAGCTCCTCTTGCATTGCCATCACCCAATCCGAATCTTGAAGTGCTTCCTCTACCCTGTGTGGCTCAATAGAGGAAACAAACGAGTAATGTTCACAAAAATGAGCAACACGAGATCGAGTAGTTACCCCCTTATGAATATCGCCAAGGATAGTGTCGACGGGGTGATCTCGTTGTATTGCTTGGTGGACTCTTGGGTGTGGCGGCCTTGGTTGTTCATCCTCCTTGTCTTCATCATTTGAATCTCCCCCTTGATCGTTGCCGTCATTTTGAGGTGGCTCGTCTTCTTGATCTTCTTGTTCAACATCTTGAGCCTCATCCTCAACTTGAGTTGGTGGAGATACTTGCGTGGAGGAGGATGGTTGATCTTGTGCATTTGAAGGCCCTTCGGATTCCTTAGGACACACATCCCCAATGGACATGTTCCTTAGCGCTATGCATGGAGCCTGTTCTTCACCTATATCATCAAGATCAACTTGCTCTACTTGAGAGCCGTTAGTCTCATCAAACACAACGTCACAAGAAACTTCAACAAGTCCTGAGGACTTGTTAAAGACTCTATATGCCCTTGTGTTTGAGTCATATCCTAGTAAAAATCCTTCTACAGTTTTAGGAGCAAATTTAGATTTTCTACCTCTTTTAACAAGTATAAAACATTTGCTACCAAAAACTCTAAAATATGAAATATTGGGCTTTTTACCGGTTAGGAGTTCATAAGATGTCTTCTTGAGGATTCGGTGAAGATATAACCGGTTGATGGCGTAGCAAGCGGTGTTGACCGCCTCGGCCCAAAACCGATCCGATGTCTTGTACTCATCAAGCATGGTTCTTGCCATGTCCAATAGAGTTCGATTCTTCCTCTCCACTACACCATTTTGTTGTGGAGTGTAGGGAGAAGAGAACTCATGCTTGATGCCCTCCTCCTCAAGAAAACCTTCAATTTGAGAGTTCTTGAACTCCGTTCCATTGTCGCTTCTAATTTTCTTGATCCTTAAGCCAAACTCATTTTGAGCCCGTCTCAAGAATCCCTTTAAGGTCTCTTGGGTATAGGATTTGTCCTGTAAAAAGAACACCCAAGTGAAGCGAGAATAATCATCCACAATTACAAGACAATACTTACTACCGCCGATGCTTATGTAAGCGATCGGGCCGAATAAATCCATGTGTAGGAGCTCCAGTGGCCTGTCGGTAGTCATGATGTTTTTGTGTGGATGATGGATGCCAACTTGCTTCCCAGCTTGGCATGCGCTACAAATCCTGTCTTTCTCAAAATGAACATCGGTTAGTCCCAAAATGTGTTCTCCCTTTAGAAGCTTGTGAAGATTCTTCATTCCAACATGGGCTAGTCGGCGGTGCCAGAGCCAACCCAAGTTAGTCTTAGCAATCAAGCAAGTGTCGAGTTCAGCTCTATTAAAATCTACTAAGTATAGCTGACCCTCTAACACTCCCTTAAAAGCTATTGAATCATCACTTCTTCTAAAGACAGTAACACCTATATCAGTAAAAAGACAGTTGTAGCCCATTTGACATAATTGGGATACGGAAAGCAAATTGTAATCTAGGGAATCTACAAGAAAAACATTGGAAATAGAATGGTCAGGAGATATAGCAATTTTACCCAAACCTTTGACCAAACCTTGATTTCCATCCCCGAATGTGATAGCTCGTTGGGGATCTTGGTTTTTCTCATATGAGGAGAACATCCTTTTCTCCCCGGTCATGTGGTTTGTGCACCCGCTGTCGAGTATCCAACTTGTGCCCCCGGATGCATAAACCTACAAAACAAGTTTAGTTCTTTGTTTTAGGTACCCAAACGGTTTTGGGTCCTTTGGCATTAGATACAAGAACTTTGGGTACCCAAACACAAGTCTTGGAGCCCTTGTGTTTGCCCCCAACAATTTTGGCAACTACCTTGCCGGATTTGCTAGTCAAAACATAAGATGCATCAAAAGTCTTAAATGAAATGCTATGATCATTTGATGCATTAATAGTTTTCTTTCTAGGCAACTTGGCATGGGTTGGTTGCCTAGATCTAGATGTCTCACCCTTATACATAAAAGCATGATTAGGGCCAGAGTGAGACTTCCTAGAATGAATTTTCCTAATCTTACTCTCAGGATAGCCGGCAGGGTACAAAATGTAACCCTCGTTATCCTGAGGCATGGGAGCCTTGCCCTTAACAAAGTTAGATAAGTTCTTTGGAGGGGCATTAATTTTGACATTGTCTCCCCTTTGGAAGCCAATGCCATCCTTAATGCCAGGGCGTCTCCCATTATAGAGCATGCTTCTAGCCAATTTAAATTTTTCATTTTCTAAGTCATGCTCTCTAATCTTAGCATTAAGTTGTGCTATGTGATCATTTTGTTTTTTAATTAAGGCTAGGTGATCATGGATAGCATCAACATTAATATCTCTACATCTAGTACAAATGGAAACATGCTCAACATTCGATGTAGAGGGTTTGCAAGATTTAAGTTCAACAACCTTAGCATGCAACATATCATTTTTAGTTCTAAGGTCAGAAATAGTAGCATTGCAAACATCAAAATCCTTAGCCTTAGCAATTAATTTCTCATTTTCATTTCTAAGGCTAGTAATGGAAACAT
Source organism: Zea luxurians (assembly GCA_029449295.1). Classification (NCBI taxonomy): domain Eukaryota; kingdom Viridiplantae; phylum Streptophyta; class Magnoliopsida; order Poales; family Poaceae; genus Zea; species Zea luxurians. The sequence continues at coordinate 28,979,723 of JAOPSE010000023.1, read as the reverse complement.
TCAACTTATCAATCCTAGCAAGCAAATCAACATTATTATTTCTAGGATCAATGCAAACATGAGAATCAACCTTAGCTAACAAATTTGCATTTTCATTTCTAAGGTTGTCTAAAGTCTCATGACAAGTGCTTAGCTCACTAGACAATTTTTCACATTTTTCTCTTTCTAGAGCATAAGCATTTTTAACCTTAACATGTTTCTTGTTTTCCTTGATTAGGAAGTCCTCTTGGGAGTCCAAGAGATCATCCTTTTCATGGATGGCACTAATTAGCTCATTTAATTTTTCTTTTTGTTCCATGTTAAGGTTGGCAAAAAGAATACGCAAATTATCCTCCTCATTTTTATCATCATCCTCATCACTAGATGTTTCATATTTAGTGGAGGACTTTGATTTTACCTTCTTTTTGCCGTCCTTGGCCATGAGGCACTTGTGGCCGACGTTGGGGAAGAGGAGGCCCTTGGTGACGGCGATGTTGGCGGCGTCCTCGTCGTCGGAGGAGTCGCTAGAGCTTTCGTCGGAGTCCCACTCCCGACAAACATGGGCATCGCCGCCCTTCTTCTTGTAGTACTTCTTCTTCTCCTTCCTCTTGCCCTTCTTGTCGTCGCCCCTGTCACTATCACTTGATAATGGACATTTAGCAATAAAGTGACCGGGCTTACCACACTTGTAGCAAACCTTCTTGGAACGGAATTTGTAGTCCTTCCCCTTCCGTTGCTTGAGGATTTGCCGAAAGCTTTTGATGATTAGGGCCATCTCCTCATTGTCGAGCTTGGAGGCGTCAATCGGTTGTCTACTTGGTGTAGACTCCTCCTTCTTCTCCTCCGTTGCCTTGAAGGCCACCGATTGCGCCTCGGATGTGGAAGGCTCGTCAAGCTCGTTGATCTTCTTGGAGCCCTTAATCATGCATTCAAAACTCACAAAATTCCCGATGACTTCCTCGGGGGTCATTAGTGGATATCTAGGATTACCACGAATTAATTGTACTTGAGTAGGGTTAAGGAAAATAAGTGCTCTTAAAATAACCTTAACCACCTCGTGGTCATCCCATTTTGCGCTCCCGAGGTTGCGCACTTGGTTCACCAAGGTCTTGAGCCGGTTGTACATGTCTTGTGGCTCCTCCCCTTGGCGAAGACGGAAGCGACCGAGCTCCCCCTCGATTGTTTCCCGTTTAGTAATCTTGGTGAGTTCATCACCCTCGTGCGCTGTCTTGAGTAGGTCCCAAATCTCCTTGGCGTTCTTCAACCCTTGTACTTTGTTGTATTCCTCCTTGCTTAGAGAGGCAAGGAGGATGGTTGCGGCTTGGGAGTTGAAGTGCTCGATTTGGGCCACTTCATCCGTGTCATAGTCCTCATCCCCTACGGATGGTACCTGTACACCATACTCAACAACATCCCATAATCTTTTGTGGAGAGAGGTTAGATGAAATCGCATCAAATTACTCCACATAGCATAATCTTCACCATTAAAAGTTGGTGGTTTGCCTAATGGGACGGATAGTAAAGGTGTATGTTTAGGAATGCGAGGATAGCGTAGGGGAATCTTACTATACTTCTTACGCTCTTGGCGTTTAGAAGTGACGGACGCCGCGTCGGAGCCGGAGGTAGATGTCGATGAAGTGTCGGTCTCATAGTAGACCACCTTCCTCATCTTTTTGTGCTTATCCCCACTCCGATGCGGCTTGTGAGAAGAAGATTTTTCCTTCTTCTCCTTGTGGTGAGAAGAGGAAGATCTTTTCTCCTTCCGCTTGGAGGAGTTCTTCTTCTTCTCTCTTCTCTTGGTGCGGGACTCTTCCGATGAAGATGAAGTGCTCCCTTGACTTGTAGTGGGCTTGTCGCCGGTCTCCATCTCCTTCTTGGCGTGATCTCCCGACATCACTTCGAGCGGTTAGGCTCTAATGAAGCACCGGGCTCTGATACCAATTGATAGTCGCCTAGAGGGGGGGGTGAATAGGGCGAAACTGAAATTTACAAAAATAATCACAACTACAAGCCGGGGTTAGCGTTAGAAATATAAACGAGTCCGCGAGAGAGGGCGCAAAACAAATCGCAAGCAAATAAGAGTGTGACACGAGGATTTGTTTTACCGAGGTTCGGTTCTCGCAAACCTACTCCCCGTTGAGGAGGCCACAAAGGCCGGGTCTCTTTCAACCCTTCCCTCTCTCAAACGATCCCACGGATCGAGTGAGCTTTCTCTTCTTCTCAATCAACCGGGAACAAAACTTCCCCACAAGGGCCACCACACAATTGGTGCCTCTTGCCTTGGTTACAATTGAGTGATGATCTCAAGAACAAATGAGAAAGAAAGAAAGCGATCCAAGCGCAAGAGCTCAAAAGAACACGGCAAATCTCTCTCGCTAGTCACTAAGGGCTTGAGTGGAATTGGAGAGGATTTGATCTCTTTGTATGTGTCTAGAATTGAATGCCTAGCTCTTGTAAGTGGTTGAGAGTTGGAAAACTTGGATGGCAATGAATGTGGGGTGGTTGGGGTATATATAGCCCCAACCACCAAAAGTGACCGTTGCTGGAAGCTGTCTGTTCGATGGCGCACCGGACAGTCCGGTGCACACCGGACAGTCCGGTGCCCCTGCCACGTCACCATTGCCGTTGGATTCTGACCGTTGGAGCTTCTGACTTCTGGGCCCGCCTGGGTGTCCGGTGCACACCGGACATGTACTGTTTGATGTCCGGTGCACCGGTATGGGTGATCCTGACGTCTGCGCGCGCTGCGCGCGCATTAAATGCACCGCAGGGAGCCGTTGGCGCCGCAGGTAGCCGTTGCTCCGCTGGCACACCGGACAGTCCGGTGCACACCGGACAGTCCGGTGAATTTTAGCGGAGCGGCTGCCGCGCGAACCCGAGGCTGGCGAGTTCCGGAGACGGCGATTCCTTGGAGCACCGGACATGTCCGGTGCACACCGGACAGTCCGGTGAATTATAGCGCGCCGTCTACCGAGAAATCCCGAGAGCGAAGTCCTCTGGGCGAAGAGTCCTCTGGGCGAAGAGTCCTCTGAGCGAAGAGTCTGAAGTCGAAGTCCTCTGGCCGCACCGGACAGTCCGGTGCCTCCAGCCAGAGGTGCCCTCGGTTGCCTTGCTGCTCCTTTGTTGAATCCAACACTTGGTCTTTTTATTGGCTAAGTGTGAACCTTTTGCACCTGTATAACTTAAGTACTAGAGCAAACTAGTTAGTCCAATATTTGTGTTGGGCAATTCAACCACCAAAATTATTTAGGAACCAGGTGTAAGCCTAATTCCCTTTCACTTTGTTATCCAGGAGACAGTACAAAAAATCTTCTTCGCCACTGCCATTGAACACTAGCGCCGCCTTTGGATATTTCAATTTTTGGGCATAGTGTTGCGCTTCTAACATCTCTTATTGGGATAGTACCTTTTGAAAGGGAAATGTGCCCTTGGGCCATTACTAGTATATTTTGGTGATTAAGTGTCCAACACATATTAAGTGGGTTATTATATGCCAAATGATGAATGAAGTGCAAATCAACAAGAAGGTATGTTTCTAGACTTAGTACATTTGTTTTGGGTACTAATGAAGTTACCTAAGTGCTAGAAACAGGAAAAGAAAAAGATTGGAAGAGAGTGCCTATGTGCAGCCAAGACACAGCACAGTCTGGCACACCGGACTATCCGGTGGTGCACCGGACAGTGTCCGGTGTGCCAGACTGGTCTCCGGCGAACTGGCCACTCTCGGGAAAACTTCAGCGGTGTACGGCTATAATTCACCGGACTGTCCGGTGGTGCACCGGACTGTCCGGTGAGCCAACGGCCGCCAGCGCAACAGTCGGCTGCCAAATCCACGGGCGATGCGTGGCCCGCTCCAACGGTCGGCTGGGGGCATCGGACAGTGTCCGGTGCGCCAATCACCCTGAAGTTGCAATGGTCGGCTGTGCCAGGAATGGAAGGAAATTGCGCACCGGATATGAACAGTGGTTGTCCGGTGGTGCACCGGACTGTCCGGTGCGCCACCCGACTGAAGGCAAGATTTGCCTTCCAAGAATGCCTCCAACGGCTCCGAGCTGCCTTGGGGCTATAAAAGGGACCCCTAGGCACATGGAGGAGTCACCCAAGCATACTTTGAGCATTCTAAGTCTTCCACAATCCGTCTCCGCACACTTGATCAACCGTGTTAGTGATTTGAGCTCCGTTCTTGTAGTGAACTCGTTGTGCTTCATTTTGAGCTCAAGTCTTGGCTTGTGTGCGTGTGTATTGATGCGGATTTGTGTGTTCCTCCCCATCCTTACTCTTGTGCTTTCACCGTAATCTTTATTGTAAGGGTGAGAGACTCCAACTTGTGGAGATTCCTCGCGAACGGGAAAAGAGATAAGCAAAGAAAAGCTGTGGTATTCAAGTTGATCATTGGATCATTTGAAAGGGGTTGAGTGCAACCCTTGTCCATTGGGACGCCACAATGTGGAGGTAGGCAAGTGTTATACTTGCGGAACCACGGGATAAACTCGTGTGTCTTTTGTGATTGTTTTTCTGTGATACTTGTGTTCGCAAGAGCTCGCTACTTAGCCATACTAACACTTAACCAAGTTTTGTGGCTATTAGTTGTTGAATTTTACAGGATCACCTATTCACCCCTCTAGGTTCTCTCACCTTTCCCAAAGCATGACGAATAATGTAGTCAATACTTTTGTTCGACGCTTCAGGACCAGGAGCTTCGATTTTTTCAGTTGCAATCCACTCTGTTGATTTTTCCTTAGGGTCAGCATGCTCCATCTCGGTGGGCACTGAAGGCTCAGCTTCGGTTTCAGCTTGAATTGCTGCAGCTTCGATTTCTACCTGCTTAGAATCAGCTTCGGGTTGCGCCTTGGAAGCTTCGGCAACTTTCCTTGTAGGAGCAGGACTCAAGGTTTTGTTGTCTCTAACACAACATCCAGCACATTTGCCATCCTTCTCCTCTTAGGAGTTATGACAGAACCCATGTGTACCTTCGATACTGTTGCCTCTGTTGAAGGGCTCAAAATCTCGGGCATCTTCATTATTTTTTTCAATTTTTGGCTCTTCAACCTTATCAACCTTCGTTTCAACCAACTCAATTGTAGGCACCTTCGGCATTACAACCGGCTCTTCAGTGCTCTGCACAGTTGGAACAATTTCTTTTGTCTCGGTAGCGGAAGAGGTCCCTGTGCCAAACTCAGGCACCATTGCCAGTTCAATGTAGCACGGCCGGTGGGTAAGAACCTTTACCTTTTTGCCCTTCGACACAGGCTCAACTAGGGTGGCCGAAGCAACAGTTTTCCTCTTTTTTCCCTGTCCCCGCAGCGGGTAGCAGTAATCGGGGTATACGAAGCCGATGGCGTCAAAAACTCTGTTCAGTCTTTTCTTTCCCCGACCTCCGAAGGCTACAGACAGAGCATTATTTTCCGCCTTGTAATATGCTCCAAGCAGTTCATCACTTGTAGCTTCGATACACTTCAGCCAGTCGTCGTTTGGCTCATCAAACTTCTCCCTGAATCTGAAGGTATATTTCAGTCGAACCAGTCCACCTTCGCTAGAGTCGGTGGTGGTCTCCTTCGGCATTTCCCAGCTGTCTACAAGCGGCCATACCCTGAAGGCTATATGTTCTTGAATTAAATCTCTTGTCCCAATAAAGGAGCAAATAGTGCTGAAGGCCCTCTGACACGCTTCGACTGTCTCATCAATTTCTATCTTCGGCCTTCGAAGGCCGAAGCGGGACCAAATGGGGCACATGATGACTTCCTTAATGTCTTCCCTCGCTTTCAAATCATTCTTCACATAAAACCATTCTTCCATCCAAGCTTCGGGCCATCTCTTCCGAAACGTTGGCACCGGGTGGCTTGCGTTGGGGCGAGCGATAAATCCATAACAACCGAAGTTGTTGTGGTACTGTTCTTTACCCATGGCCTTCGTCTCATATAGAAGTTTGTGCATACTGCAGAAACACTTCACGCTTGGCTCTAGCCCTTGACTCTGTACTGCCCAGACAAAAATCCCCATCCTTATTATAGCTTCGGGGGTAATCTGATGATGGAAGATCTGGTAGATTTTCAACGCTTCAACTACAAACTTGCTCAAAGGGAATCGAAGCCCAGCCTTGAAGAAGCTTCGGTAAATTACAACTTTGTTTTCCTTAGGGGCAGGGACGTTGTTGTCTCCACCAGCCCTCACAATAGACATGTCCAGAAAATACCGTCCTCTCATGTTCTCAAGATGACTTTGTTTAATGGTTGATTTTCCGAAGATAGAATGACTTGGTCGCCAGGGTCGATCTTCAGAATCTTCATCCCCACTTTCCACATCATAACTATCGCTATCACCAGTATCTTCAGATAAACCTTCTAGTATCTCTCTAGTAATCTTCTCAGTGTTTGTCTTTGCCATCGATTCAACAAATCCAGTAACATAAGGATCCACAACCTTCTTCTCCTCAAACAGCTTCGCCTCTTCAGTCAGTTTTGTCTCCACCACAACCTTCTTTTCCTGGGACATTTTTTCACCAGACATGGTAAAAATGCGCCTTTTAAACTGAAGTTTAGAGAGCTTGAAAATCTAGCGAGCGCTAGTGAGCAGGAGCTAAAAGATTAAGAAAATAACGCAAATGGCAAAAACAACGTATCAAATGCAGCTGGTGTGAGTCCATATTTATACGCCCAGTGCGCTGCAAATTGGAGGGCCTCGTCTGTCATTGATTATTGCTATTCTAGCAAAGGGAAGGTGTTTTTCGGACCTTTGGCTTAAGACCTTCGTCCATATCGTAGTCTGAATTCGTTATCTTAACAAATTAATACTGCGAGGGGCTACTGTTGGGGGCCTTCGTCTTCCGAAGGTCCTCAAAAACATGATCTAACAATGTTTCCCAAGTGTAATATATGAACAGGTACCTTCGGACCCGGGTTAAAACCATACACGATGTGAAAAGCATGGTTGAGACGAAGGCTGGTGTTGCTCCGAAGCTACGCGTAAGGGAGCTTCGGCCCAATGGCGGAAAAAGGAACCGACTTAAAGGGGAAAATGCTATCTAGTCCTCGTTGGGTTGTCCATAAGTCAACAGTAAATATGAAGGGCATGAATGTAAATTTACATAGGCTATGCCCTGTGCCTATAAATAGATGAACAGTACCCCCGTACTGTTCACGCTGACTTGTACTCGCTTGTACGTCACACTTGTACTTTTGTCTTCTATAAAGCCGAAGGTACAAATGTAATCCTATGTTATTCTTATTCATTCATGATTATATAATAAAAGATATATTATGATGTCATATGATTATCCATGTTGTTTCCCATGTTTCATATGCTTCGTCTTTCATTGATATATGCTGTGATTATGAAGGTAAGCCCTTCATAACCTTCGTACGAAGATCATTATATCCTTAGGGAAATAATGCTTCAAACGACGAAGGGCATTAACCATTAATCTATTTTTGTGTTGCCTTGTTCTTAATTCATAGCATTTGAGAACAAGTCCCCAACAGTAGGCGTGGAGATGAAGAAGAGCATGACAGGGCAGACATACACAACGACGACGGTGAGCAACATCTAGATGGAGAGGATATCGTAGACCTTCCGGATGAAGGCCCACCGCAGGCACAGGTCCTTCAACATCATTGGGTACAACAGTCGTGTCGCCTTCCCCGTCTCTGCATCACCGGCATACCACTCTAGGTCCTTGGGTAGCGGACGGAAGTACATCTTCTAATTCCCCTCGGGTTGGTCAGATGCGGCGGGGGAGGGGAGAGGCAGAAAGGGCACCCGCGGCTGCGGGGGGTGGGGGCGGCGTGGTCGGGGTTGTTAGGGTTTCAGTGGTGGATCGTGGCTCGATAGGGGCAGGCGCGGGGCGAGCTTCATGCGACTGGGTTCCATGTGGGTGGGGGCGTCGGGACGGGGGCATGGCCGTGATCTACAATATACCCTTAATAGGTAGTAGAGATTAGTTTTCTCCATTCAAATGGAGCACCATGATTATGCATTCATACCTAGCTATCCATATTCTCTGTTCCAGACATGGATTGGTTATATGGAAGAATTTATACATCTATCCTAACTAATTATGTTGGAAGACCAACATAAAAATGAATTCCATATTATATAGGTATATATAAACATATGATATGAAACTTTTTAATCACGTGTGTGCCATAAAAAACATCCATGGCCAACACGGCATGAAGTCACACACAGTGGAGCGCTCTCACGTAGTACCATCTCGCTAGTTAAAGAAGGACGAGTGGCCGAGCGAGCTATTAAAAAAGGGATCATGTTACTTTCAACTCATACCTTTGTCGACCTTTTGGCTAAGGTAAAGTGTAATATTTGATCTTATCAGTTTAATATCTGATATATAGACCATATGTTTATTTTGATATTAAATTATTTTTTATGGATATCAAATATATGTGTGACAGCACAACACACATGCATTGTACTACTTTACTTGTGCATGAGCTATACATGCATGTTAGCCAAAAAAATCTAGAGATGACCTCTTTGAATATTAGGAGTAACATCCATGGCTCTTTGTTGCACTCATGGTCTGTTACTTGTCAGGAGTGCCAAGCCATTATTTGTGTGATGCTATGACTTCCTATCATTTGAGAAGTACACAATTTACAAGTGTAGTCTTATTAAGCAACTTCCTTTCACGGAATGTTGAAAGCTATTCCCTAATACTATTAACTATTAAGGGTATATTTAGTTTGGCTTTTACCCCCTGAAAGCTAAAAGCCAAATCAAAGGGATAGATCTAGGAATCAATTTTTTCTAAAAGCCGACTTTCTCGCAATGGAAACTGAAAAGCTTTTAACAACTCACAACAACTTTTTTCACATCTCACAGCCTAACCAAACAGACCCTAAGAATGGAAGATGGGTGCTACCACGGCTTCACCTGTGCTGACACACTAGGCCCGCCCCAAGCTCAACAAGCTCTCAACTACTGCCTACACAGCCACCATCAGACTACCTTAGTGTTTAAAAATAAACAATAATTATATAAAAAATAGTGCAAAGCAAGCATTTGAACACACGTCCACTCTACTCTAGAAATTTGGGGCTAACCACCATACTACATGTACCTTAGTGTTTAGAAATAAACAATAATTGTATTTAAATAAATATCTCAATACATATTTATATGATATATAAAAACCGTAGCAAAAGTACAGACAACTGGTTAGTAATACAGTATAACCTTGATGCATCTATTGTTGCATGCAAGTTAGGTTTTATACAAATTAAGGGTCCTTTTGGTAAGATTTTAGCTTTTTGTAAAAAAAAAGTTTTGGCTGGCTTCTCCGTAGCGGATTCATCGAAGAGAAAAGAAAACAACTGTTTGTAACGATGGATGGGGAAGAGATTGCGATGTATTTAGTACATGGGATGTTTTTTTGCAAATATGCTATAAGCTAGAGCTAGGGGAGACACTTTTTTGCTTCACCAATCCAATAGAAAAGTGAAAGTGCTTTTGACCAAAAGCCTCTAGGAAAATGTTGTTTGGCACGACTTTTGGATTTAGACGTGAGGCCATAGCAGAAGCTGCTGGAGAGAAGCCTTGTCAAAAAAGCCCTTAGTTTGGTCTGTGACAGCGATATGCGGCGTTATTTCTATTTCTATGCACGCCGAGCCATTGAGGTCAAGTCGCCGTTTAGGGGACACTAGTATAATGCTATTATGCTAGTGGATTGCAACGGTACATCAATTATATTTAATGATATAATAGTGCAAATATCATACGACATACGAGGGTTTAGTGATAAGCCAGTGTAATGGACCATTCTCACGAAAAAAGTGAACCATCTCAAAAAAAATTAAAATTAAAGTGGACATATGACCCACGTACTAGATATTAAATTGTTGATATTGTACTTTATTTTAGCCAAAAGGACAAGCGAGATATGACTTGAAAAAGAGACATGTCCTTTTTTATAGCTAGTTGAGCCGATCGTCATTTTTTCAGCTAGCGAGGTGGTACTATCCGGGAGTGTTGTGCTGCGTGCGAGTTTATGTCGTGTTAGACTTAGATGTTTTCTCATGGTCCATCTAGGAGATAACGACCCAGGTTAGGAACGTGAGTTAGGGTATGCTTGGTTGCAGCAACGGAACGGGACGACATAGGACGATCCATTAGATAAGGTTGTATGATTCAGAGTCAGAGGGTCGAAATGGGACCATTGCAGTGCTGAGATAAGGTTGTTTGGTGCAAAGTTAGATGGTCTAAACAGGACCATCCCAGTATTGTCTCCAGTTGTCTGTCAGAATTGGATGGACGACAGGGACACCGGGAGACATGGTTGTCCTCGTCTGTCCCAGACTCCCAGTTATTCTGCAACCAAACACACGAATCGATTAGAAAGAAGTATGAGAACTTTTTTTTACAAGAGAGGAGAAAAATGGAAACTAGGAAGCTGGTTCTTTATGGGTGCGTTTGGTTGGAGAGTCAGCGAAAATGGAGCAACTTCATTCCATTTTTTGATAATAGAGTCGTTCTATTCCGTGTTTGGCAAACAGAACAGAGCCACTCCATTTATTGTTTGGTTGAAGAGTATAATAGAGCGAAAGCAGCTTCGTTCTCTGTTTAGTTGGGAAGCTATATAAGGGTTGTTTTGGTAGACATGGAAATGGAGGGGATTCATAAGGAGGGATCCTCTCCATTTTCCTGTCTACCAAACTAGCCCTAAGTGTAGAAGGTAGGAAAGGGAGGAGAGCAATTGTTGGGTACCATAATTAGGGGTACCCCCAACACTCCTAATCACGGCTGGTTAACACCCTCAGACCAACTGACGGGTGCGGTTCAAGCCAAGACTTCGTCTACCCGAAGGACGCGATCTTACCTGAGCCTAGCCTCGGGTTGGAACAGTGGTCCCAGACGAATTCACGCCTCGCCCGAGGGCCTCCTCAGACGGCAGGCGCCCCCTCGGCTCTCCCAAGGCCCGGCTCGGGCAGGCTTCGTTGTGAAGCAACCTTGGCCATAACGCCTCACCAACAGACCGCTTCGCAGGCGCATTAAATGCGGGGGATGCCTGACGACGTATCCTAACACACGCGCCTCAATCGGCCAGGCCGAAGTGACCGCAGTCACTTCGCCCCTCCTCTTTACTGTCTGATATGACAGGAAAACAGCGCCGCTCGCTCCGCTCCGACTGTCGTGTCAGACACCTCGGCAACGACTGACAACAGGTCACGATCAACCACCGAGCTCAAGCCTCGGGCGCAATAGGAAGCTCCGCCTCGCCCGACCTCAGACTCCGGCCTCGGGAGGAGGTCACCGCCTCGCCCGACCTCAGACTCCAGCCTCGGGAGGAGGTCTCCACCTCGCCCGACCCCCGGACTCGGCCTCGACCCCGGTCTCGGGAGGAATCGCGTCCTCGCCCGACCCCGGCCTCAGCCACAAGAGAAGTATCTGCCTCGACCGACCCTGGGCTCGGACTGACCGTGCTGATAGGGGATGCATCATTCCCCTACTCCTAGCCTGCTCAGGCTACAAGGAACAAGACCGGCGTCCCATCTGGCTTACCTCGACGACGGGTAATGATGGCGCCCCACGTGCGCCATGACGCCGGTGGCTCTCAGCCCCTTACGACAGCAAGGAGACGTCAGCAGGGTCCTTGCCGCGCTGCCAGCTGTGCTCCTACAGGGCTCTGGCGCTCCTCCGGCGGCCACGCCATCACATATACAGCGCCCAAGCTCTCCCCCGACGGCCACGTTGGCATGTACATAGGGCTTAGGCACTCCACTGCCGGACACGTTAGCGCATAGCTACGCCCCCCGTTGTACACCTGGACTCTCTCCTTGCCTCTATAAAAGGGGAGTCCAGGGCCACCCTGAAGGGGGGTTCGCGCGAGGGAAGCAGCGGACGGGCTCTGTGTCCCCCTCTCTCTCTCTCTCCCTCACGCGACGCGCTTGTAACCCCTACTGCGAGCGGCACCACTGGTGCAGGATAATACAAGGCTTGTCCCACATCTTGTGTTCCATCCCGTGCCAACCCATCTAGGCAGGGACACGCAACGACAATTTACTCGTCAGTCCAGGGACCCCCCCCGGGTCGAAACGCCGACAGTTGGCGCGCCAGGTAGGGGCCTGCTGCGTGTTAACGAACACCTTCCCGTTGAGATCCAGATGGGGAGTCTTCAGCGACCTCTCCAGCCCGGGACGGTGCTCCGCTTAGGGAGTCTTGAGTTCATGTCCCTCGACGGCAGCTATGACATGGTACTCCTCCCCCCGCGGCGTGACGACAACGACGGTCTTCGACTCACACCGCGGCGATGAGCTCTACGACAGCATCCCCCTGCGACAGAAGAGGAGCACTCCGATCGTCCCCGCCACCCTCCTCGTCGGAGGAGGCGGAGACGGGGCAACCATGGCCACGCAGGTGGCGGCACCTTGTCGGCTGTCGCACCAGAGTGAGTCGACGACGCCGGCACTCCCCCGCGGGACATGTCGGACATTGCCCTCGCACCTAGGGCGACGGCGGGTGTCACTTCCCTGCGACATGTCAGCCCTAAGCGGACTGATGACGCCAGCACCCTCGCGAAGGACCTGCTGGGCGTTACCCTCGTACCTGAGATGACGGTGTGCACCGCCCCCGACGCGACTTCACCGTCCAACGACCAAGAGGTACCGTCCGTTTTCCATCCCATACCTTTTCGGTTCAGCCTCGATCCACCTAGCGACCCCGCAATGGTGAGCGCCTTCGTAAAGGTGTATCCAAACCTTCCGGGGTACCACATGTGGTCGACCTGGGACCGACTGACAGCCGTCTCGACCTTCGGACCGGCGGGTTCTGAGGAAGAGGACATCCCCGACTCCTGTTGGGATTTCTCTGCCCTCAATGACCCCGGTGCCATGCGGGGCTTCATGTCCGCATGTGACCACTGCCTCTCCGGTTGTTCTGACGATGGCCATGACCTTGACGACGAGGGTTACGGCCCAAGTCGCGAATGCTTCCACGTCGATCTGGGAGATCACAACGAAGGCAACCACCTCGGTATGCCAGAGGTTGACGATCCCCCTGGGTCCTCATCTCGCGTTGACATCCCGCGGGAGCTAGCTATCGTCCCAGTCCCTACGGGGTGTCCAGACATACAGCTCGAGCAAATTCGTGAGATGCAGGCCCGGGTCAACGGGGAAGCAGGCCGGCTTATACAGCTCCGACAGAACATCGAACAGGAGTGGGCAGGCCGATCACTCGCCGGAGAAGCCTGTCATCGGGCCCAAGACATCCGGCACCGCATCATCGACAATGCCAGGGCAGCGCTGCCTCCGGCCGTCAGCGGGTCGGCCAGGACCTAGCTGCAGCGACGATGCTGCTTCGGGCCATGCCGGAGCCATCCACCACCGAGGGACGGCGCATCCAGGGCGAACTCAAGAATCTTCTAGAGGGCGCCACGGTTCGACGAGTCGAAAGCTCCGCCTCCTGTAGGTGAGCTGACCCCTCGGAGCATCACGCGATGTCCTCCCAGCGCATTCGGGAAGCCTCGGTCTGTCCCGAGCGTACACGGGACGAGGCGCCCACCGCCCGAGAACGCCTCGGCAACGAGCACCACCATCTCGACCATCGAGCCCGCCTCGACAAGAAGGTGCGCCGAGGCTACCATCCTAGGCGCGGGGGACGCTACAACAGCGAGGAGGACCGCAGTCCTTCACCTGAACCACCCGGCCCGCGAGTCTTCAGTCGGGCTATACGACGAGCACCGTTCCCTGCCCGTTTCCGAGCCCCGACTACTATCGCCAAGTACTCGGGGGAGACGAGGCCGGAGCTGTGGCTCCGGACTACCGACTGGCCTGCCAGTTGGGAGGGGCGGATTATGACAACCTCATCATCCGTAATCTACCCCTTTTTCTCTCCGACGCCGCCCGAGCCTGGCTGGAGCATCTGCCTCCTGCGCAGATCTTCGACTGGGATGATCTGGTCAAAGCTTTCACGGGGAACTTCCAAGGCACGTATGTGCGCCCTGGGAACTCGTGGGACCTCCGAAGCTGCCACCAGCAGCCAGGGGAGTCCCTCCGAGAGTACATCCAGCGGTTTTCGAAGTAGCGCACCGAGCTGCCCAATGTTACCGACTCGGATGTCATCAGGGCTTTCCTTGCCGGCACCACTTGCCGGGACCTGGTGAGCAAACTGGGGCGCAAGACTCCCACCCGCGCGAGCGAACTGATGGACGTCGCCACCAAGTTTGCCTCGGGTCAAGAGGCGGTCGAAGCCATCTTCCGGAAGGACAAGCAGCCTCAGGTCGAGCCGAAGACAGATGCCCCTGAGGTGTCCGCCCAGCGGGGCACGAAGAAGAAGGCCAAAAACAAGTCGCGAGCAAAGCGCGACGCCGCAGACGCAAATCTCATTGCTGTGGCCGAGCACAGGAACCCTCGGAAACCACCTGGAGGGGCCGGCGCGTTCGACAAGTTGCTCAAAGAGCCGTGCCCCTATCACTAGGGGCCCGTCAAGCACACCCTCGAAGAATGTATCATGCTCCGACGCCACTTCCATAAGACCGGGCCCCCGGCGGAGGATGGCAAGGGCCATGACAATGACAAGAAGGAGGGCGACAAGGAAGAGGGATTCCTGGAAGTCCATAACTGCTTCATGATCTACGGCGGGCAGGCGGCGAACGCCTCGGCTCGGCACCACAAGCAGGAGCACCGGGAAGTCTGCTTGGTGAAGGTGGCGGCGCCAGTCTACCTAGACTGGTCTGACAAGCCTATCACCTTCGACCAAGGCGACCACCCCGACTTCATGCCGAGCCCGGGAAGGTACCCGCTCGTCGTCGATCTGATCATCGGCAATGTTAGGCTCTCCAAGGTCCTCATGGATGGAGGTAGCAGCCTTAACATCATCTACACCGAGACCCTGGAACTCTTAGGGGTTGATCGATCCGAAGTCCGGGCCGGTGCGGCACCCTTCCATGGGATCACGCCCAGGAAGCGAATCCAACCCCTCGGACGGATCGACTTACCCGTCTGCTTCAGAACTCCCTCAAACTTCCGAAAGGAAGCTCTCAACTTTGAGGTCATCGGGTTCCGAGGAACCTACCATGCAGTGTTGGGAAGACCATGCTACGCCAAGTTTATGGTCGTCCCCAACTACACCTACCTCAAGCTCAAGATGCCGGGCCCGAATGGGATCATCACCGTCAGGTCCACATACCGCCATGCGTACGAATGCGACGTGGAGTGCGTGGAGTACGCCGAGGCTCTCGCCGAGTCCGAGGCCCTCATCACCGACCTTGAACGCCTCTACAAAAAGGTGCCCGACACGAAGCGGCACGCCGGCAACTCCGAACCGGTTGAGGCGGTCAAGTCCGTCTCTCTCGACCCCAGCAACGACGCCAGCAAGCAAGTTCGGATCGGCTCCGAGCTCGACCCCAAATAGGAAGCAGTACTCGTTGACTTTCTCCGCGCAAACGCCAAAGTCTTTGCGTGGAGTCCCTCGGACATGCCTGGCATACTGAGGGATGTCGCCGAGCACTCACTGGATATCAGAGCTAGAGCCCGACCCGTGAAGCAAACCCTGCGCCGTTTCGACGAGGAAAAGCGCAGGGCCATAGGCGAGGAGATCCACAAGCTACTCGCGGCAGGGTTCATCAAAGAGGTATTCCATCCCAAATGGTTAGCTAACCCTGTTCTCGTAAGGAAGAAGGATGGGAAGTGGAGGATGTGTGTAGACTATACTGGTCTAAACAAAGCATGTCCGAAAGTTCCCTACCCTCTACCTCGCATCGATCAAATCATGGACTCCACAGCTGGGTGCGAAACCTTGTCGTTCCTCGATGCCTACTCAGGCTATCACCAAATCAAGATTAAAGAGTCCGATCAGCTCGCGACTTCTTTCATCACACCTTTTGGCATGTACTGTTACACCACAATGCCATTTGGGTTGAGGAATGCAGGCGCCACTTACCAGAGGTGCATGAACCACGTATTCGGAGAACACATCGGCAGAACGGTCGAGGCTTACGTCGACGACATCGTTGCCAAGACGAAGAGAGCCTCCGACCTCCTCTCCGACCTTGAAACGACATTCAAGTGTCTGAGAGCGAAAGGCGTGAAACTTAGTCCTGAGAAGTGTGTCTTTGGAGTCCCCCGAGGCATGCTCCTTGGGTTCATCGTCTCCGAGCGGGGCATCGAGGCCAACCCGGAGAAAATCGCGGCCGTCACCAGCATGGGACCGATCAAAGATTTGAAAGGAGTACAGAGGTTCATGGGATGCCTTGCAGCTCTAAGCCGCTTCTTCTCACGCCTTGGCAAGAAAGGCTTGCCTCTGTACCGCCTCTTAAAGAAGGTCGAGTGCTTCACCTGGACCCCGAGGCCGAGGAAGCTCTCGAAAACCTTAAGGCGCTCCTTACGAAAACACCCATCCTGGTGCCCCCCGCCGCAGGAGAAGCCCTCTTGATCTACGTAGCCGCGACTACTCAGGTGGTCAGCGCCGTGATCGTAGTCGAGAGATGAGAAGAAGGGCATGCACTGCCCGTCCAGAGGCCAGTCTACTTCATCAGTGAAGTACTTTCCGAGACCAAAGCTCGCTACCCACAGATCCAGAAGCTGCTCTACGCAGTGGTCCTGACACGACGAAAGTTGTGACACTACTTCGAGTCTCATCCGGTAACTGTGGTGTCATCCTTCCCCCTGGGGGAGATCATCCAGTGCCGCGAGGCCTCGGGTAGGATAGAAAAGTGGGCGGTGGAGCTTATGGGCGAAACACTATCATTCGCTCCTTGGAAGGCCATAAAATCCCAGGTCTTGGCAAACTTCCTGGCTGACTGGACTGACACCCAGTTACCGACAACTCCAATCCAGCCCGAGCTCTGGACCATGTACTTCGATGGGTCACTCATGAAAACAGGAGCGGGCGCTGGCCTGCTCTTCGTTTCACCCCTCGGAAAGCATCTCCGCTACATCATTCGCCTCCATTTTCCGGCGTCAAACAATGTGGCCGAGTACGAAGCACTGGTTAACGGGCTACGCATTGCCGTCGAGCTAGGGGTCCGACGCCTCGACGCTCGAGGTGACTTGCAGCTTGTCATTGACCAAGTCATGAAGAACTCCCACTACATGACCGGAGGATGGAAGCCTACTGCGACGAAGTCCGGCGCCTAGAGAACAAGTTCTACGGGCTGGAGCTCAACCACATCGCCCGATGGTACAACGAGACTGCGGACAAGCTGGCGAAAATAGCCTCGAGGCAAACGATAGTTCCCCCCAACGTCTTCTCCAGAGACCTGCATCAACCATCCGTCAAGATCGACGACGCGCCCGAGCCTGAGGAAGCCTCGGCCCAGCCCGAGGCATCCTCGGCCGAGCCCGAGGTACCCTCGGCCGCACCCGAGGCACCCTCGGCCGTCGAGGAAGAGGCCTTGCCCGTCGAAGAGGAACAGAATGGGGTCACGCTAGATCCGAACTGGCAGGCCCTGTATCTGGAATATCTCCTCCGAGGAGAGCTTCCCATCGACAATACCAAAGCTCGACGGCTGGCTCGGCGCGCCAAGTCACTTGTCCTGCTGGGTGATGAAAAAGAGCTCTACCACCGCAGCCCCTCGGGCATCCTTCAATGATGCATATCTATCGCCCAAGGACAAGAGCTGTTGCAAGAAATACACTCGGGGGCTTGCGGCCACCATGCAACGCCTCGAGCCCTCGTGGGGAATGCCTTTTGATAAGGTTTCTACTGGCCAACCGCGGTGGCCGACGCCACTAAGATTGTACGCTCCTGTCGGGGGTGTCAATTCTACGCGAAGCAGATGCACCTGCCCGCTCAGGCCTTGCAGACGATACCCATCACCTGGCCATTTGCTGTGTGGGGTCTGGACCTCGTCGAACCCATGCAGAAGGCACCCGGGGGCTTCACGCACCTGCTGGTCGCTATCGACAAATTCTCCAAGTGGATCGAGGTCCGACCCCTAAACAGCATCAGGTCCGAGCAGGCGGTGGCATTCTAGACCAACATTATTCATCGGTTCGGGGTCCCAAACTCAATCATCACCGACAATGGCACGCAGTTCACCAGAAAAAAGTTCCTGGACTTCTGCGACGACCACCACATCCGTGTGGACTGGGCCGCCGTAGCTCATCCCATGACGAATGGGCAGGTGAAGCGAGCCAACGGTATGATTCTGCAGGGGCTCAAACCAAGGATCTACAATGACCTCCACAAGTTCGGCAAGCGGTGGATGAAAGAGCTACCCTCGGTAGTCTGGAGCCTGAGGACAACGCCGAGCCGCGCCACAGGTTTTACGTCGTTCTTTCTAGTCTATGGGGTCGAGGCCGTCCTCCCCACGGACTTAGAATATGGCTCCCCGAGGACCAAGGCATACGACGACCGAAGCAACCAGACCAGCCGAGAAGACGCGCTGGACCAACTCGAGGAGGTTCGAGACGTCGCCTTACTACATTCGGCACAGTACCAGCAGTCGCTGCGGCGCTACCACGCCCGAAGCGTTCAGGCCCGAGGCTTCCAAGTGGGAGACTTGGTGCTTCGCCTGCGACAGGACGCCCGAGGGCGCCACAAGCTCACTCCTCCCTGGGAAGGGCCCTTCATCATCGCCATGATCTTGAAGCCCGGAACATACAAACTGGCCAACGACCAAGGCGAGGTCTACAACAACGCTTGGAACATCCAACAGCTACGTCGCTTCTACCCTTAAGATGTTTTAAGTCGTTCATGTACCTCATTTAGGTACACAAAGTCTAACCGTCAAGGAAGGGTCGGCTCGACCCTCCCTCGGGGGCTAGAAGGGGGGAACCCCCTCTGCGTCAAAAATTTCCTTAGAAAAATTTTCTACCAAAATGACCTTTGTGCTTTCGACTTCCATATTGATAGCAGGATCCTGAGAACGACGAGAGTACACGTAAGCGGCAAGGTCGACCGAGCCGAGGAACTCCTACGCCTCCGGGATACGGATACCTCACTCGTCACCTTCCGCGAGAAGTAACTCACGCTCGGATAAGCGATCCTGCTACCGAACAAGTCCTAACACTCGGGTAGAAAACAACTTTCGCGCCTTCTCGACTGTCCCAATAATGGAATCCTTCGACCGAATGAGAGCGCACGTAAGCGGCAAGGCCGACCGAGCCGAGGGACTCCTACGCCTCCGGGATACGGATACCTCACTCATCACCTTCCGCGAAAAGTAACTCTCATTCGAATAAACGATTCTGCTATTGACAGACAAGTCATGATGCTCGAAACAAGAGGAGAGAAGACACAGCTTTCTAAACACGACGATAAAGTGTTTAGGCCTCGGCGGCCGCAAAAAAGCATGCGCGCTACAAACAAACTGTTCCTGCAGGTTCTGGCATCGGCAGGGGGAGCAGCAGCACCCTCGGCGTTGATTCCACCCTCGGCGGAACTAGGCCCGGCCTCGGACGGTGACCCGGGCAAAAGGACCTCCACCTAAGAGAGGACGCTAGCACCGCGCCAGCAGATGTTTTGGCCAAGCTCCAGCAGCTGCTGCCACACCTTCTTTGGCCCGGGAAGCCGTCGTCTCCCGGGCCGACGAAGTCTCTTTCCGAGCTAACTCCGCGTCTGTCCGCGCTAACACCGCTGCCTCCGGCTCCGGCTCATCGCAGAGCAGGCGAGGGTTCCGAAAACTGAGCAAGGGAAGCCTAGAGCGGCAAGGCCAACAAAGCCGAGGGACTCCTACGCCTCCGGGATACGGACACCTCACTCGTCACCTTCCGTGAAAGGCGACCGACGCTCGGTTAAGTGGCTCGGCCAGCCAACAGACAAGTCCCAGCGCTCGGAATGAGGAAGACACATAGCTTCGTTCTCGAATACCCAAATGTTCAGGCCTCGACAACCACAATGAACATACACTGGCGCTCAAGGTGCCATTACAAACGGGTCTCCGGTTTCGTTCCCGCGGGTATGAACAACCTCCATACCAGGGGGCCCGCGGGATGACGAACTCCAAGCGGCTCACCGGCAACCGCTCCGACAGCAGCGACAACGACCCCCGCTTCGGGCGGCTAAACAACAGCAGCGATGACCTCAGGGCCGACGCTGCTGTGATGAGGCCCTCGCCCACGTCTCCGCTCGAGGGGCGAGGACAAGCCATCAAATCCAAAGAGTCGGGGGTCCGGCCGCAACTGGTGCCGACGGTCTTGTCGGCAGAGACAACCTCCTCCGGCGGCCACCACCTCAGCACCGACAACAGCGGCCACCTATGCGCCAGCGCCACACCGGCGAACGGCGGACGCCCCAGCCTGCACCGGCAGATCCCCACTTAGGTCCTCGCGGATGGGCAGGCCTCGACCTCCGCACAGAGGCGTCGTGCTGGAGTGAGGACAAGACAATCCAAGAACACGAACGACGCCCATGCGGCATACGGTGTCTTGGACGGTCCACCGGTACGCGCGGCGCAACAGACGCCCGAGCCCAGATCAAGCGGCAGGAGGCAGCGTCGGAGGCCGCGATAGAGCCAGCAGAGCCAGCAAGCCAGGCACGCTGGAGCTGACGGTGCTTGCGGCCGACCGGTCCTGCGTTGCCGAAGTTCGCCCCTCTGCAAGGCCGGTGAGTGCCTTCTCCCCTGAATGCTGAAGGAGGAGACGGCCTGCCGGCCCATGCGGGAGGTAGAACCCCGGCTCAGCGCTCCCTCCGCCTCAGCAAGGATGACGAAGATCCTTGAAGCTGAGGGCAGGGCGGAGGCCGCAGCCCAGCTTGCTTCTCCCCACCAAACTACCCATTGGTGAGGGAATGCAGCCGGGCTGCACGACGAAAATCCTTGAAGCCGAACGATGGCTGAAAGGTACCGATCTCTACGAGGCTGCGCTCCTCCAACGACAGCAAGAGCAAGGCGACGCTGGGGCACCCCATCCGGGGCTCAAAAGGCGGAAGGGCGCAAGGCATGAGGGGAGGACAAAGGCATGGCCACTGCCCAGGGGATCAATCCCCCTTTTATAGGCAGACCTCCTCGCTTGCACCCCTTAGCGTCACAGGCGAAGTCCCCACTGACAACCTCCAGGGTTCTCCCCCCACGACACGGGGGCTAGGACCCACACGTCATACGAGCTGAACCGAAGCACGAAGAAGGCGAACCGCCGCACGCAAGGCATGTAACCGTCCCGCGGTTACAAGCACTCTCCCATCTTAGCAGAAACCGGTGGTCGAAAGGGTGGACTGCCACGCGACAAGCGTCCAACTGCACCACAACTGTGCGCCCCTTCGACTCCGTCCACATCTGGTGGACCAGCGCAAAGGAAGCGGGCTCGCATGTCATGTAACCGGCGCGCCGGTTACAACGTGCAAGAAGCTCCACCGCCACTCATGCCAATGCTGCGCCTCCTCGACTGCGGGACCAGTACCGCGACTTGAGGTACCCCTGCGCATGACCCAACAGTGCTAATTAAAGGTGACGGCCACGGGTCGATCAGCCGCGGGGTAGGCACGACGGTTGGCATGGTCAAAAGTGGACCGGCAGTAACTGCAGCGGCAGACGAACGGAGGCAGCAGTCAAGTCGCCTGCAGGCTCGCGTCCCCTCCTAAAGCGATGGGAGAGCCCTCCCTCACGGCGTGAAGACGACGCGCCCGTGCCCCGTTCCTCGAACGGCTCACACACGCAACGGGCGCCACGCGAATCACCCGTCCCGTCGCATCAACTCCTCGACGGAGCAGGCAACACCTCTGGCAGGCGAGGCGGGCGTCGCTTCGCCTTCGCCATAATGACTGCGTCAAAAAAGGTGCGCCACTTTATTTAAAATTCATATCCATCCCCTCCTCTCTCTCTCTCTCTCTCTTGCCACAGGGACCGGGAAAGGGGACGTTGTGGAAAGGATCCTTCCCGGCGAAGGAAGCGGGCCCCGATCCCTCCTACTGATCAGGGGTTCGAAGGCTGGTCCCTCGAAAGGGTTCGACAGCCGCCCCAAAGCGCCCGGGCTCCGTGCCCACTACTGATCAGGGGTTCGTAGGCTGGCCCCTCGGAAGGGTTCGACAGTCGCCCCAGAGCATGTAGAGTGAGGGATGAATCTGGGTACGTTGGATACATAACCAAGGCTCGGGCTACGCTCCCGAGGTACCCTAGGACATTTCCGAGACCGGCGGGAACGATTTGTAACGGAATCCCATCGGAGGGAGGCATCGAGCCCTCGGACCCTGTCAAAGGGGTCTGGGTCCGGCGAATCACCCGAAGGTACTTTTGGAGCGCGCCTCCGGGCCACAGCCGACCCCTAACGAACGGGGCACGGGCATCCACTCGGATCACCCATTAGCAGCTCACTTAAACACCATGTTCGGCGCCCTCCGAGGGCAACATGGCGCTTTCCACCCTCCTCCTTGCGGAAAGGCGACGCAAGGGGCGTATAATGAAAGTCGGGAAAGTCCTTGATCGTCCTCTCGCTCCGTGCAGAGGCTCGGGGGCTGCTCTCGCACCTGGCTACGACCAAAATTGTTGACAGCGTCAACAAACCAGCCTGATAACTTAGAACCCGACCACGCACCCGGGCTACTGCCAGGCCGCAAGAGGGAACGACCAGACCGACCGAAGCACCACGAAAAGCATTCAGACCTTAGAGAAGTCAAACCACTCCTCCGAGGCCTCGGGGGCTACACCCGCCGGGTGCGCTCGCGCGCACCCACCAGAACAAGGCAAAAAACCGAGAAAGGCCGGTCCCCTCACCGAAAACGAGGCAAAAGCCTCCAAGCGAGTACCATCACTCCCTTCGAGGCTCGGGGGCTACTGTCGGGTACCATAATTAGGGGTACCCCAACGCTCCTAATCACGGCTAGTTAACACCCTCAGACCAACTGACGGGTGCGGTTCAAGCCAAGACTTCGTCTACCCGAAGGACGCGATCTTACCCGAGCCCAGCCTCGGGTTGGAACAGTGGTCCCAGACGAATTCACGCCTCGCCTGAGGGCCTCCTCAGACGGCAGGCGCCCCTCGGCTCTCCCGAGGCCCGGCTCGGGCAGGCTTCGTTGTGAAGCAACCTTGGCCATACCGCCTCACCAACCGACCGCTTCGCAGGCGCATTAAATGCGGGGGATGCCTGACGACGTATCCTGACACACGCACCTCAGTCGGCCAGGCCGAAGTGACCGCAGTCACTTCGCTCCTCCTCTTTACTGTCCGATATGACAGGAAAATAGCGCCGCTCGCTCCACTCCGACTGCCGTGTCAGTCACCCCGGCAACGACTGACAACAGGTCACGATCAACCACCGAGCTCAAGCCTCGGGCGCAACAGGAAGCTCCGCCTCGCCCGACCTCAGACTCCGGCCTCGGGAGGAGGTCACCGCCTCGCCCGACCTCAGACTCCGGCCTCGGGAGGAGGTCTCCGCCTCGCGCGACCCTCGGACTCGGCCTCGACCCCGGTCTCGGGAGGAATCACGTCCTCGCTCGACCCCGGCCTCGGCCACAAGAGAAGTCTCCGCCTCGACCGACCCTGGGCTCGGACTGACCGTGCTGATAGGGGATGCATCATTCCTCTACTCCTAGCCTGCTCAGGCTACAAGGAATAAGACCGGCGTCCCATCTGGCTTACCCCGGCGACGGGTAATGAAGGCGCCCCGCGTGCGCCATGACGCCGGTGGCTCTCAGCCCCTTACGACAGCAAGGAGACGTCAGCAGGGTCCTCGCCACGCTGCCAGCTGTGCTCCTACAGGACAGGACTCAGGCACTCCTCCGGCGGCCACGCCATCACATGTACAGCGCCCAAGCTCTCCCCCGACGGCCACGTTGGCATGTACACAGGGCTTAGGCACTCCACTGCCGGACACGTTAGCGCATAACTACGCCCCCGTTGTACACCTAGACTCTCTCCTTGCCTCTATAAAAGGGGAGTCCAGGGCCACCCTGAAGGGAGGTTCGCGCGAGGGAAGCGGCGGACGAGCTCTGTGTCCCCCTTTCTCTCTCTCCCTCACGCGACGCGCTTGTAACCCCTACTGCGAGCGGCACCTCTGGTGCAGGATAATACAAGGCTTGTCCCACATCTTGTGTTCCATCCCGCGTCAACCCATCTGGGCAGGGACACGCAGCGACAATTTACTCGTCGGTCCAGGGACCCCCGAGGTCGAAACGCCGACAGCAATCGCGTCCGAGAGAGCGCTTGCATCCGGTCTTTTTTTTTGGAGCGGGAGCAGTGTAACTATTTATGTTAAATTTCCATATAAAGCTTTCAGGAGGCGAGACCATTCAGCTCCTCTTTTATTGTAAAACAAACATACAAAATATAGAAATCCTTTTTTATTGTAAACTAAACATACAAAATATAGGAATGGAGTCACTTCATTCTTCTTCAACCAAACACACTATAGGCAACGACTGCTGTGCAAGCAGTTCTTCTGTGCAAGCGTACAAGCAAACCATCTGATCCGTTAGATCGTGATCTAACCGTGGTTTGTTAGGGTTTTTTTATAAAATTATTGAGCTGGTGGTGGAAGGGTTTAAGTGTTAAATGTGACCTATGGTTAGATCACGATCTAACAGATCAGATGGTTTGCTTGCACGCTTGCACACAAGGACTGCTTGCACAGCCGTTGTTGCCCACACTATATACTAGGAGTGTGCCCGGCCAGGCTTAAAAAAAATTGGCATCAAACCGGTAGCCCGAGCGGAGCCGCAGCCGGGTGCCTTCGTCCCCTCTCGCGCGACCCGGGAGGCACGGTGGCATGATACTGGATAGACTGGCTGTAAGACCCAAAATTA
Organism: Zea luxurians; assembly: GCA_029449295.1. Taxonomy (NCBI): domain Eukaryota; kingdom Viridiplantae; phylum Streptophyta; class Magnoliopsida; order Poales; family Poaceae; genus Zea; species Zea luxurians. The sequence goes on along the minus strand of JAOPSE010000023.1, from coordinate 28,955,117 downwards.
GTAGAGGAAAAAAAAATAAATATAAACAAAGTATCATAATGCTTTGGAAATTAGGAAATAAGAAAATGATGAGAAAAAGAATTTTTCTTTTAAAGGAAACCATTTATACATCTCATGAAATAAATAAACAAGGAGAATAAAACTTAAACTAGTAATATTAAAATAGTATGGTTTATATTCACCTTTGGGTTTCAATTGATACATTTGAAAAATCTGAAAACTAAAATAGAAGTATAAATTTGAATTTGGAATAGAAAATAGAAAATAAAGGAGAAAGGAAGAACTAAGAAAAATACTACATAAAATAAAATAAAAATCAGAATAAACATCCTTCACACTTATATTATTAAATTATACCTTTCAAACTGAGGACAAGTTATTCACGAAGTTTGAATTTTAAACTTGAACTCAAATTGGATTTGAAAATGGAGAAAAGAAAATACAAAATAAAAAGAAAAAGAAGAAAAACTTACCTGGGCCTCGGATCCCGCTTTTCGGCCCACTTAAACAAACCTACACGCGCGGCCCAACTTCATCCCCGCCGTTCCTGCTCTCGCTGACGTCGCGGGGCCCCCACTTCGGCCTCTCAGCCCGCGACCGCGCTGCCCCTTCTCTGTGACTGCCGTGTGGGCCGCATTGTCAGCCACCGCTCCATCGCCACCCGCGCAACCGGTGTCACTTCCACGCGGGCCCCGTGCGTCAGGCTTCCTTCCTCCCCTGTCCGCACGCTTCAGCTCAACGGAATCGCGCCAATCGCGCGCGTCAACCGGGAGTTGTTGACGGTAATCCAGGGGGGGCGGGCTGCGGATCACCTCCCCTATAAATCCCGGCACTTTCCCATGTCAGACTCCATCAACCCTCGTGTGCGCCACCGCCACCATTGCCGCGGATCCTGTCGTATCGCGATTTCCTCGTGGTCGTCATCAATCGGTGTGTGCAAGTGGTCGGGGAGCATCGCGTTTGCGCGTGGTTCGTGTCTTCAGTCACTGCTGTGCACGGGAGGCCCGGACGGTTGGGCAATTTCTCACCGGAGCTTCAGCGCCGCCGCAGGCTCGCACTCCACCATGGACAGCATCGACCGGACCTCTATTGTCGGTGAGAACCACCCCTCCCTATTCCCCATGTCCTACGCTTCACGTAGCACCCTTAGGAGCGGGGATTGGGGCATCTGCGCACCAGCACGGCTAACGCCGGCGGGCCCTCCGCCGTGCGGCTCCAGAGCGCCGCCGTGCCCAACGTCAGGTTGGGGGATGGGTTGTGCACCGTCGATCTCCCTTGGGACGGCTCTGATTTGAGTCTCATACCGATTCAATCGCGTCGAATCACAACCGTAGATCGCAAATCCGATGGGCGCAGGGTGATATCTGTTAGGGAGAAGTAGTGACCGTCGATATCTGATCTGAGGGTCAACGTTACTCATCGCTTCATTTGAACCGAGATCTAATCTGATCCGTAGGAAGTTAATCCAACGGCTCAGATTCCACCGTACCCCTTCGCGTGGCAAACTTCATAAAGAGACCCTGGGGTTGTACCTAATCAACCCGCCATCCCCGTTTTACTGTTTCCTGAGTCTAGGATATCTTGCGCAATGGCCCCTGCGTTTTCCAGGAATTGAGGCCCAGTCCAGAACTCGTTTAAATTGAATAAATAAAATAGAAAATAGATTTTTAATATGAAAATAAATTGCTAGAACTTAGATAATTCATAGAAAATTCATTTTAGCTCCAAATGGAACCATTCCAGTTTCTAAAATTTTGTAATAATATTCTTCATCATTTTGTGCCTCTGTTTTGGCATGAAAGGCTCATTTAAATTTATCTAATACTTAATCTTGTATTAAACACATAAAACATTAGAAAATCCATAACTTAAAATCTATAACTCCAAAATTAATGATTCATGTTCCTAGAATCTTATTTTAATGTGTAGATTATTATTATGTATTTTGTTTACTTGTTTGGTGTGATGTTAAATTTTGCCTACACTGTTTGTTTGTATTACTACGACTAGCAGTGAGGTCACGAGTCACCTGAAGATCATCCTGGTACCTGGATTCTCAAGGCCCAGGCAAGTTGTGCCCTTGATCACTTCTTTTCACCTACTCATGTTCTAATTAATCATAATGATCTGCATAGGTTAATTTTGATGGGACCCAATAGGTTACCCTAGTTTGTCTATCTTTATACCTTGTTTACCACTGAACTTTCTGGGTAGTACTTGCTAGTGCTATATGTGGTTTTGGGTATGAAGATTACACTATTCATGATATTACCTTTGTTATCAGTTGTTATTTATGGTTCATGTTAAGATCATTATGTTAATTGGAACATGGAGAACCACCCGGGAAAACAGTGCTACCACAAGGGTGGAATGGGACGCCCTTGGCTGATTAATTAGGAAAGCTAGTGGAAGACTACCTTACCCGAAAGGGGCAAGGGCAGTAGGGGAGTGGTCAGTGTAGGGAGGCCCTCGGGAGGATTTTGCTGCGATGGCGGTCCTGCAAGGGATTCCTGCATTGGAACTTCCTATAAACTGTAGCGGGTTTTCGGAAGCTAGTGGAACTTTGTAAAGGCCTCGTAGTGGATCCCTAGCCATTCACCTCGGAAGTGTCTAAGGGCCTTGCAAACCCTGGCGACATGGGATACACGACTTGTGGGTAAAGATGCGCAACCTCTGCAGAGTGTAAAACTGGTATACTAGCCGTGCTCACGGTCAAGAGCAGCTCGGACCCTCACATGATTAATTTATGGAACTAAATTCAATTTGTCATATGCATCGCATCGCAGGTGATGTTGTTACTTTTGTTCTATTACTTATTTGGGTTTGGTATTTACTTATACTTAGTAATTGCTAATAAAATTTTGACCAACTTTAAAAGCAATGCTCAGCTTCAACCATCCTCTTTGGTAAGCCTTACACTTCATGTGAGCTCCCACCTTTGGCGAGTTCATGCACATTATTCCCCACAACTTGTTGAGCGATGAACGTATGTGAGCTCACTCTTGCTGTCTCACACACCCCACAGGTCAAGAACAGGTACTGCAGGATGATGCTCATGGAGGATGCTGCGATGAGTTCGTGAGAGGTCTAGGTCGTCGTCTCCCAGTCAACTTTGGGTTGCTGGACCGTTGTCTCCTTATAATGTAATTATTTATTTTGTCTAGAACTCCTGTTATATATAAAGATGTGACATTCGATCCTGTGCCATGATTCATCATATGTGTGAGACTTGGTCCCAGCACACCTGGTGATTATGTTCGCGCCCGGGTTTTGGACCCCTAAAATCCGGGTGTGACAGAAGTGGTATCAGAGGAATGTTGACTGTAGGACGAAACCTAGATAGAGCTGGACAACCACTATCTACTTACCTTTGCTACTCTGATTCTTTCTGAACTTTTCTTAATCTTTTCTCATCTATTTCCGCTTTACTCTGATTATTCTTATCTTTTCTTTTCTAAAGACAAATGTGGATTTCACACTTTGAAATCCTGTGCCTAAAATGACTTTTAGGAATAAGAAACCTAATCTTAGGGACAAAAACAAAACTATTTTTATAAGTATTTATGTACTTGAATGTTTGTTCTTATGATACATGTCTGATTTGGATCTTTGATTGAGTGTGATGGGTTGTGGAGTAATATCCACAATTACATCTGCATATACGTATAGGCATAAATAGAATTCATAAGAAAACTAAGCAACTTAGATTATCCACCATTAAAATGTATCTATCTCATCTTGACATATTCTATCTTACCTTTGGACATTCACCTCGTACAACTAGTTACCCTAGTCTTGACATAGAATATCTGGCCCAGCCCTGCCAAAGAAGTTTCAGTACATAACCAACTATTAGTTTATTCATTCTGTCTACTAAATGATTCCCTTGCAAAGCTATCTTACCATATGCTTCTAACTTAGATGGTCAATACCAGGCGGGGTGGTGGAATTGATTTACCTCCTAATCGACACACTCGGTGGATATATCGACAACCACAACCACAGCCAGCAGAGATGAATCCTCCTAATCCCCCACCAGGCGGAGTTGATCCACTAGTCGCAGCTCAAATGAGAATGATGCAGCAAATGGCAGACACTATGGCAGATATGCGCACCCAAATGCAGCAAGAACGCCAAGAAATGCACCAGGAAAGAGAGGATGCACGTCGGGAAATGCGCCAAGAACGGGAAGAGATACGCCAGGAGAGAAGGGTACAACAACAGCAGCTGCAGCAACAACTTCAACAACAGCAGCAACAACAACAAGTGCCATTGCCTCCACCTCCACCACCAGTTCCACCCCGGGACAAGCACCGGGAATTCATGAGCCACAAACCACCAACCTTCTCCAACTCCGCAGATCCGCTGCAAGCAGATGACTGGTTAAAGTCCATAGAGAAGATGCTCAACATAGCTCAGTGCTCGGATAGAGAGAAAGTACTCTATGCATCAGGTCGTCTTGCTGGTCCCGCTGCGGATTGGTGGGATGCGTACTGCGCAGCTCATGCTGCTGCCGATACAATTACCTGGGCAGAATTCTCCGCACAATTCAGGAATTACCATATTCCTGCTGGACTCATGAAGATTAAGAGGAAGGAGTTTCTATCCCTCAAGCAAGGAAGTATGTCCGTGAGTGAATATAGGGACAAATTCATCCAGTTGTCTCGATATGCTCCTAGAGATGTTGAGGATGATGAGCAAAAGCAGGAGCTCTTTCTGGATGGTTTGATTGGACCCTTGCAATATCAACTGGTATCACACACATTCCCATCCTTCCAAAGGCTACTTGACAAAGCTATTGCTGTAGAAAACAAGAGGAGTATATTTGGAGAGAAAAGAAAGGCTGTCAACCAAGGGCAGGCTGGAAGTAGTTCCCGTCCTCGCTATACTACCACTCCAAGTACACCAGCTAGTGGCAGTTCTGGACAGCAAACTCATCAGGCACCAACTGCTCCTCCAAAAGCAAGCACTCCAGTAGGAACCGTTGCTCCTAACACAACCGCCATCAGGACATGCTTCAAGTGTGGACAACCGGGACACTATGCCAACTACTGTCCAAACAAAGCTGCCTACACTACACCGGCTCCGATGAAGCAAGGATAAGCCTCGGCAGGAAAGAGTCAGCCCCTATCTATCAACCGGGGATATGCCCATCATGCAGAAGTAGAAGCTGAACCCGGTGAACTTGAAATTCAAGAAGAAGAGCCAGTTGGAGATGAAGTAGTCGGTGAAGAAGTCAACGAGCAACAAGAATAGAGACAAACATAGATATAGATACGTATATATATATTTTACTATTTGTAAGACCTAAATATTAGTTTAGCCAGTAGTAGTATTTTACTATTTTAGTAATAATAATAAGGTCCATTTGACCCTGTGTTTTGCTAATAAGATATGCATCATGCTGAGATTTTGTTTGTGCATATGTGTTGAGACGATATGGGTATACATCCCTTTTCTTACAAATCTCGAGGACGAGATTATTTTTAAGGGGGGTAGGATTTGTAAGACCCAAAATTAGTAGAGGAAAAAAAATAAATATAAACAAAGTATCATAATGCTTTGGAAATTAGGAAATAAGAAAATGATGAGAAAAAGAATTTTTCTTTTAAAGGAAACCATTTATACATCTCATGAAATAAATAAACAAGGAGAATAAAACTTAAACTAGTAATATTAAAATAGTATGGTTTATATTCACCTTTGGGTTTCAATTGATACATTTGAAAAATCTGAAAACTAAAATAGAAGTATAAATTTGAATTTGGAATAGAAAATAGAAAATAAAGGAGAAAGGAAGAACTAAGAAAAATACTACATAAAATAAAATAAAAATCAGAATAAACATCCTTCACACTTATATTATTAAATTATACCTTTCAAACTGAGGACAAGTTATTCACGAAGTTTGAATTTTAAACTTGAACTCAAATTGGATTTGAAAATGGAGAAAAGAAAATACAAAATAAAAAGAAAAAGAAGAAAAACTTACCTGGGCCTCGGATCCCGCTTTTCGGCCCACTTAAACAAACCTACACGCGCGGCCCAACTTCATCCCCGCCGTTCCTGCTCTCGCTGACGTCGCGGGGCCCCCACTTCGGCCTCTCAGCCCGCGACCGCGCTGCCCCTTCTCTGTGACTGCCGTGTGGGCCGCATTGTCAGCCACCGCTCCATCGCCACCCGCGCAACCGGTGTCACTTCCACGCGGGCCCCGTGCGTCAGGCTTCCTTCCTCCCCTGTCCGCACGCTTCAGCTCAACGGAATCGCGCCAATCGCGCGCGTCAACCGGGAGTTGTTGACGGTAATCCAGGGGGGGCGGGCTGCGGATCACCTCCCCTATAAATCCCGGCACTTTCCCATGTCAGACTCCATCAACCCTCGTGTGCGCCACCGCCACCATTGCCGCGGATCCTGTCGTATCGCGATTTCCTCGTGGCCGTCATCAATCGGTGTGTGCAAGTGGTCGGGGAGCATCGCGTTTGCGCGTGGTTCGTGTCTTCAGTCACTGCTGTGCACGGGAGGCCCGAACGGTTGGGCAATTTCTCACCGGAGCTTCAGCGCCGCCGCAGGCTCGCACTCCACCATGGACAGCATCGACCGGACCTCTATTGTCGGTGAGAACCACCCCTCCCTATTCCCCATGTCCTACGCTTCACGTAGCACCCTTAGGAGCGGGGATTGGGGCATCTGCGCACCAGCACGGCTAACGCCGGCGGGCCCTCCGCCGTGCGGCTCCAGAGCGCCGCCGTGCCCAACGTCAGGTTGGGGGATGGGTTGTGCACCGTCGATCTCCCTTGGGACGGCTCTGATTTGAGTCTCATACCGATTCAATCGCGTCGAATCACAACCGTAGATCGCAAATCCGATGGGCGCAGGGTGATATCTGTTAGGGAGAAGTAGTGACCGTCGATATCTGATCTGAGGGTCAACGTTACTCATCGCTTCATTTGAACCGAGATCTAATCTGATCCGTAGGAAGTTAATCCAACGGCTCAGATTCCACCGTACCCCTTCGCGTGGCAAACTTCATAAAGAGACCCTGGGGTTGTACCTAATCAACCCGCCATCCCCGTTTTACTGTTTCCTGAGTCTAGGATATCTTGCGCAATGGCCCCTGCATTTTCCAGGAATTGAGGCCCAGTCCAGAACTCGTTTAAATTGAATAAATAAAATAGAAAATAGATTTTTAATATGAAAATAAATTGCTAGAACTTAGATAATTCATAGAAAATTCATTTTAGCTCCAAATGGAACCATTCCAGTTTCTAAAATTTTGTAATAATATTCTTCATCATTTTGTGCCTCTGTTTTGGCATGAAAGGCTCATTTAAATTTATCTAATACTTAATCTTGTATTAAACACATAAAACATTAGAAAATCCATAACTTAAAATCTATAACTCCAAAATTAATGATTCATGTTCCTAGAATCTTATTTTAATGTGTAGATTATTATTATGTATTTTGTTTACTTGTTTGGTGTGATGTTAAATTTTGCCTACACTGTTTGTTTGTATTACTACGACTAGCAGTGAGGTCACGAGTCACCTGAAGATCATCCTGGTACCTGGATTCTCAAGGCCCAGGCAAGTTGTGCCCTTGATCACTTCTTTCTCACCTACTCATGTTCTAATTAATCATAATGATCTGCATAGGTTAATTTTGATGGGACCCAATAGGTTACCCTAGTTTGTCTATCTTTATACCTTGTTTACCACTGAACTTTCTGGGTAGTACTTGCTAGTGCTATATGTGGTTTTGGGTATGAAGATTACACTATTCATGATATTACCTTTGTTATCAGTTGTTATTTATGGTTCATGTTAAGATCATTATGTTAATTGGAACATGGAGAACCACCCGGGAAAACAGTGCTACCACAAGGGTGGAATGGGACGCCCTTGGCTGATTAATTAGGAAAGCTAGTGGAAGACTACCTTACCCGAAAGGGGCAAGGGCAGTAGGGGAGTGGTCAGTGTAGGGAGGCCCTCGGGAGGATTTTGCTGCGATGGCGGTCCTGCAAGGGATTCCTGCATTGGAACTTCCTATAAACTGTAGCGGGTTTTCGGAAGCTAGTGGAACTTTGTAAAGGCCTCGTAGTGGATCCCTAGCCATTCACCTCGGAAGTGTCTAAGGGCCTTGCAAACCCTGGCGACATGGGATACACGACTTGTGGGTAAAGATGCGCAACCTCTGCAGAGTGTAAAACTGGTATACTAGTCGTGCTCACGGTCAAGAGCAGCTCGGACCCTCACATGATTAATTTATGGAACTAAATTCAATTTGTCATATGCATCGCATCGCAGGTGATGTTGTTACTTTTGTTCTATTACTTATTTGGGTTTGATATTTACTTATACTTAGTAATTGCTAATAAAATTTTGACCAACTTTAAAAGCAATGCTCAGCTTCAACCATCCTCTTTGGTAAGCCTTACACTTCATGTGAGCTCCCACCTTTGGCGAGTTTATGCACATTATTCCCCACAACTTGTTGAGCGATGAACGTATGTGAGCTCACTCTTGCTGTCTCACACACCCCACAGGTCAAGAACAGGTACTGCAGGATGATGCTCATGGAGGATGCTGCGATGAGTTCGTGAGAGGTCTAGGTCGTCGTCTCCCAGTCAACTTTGGGTTGCTGGACCGTTGTCTCCTTATAATGTAATTATTTATTTTGTCTAGAACTCCTGTTATATATAAAGATGTGACATTCGATCCTGTGCCATGATTCATCATATGTGTGAGACTTGGTCCCAGCACACCTGGTGATTATGTTCGCGCCCGGGTTTTGGACCCCTAAAATCCGGGTGTGACACTGGCTCCCGGTTTCGGTTTTACTTTCCCGCGTACGAGCTGTCCATTTGCGTCCTCGTCGGCGTCGGTGAGTCGGGACTCGGGAGATAACGCCCAACGCCGGCGTCGGCGCGGGCGTCAACTTCACGTGGACGCAGGTGCGGCGCAGCTGGAGCGCACACACATGGTGGACGAGCTAGAGACCGTGACGACCTTGCGGAAACGTACAAACCTATTAATTGGCCATGCCGACGAGGTGAAGCTCCGGCCGTGGTTATCTGATACCTAGACCGTCGGCGAGGCAAGGCGAGACGCGTGGATCGATTAAGTGCCAACCAAAGAGTGCTCTCCTGTGGCTGGCTGATTACCTCGCGTACTCTATCCGATCGCACTCTTCCCTGTCCTCGTGGAGCAATAATCGTGGGACCGGTGGCATTATTGGTAACCTCGGTACGATAAAATCCCGTAGCTACACGTTGCAAGTTGACTAGGCAAATACACAGCCTAGCAACGCGCTGGCAGTGGCAGATGCATGCACTGGATAACATTTCGCACCGTACCCACCCATCTGCCACGTGCCTCATTGCCATCTGCCTCAACATAAAACACACCCCATCCGCACGCACCCTACTGACCACCTAAGGTTATTCACAATGGAGGTTTCATGGAGTGTTTCATGTATTAATTAGCCTGCCTGTAACACCCGGATTTTAGGGGTCCAAAACCCGGGGTTAACATAAACACCAGGTATGCTGGGACCAAGTCTCAAACATATGATGTATAGTGGCACAGGATCGAATGTCACATCTTTATATATTAACAGGAGTTCTATACAAAATAAATGATTACATTATAAGGAGACAACGGTCCAGCAACCCAAAGTTGACTGGGAGACGACGACCTAGACCTCTCACGAACTCATCACAGCATCCTCCATGAGCATCATCCTGCAGTACCTGGTCTTGACCTGTGGTGTATGTGAGACAGCAAGAGTGAGCTCACATACGTTCATCGCTCAACAAGTTGTGGGGAATAATGTGCATGAACTCGCCAAAGGTGGGAGCTCATAAAGTGTAAGGCTTACCAAAGAAGATGGTTAGAGCTGAGCATTGCTTTTAAAGTTGGTCAAAATTTTATTAGCAGTTACTAAGTATAAGTAAATACCAAACCCAATTAAGTAATAGAACAAAAGTATCAACATCACCTGCAATGCAATGCATATGACAAATTGAATTTAGTTCCATAAATTAATCATGTGAGGGTCCGAGCTGCTCTTGACCGTGAGCACGGCTAGTATACCAGTTTTACACTCTGCAGAGGTTGCGCATCTTTACCCACAAGTCGTGTTACCCATCTGCCAAGGGGTCATGAATCCCATTACACCTCTACCAAGGAAGTGAGGCAGGGTAGCACTACGAGGCCTTTACAAAGTTCCACTAGCTTCCGAAAACCCGCTACAGTTTATAGGAAGATCCAGTACAGGAATCCCTTGCAGGACCGCCATCGCAGCAAAATCCTCCCGAGGGCACTTCCCGCACTGACCTCTCCCCTACTGCCCTTGCCCCTTTCGGGTAAGGTAGTCTTCCACTAGCTTTCCTAATTAATCAGCCAAGGGCATCCCATACTACCCCTGTGGTAGCACTGTTTTCCCGGGTGGTCGCTCCATGTTCCAATTAACATTAATGATATCAACATGAACATAAATAGAATAACAACAAGAATTGGAACATGGAGGTAATAAATGATTATCCCAAAACCATAATAAGCAATAGCAAACTACCCAAGTGATTCAGGGGTGAACAAGGTAATGAGATAAACAATCTAGGGTGACCTATTGGGTCCCATCAAAATTAACCTATGCAGATCATTATGATTAATCAGAACATGAGTAGGTGAAAAGAAGTGATCAAGGGCACAACTTGCCTGGGCCTTGAGAATCCAGGTACCAGGATGATCCTCCGATGACTCGTGACCTCACTGCTAGTCGTAGCAATACAGATATACATGGTATAGGCAAAATTAACATTACACCAAGCATGTAAACAAAATACATAATAATAATCTACATATTAAAATAAGATCACAGGAAAAAGAATTATTAATTTTGGAGTTGTAGATTTCAAGTTATGATTTTCCTAAGGTTTAATATGATTAAAGTATGATCAAATGATTAATAAATTTTCTGACAGAGTTCATGTCAAAACAAAGACACTAAATGATAGAGAATATTATTACAAAAATTTAGAAAGTGGAATGGATCAATTTGGACTAAAAATGGATTTTCTATGAATTATCTAAGTTCTAGCAATTATTTTTGTATTAAAAATCTAATTAATAACTATTTTCTCTGATTTTACTATGTTCTGGACTGGGCCTCAATTATAAGAAAGATCAGGGGGCACGGCGCAAGTTTCCCTAAGACTCAGACTTCACCCGCGGTGGACGGCGGGTTGGTTTCATAAAAGCACAGGGGCTCTTATGCAAACTAGCCATAGCGAAGGGGTATGGAACCATTACAACCGTCCGATTAGTAATCAGTGATCCAGATTAGATCAAGGCTTCCGTGAAACGGTATCCAGGGATAGCCATCCGATTAGATCACGACGGCCCAGGTTTAATGTTACCTACATCGATCTCAAGCGTCAGATCAAGATCGGACGAACCAGATTGGTTCAGCCGAACCGGTACGGGTGTTCTAATCTACACCGTTTGTTTCGCGATCGACGGTCACCGGCCCATCTTCCTTACGACGGCCACCCAGGCAGCATCCCAGGACGACGGCGCCGCCCACCCGCGGTGGAGCTCGCCTGCGAACGGCAATTCCGCCGCCACCGAGCACTAAACCAAAATTAAACGGTGCTGCGCGATGAGGAGAGCGAGGCGAATCTGCCGGTGGGCTTGTTACCTCGATTTGTCGACTCGACGGCGTTGGCCACGGCGAGCGGCGGAGATCGAAGTGCGACGAGCAATTGCTTGAGTCTCGGCGGCGTTCGACCCAAATCAATGGCACAGACGGCTTCCCCGATCGACGGCGACGCTACTCGACCACAAATCGGAGGCGGGGCGCAAGCACAGAGGAGATTTGCCGGCGGCGGCCGCGAGGCGGCAATGGCGGGCGCAGTTCAGTATGCAGTGGATGCAGGGGGGGGTCGCGGTTCGATTTTTATAGCCCAGGTCAAGAACGGACTCGGTCGGGTTGGTCCCGAGGTTCTAGCGCGGACGTTGCGGTCATCACGGCGAGCTTGTCGCCGCACACGAGATCCACGGGCGAGCGACGATTTCGTGTGGCTTCTGCGACGGAGGAGGAAACGCTGACAAGAGGACCCCACACACCAGTGACAGAGCAAGTCCGCGCAAGGAGTCAGTGACTGACCGGGTGGGGGCCACATGCCAGCGCGACCGCGCGCGCGGTGGAAGGGTAGATGTGGGCCGCGTGGGCGGTTTCTGGAGGTGGGCCGAATTTGGTTCCGAGGCCCAGTTAGGGTTGTTCATCTTTTTCTTTTTATTTTTCCATTTTCTTTTCTCCATTTCAAATCCAATTTGAGTTCAAGTTTAAATTCAAATTTTGTGAAATAACTTGTCCTCAGTTTGAAAGGGATAATTTAATAATATCAGTGTGAAGGATGTTTATTCTAATTTTTATTTTATTTTATGTAATATTTTTCTTAGTTTCCCCCCCTTCTCTTTATTTTCTATTTTCTATTTTCCTTTCCATTTGAATTTCAAATCAACACAAGTTTAAAAGTTCAAACACTTAATTTGGATACACATATAGAACTTTTAGCATAATGTGCAAAAACATATTTTATATATTTCTTTATTTATTTTAGTTTTCAGATTTTTCAAATGTATCATTTGAAATCCAAGGGTGAATATAAACCATACTTATTTTAATATTACTAACTTAAGTTTTATTCTCCTTTCTATTTATTTCATGAGATGTATAAATGGTTTTTCTTAAAAGAAAAAGAAAAATTCTTTTCCCATCATTTTCTTATTTCCCAATTTCTAAGACATTATGATATTTTGTTCAAATTTCTTCTACTAATTTCCAATCCCAAAATTTGGGTGTTACAAATCCTACCCCCCTTAAAAATAATCTCGTCCTCGAGATTAGTAAGGAAAAAGGGTGCATGTTCATATTGATTCAACACATATGCATAAACAAAATCTCGGCATGATGCATATCTTATTAGCAAAACACAGGGTCAAATGGACCTTATTATTATTACTAAAATAGTAAAATACTCCTACTAGCTAAACTAATATTTAGGTCGTACAAATAGTAGAATATATATATATATATCTATATCTATGGCTATCTCTCTATTCTTGTTGCTCGTTGACTTCTTCACCGACTACTTCATCTCCAACTGGCTCTTCTTCTTGAATTTGATTTTCAAGTTCACCGGGTTCAGCTTCTACTTCTGTATGATGGGCATATCCTCGGTTGATTGATAGGGGCTGACTCTTTCCTGCCGAGGCTTGTCCTTGTTTCATTGGAGCTGGTGTAGTATAGGCAGCTCTGTTGGGACAGTAGTTGGCGTAGTGTCCCGGTTGTCCACATTTGAAGCATGTCCTGATGGTGGTTGTGTTAGGAGCAACGGGTCCTCCTGGAGTGCTTGCTTTTGAAGGAGCAGTTGGTGCCTGTTGAGTTTGTTGTCCGGAACTGCCACCAGCTGGTGTATTGGGAGTGGTAGTATAGCGAGGACGGGAATTACTTCCAGCCTGCCCTTGGTTGACAGCCTTTCTTTTCTCTCCAAATATACTTCTCTTGTTTTCTACAGCAATAGCTTTATCCAATAGCCTTTGGAAGGATGGGAAGGTGTGCGATACCAGCTGATATTGCAAGGGTCCAATCAAACCATCCAGAAAGAGCTCCTGCTTTTGCTCATCATCTTCAACATCTCTGGGAGCATAACGAGATAACTGAATGAATTTGTCCCTATATTCACTTACGGACATACTTCCTTGTTTGAGGGATAGAAACTCCTTCCTCTTAATCTTCATGAGTCCAGCAGGAATATGGTAATTCCTGAATTGTGTGGAGAATTCTTCCCAGGTGATTGTATCGGCAGCAGCATGAGCTGCACAGTAAGCATCCCACCAATCTGCAGCGGGACCAGCAAGACGACCCGATGCATAGAGTACTTTCTCTCGATCCGAGCACTGGGCTATGTTGAGCATCTTCTCGATGGACTTTAACCAGTCATCTGCTTGCAGAGGATCTGCGGAGTTGGAGAAGGTTGGTGGTTTGTGGCTCATGAATTCCCGGTGCTTGTCCCGGGGTGGAACTGGGGGTGGAGGCAATGGCATTTGTTGTTGTTGCTGCTGTTGTTGTTGAAGTTGTTGCTGCAGCTGTTGTTGTTGTACCCTCCTCTCCTGGCGTATTTCTTCCCGTTCTTGGCGCATTTCCCGACGTGCATCCTCTCTTTCCCGGTGCATTTCTTGGCGCTCTTGCCGCATTTGGGTACGCATATCTGCCATGGTGTCCGCCATTTGCTGCATCATTCTCATTTGAGCTGCGACGAGTGGATCAACTCCGCCTTGTGGAGGATTAGGAGGATTCATTGCTGCTGACTGTGGTTGGGGTTGTTGATTAGCAGGTAAATCACTTCCACCACCCCGCCTGGTATTGACCATCTAAGTTAGAAGCATATGGTAAGATAGCTTTACGAGGGAATCATTTAATAGATAGAATGAACAAACTAATAGTTGGTTTATGTACTGGAATTTTTTTTTGGCAGGGCTGGACCGAATATTTTATGTTAAGACTAGGGTAATTAGTTGTACGAGGTGAATGTCCAAAGGTAAGATAGAATGTGTCAAGATGAGATAGATACGGAATACTACATATATTTTCTAAGGGGATAATCTAGTTTGTCTAGTTATCTTATAAATATATTTTATACCTATGTATATATGCAGATGCAATTGTGGACATTACTCCACAACTCATCACACTCAAACAAAGATCCAAATCAGACAGATGTCATAAGAACAAACATTCAAATACATAGATAACCATAAAAATAGTTTTGTTTTTGTTCCTAGGATTTGGTCTCCTATTCCTAAAGGTCACTTCAGTCACAGGATTTCAAAGTGTGAAATCCACATTTGTCTTTAGAAAGAAAGATAAGAATAATCAGAGTAAGCGGAAATAGATAAGAAAAGATTTAAGATAGGTTTAGAAAAGAATCAGAGTAAGGTAAGTAATGAATGGTTGTCCAGTTCTATCTAGGTTTCGTCCTACAGTCAACATTCCTCTGATACCACTTCTGTAACACCCGGATTTTAGGGGTCCAAAACCCGGGGTTAACATAAACACCAGGTATGCTGGGACCAAGTCTCAAACATATGATGTATAGTGGCACAGGATCGAATGTCACATCTTTATATATTAACAGGAGTTCTATACAAAATAAATGATTACATTATAAGGAGACAACGGTCCAGCAACCAAAGTTGACTGGGAGACGACGACCTAGACCTCTCACGAACTCATCACAGCATCCTCCATGAGCATCATCCTGCAGTACCTGGTCTTGACCTGTGGTGTATGTGAGACAGCAAGAGTGAGCTCACATACGTTCATCGCTCAACAAGTTGTGGGGAATAATGTGCATGAACTCGCCAAAGGTGGGAGCTCAGTAAAGTGTAAGGCTTACCAAAGAAGATGGTTAGAGCTGAGCATTGCTTTTAAAGTTGGTCAAAATTTTATTAGCAGTTACTAAGTATAAGTAAATACCAAACCCAATTAAGTAATAGAACAAAAGTATCAACATCACCTGCAATGCAATGCATATGACAAATTGAATTTAGTTCCATAAATTAATCATGTGAGGGTCCGAGCTGCTCATTGACCGTGAGCACGGCTAGTATACCAGTTTTACACTCTGCAGAGGTTGCGCATCTTTACCCACAAGTCGTGTTACCCATCTGCCAAGGGGTCATGAATCCCATACACCTCTACCAAGGAAGTGAGGCAGGGTAGCACTACGAGGCCTTTACAAAGTTCCACTAGCTTCCGAAAACCCGCTACAGTTTATAGGAAGATCCAGTACAGGAATCCCTTGCAGGACCGCCATCGCAGCAAAATCCTCCCGAGGGCACTTCCCGCACTGACCTCTCCCCTACTGCCCTTGCCCCTTTCGGGTAAGGTAGTCTTCCACTAGCTTTCCTAATTAATCAGCCAAGGGCATCCCATACTACCCCTGTGGTAGCACTGTTTTCCCGGGTGGTCGCTCCATGTTCCAATTAACATTAATGATATCAACATGAACATAAATAGAATAACAACAAGAATTGGAACATGGAGGTAATAAATGATTATCCCAAAACCATAATAAGCAATAGCAAACTACCCAAGTGATTCAGGGGTGAACAAGGTAATGAGATAAACAATCTAGGGTGACCTATTGGGTCCCATCAAAATTAACCTATGCAGATCATTATGATTAATCAGAACATGAGTAGGTGAAAAGAAGTGATCAAGGGCACAACTTGCCTGGGCCTTGAGAATCCAGGTACCAGGATGATCCTCCGATGACTCGTGACCTCACTGCTAGTCGTAGCAATACAGATATACATGGTATAGGCAAAATTAACATTACACCAAGCATGTAAACAAAATACATAATAATAATCTACATATTAAAATAAGATCACAGGAAAAAGAATTATTAATTTTGGAGTTGTAGATTTCAAGTTATGATTTTCCTAAGGTTTAATATGATTAAAGTATGATCAAATGATTAATAAATTTTCTGACAGAGTTCATGTCAAAACAAAGACACTAAATGATAGAGAATATTATTACAAAAATTTAGAAAGTGGAATGGATCAATTTGGACTAAAAATGGATTTTCTATGAATTATCTAAGTTCTAGCAATTATTTTTGTATTAAAAATCTAATTAATAACTATTTTCTCTGATTTTACTATGTTCTGGACTGGGCCTCAATTATAAGAAAGATCAGGGGGCACGGCGCAAGTTTCCCTAAGACTCAGACTTCACCCGCGGTGGACGGCGGGTTGGTTTCATAAAAGCACAGGGGCTCTTATGCAAACTAGCCATAGCGAAGGGGTATGGAACCATTACAACCGTCCGATTAGTAATCAGTGATCCAGATTAGATCAAGGCTTCCGTGAAACGGTATCCAGGGATAGCCATCCGATTAGATCACGACGGCCCAGGTTTAATGTTACCTACATCGATCTCAAGCGTCAGATCAAGATCGGACGAACCAGATTGGTTCAGCCGAACCGGTACGGGTGTTCTAATCTACACCGTTTGTTTCGCGATCGACGGTCACCGGCCCATCTTCCTTACGACGGCCACCCAGGCAGCATCCCAGGACGACGGCGCCGCCCACCCGCGGTGGAGCTCGCCTGCGAACGGCAATTCCGCCGCCACCGAGCACTAAACCAAAATTAAACGGTGCTGCGCGATGAGGAGAGCGAGGCGAATCTGCCGGTGGGCTTGTTACCTCGATTTGTCGACTCGACGGCGTTGGCCACGGCGAGCGGCGGAGATCGAAGTGCGACGAGCAATTGCTTGAGTCTCGGCGGCGTTCGACCCAAATCAATGGCACAGACGGCTTCCCCGATCGACGGCGACGCTACTCGACCACAAATCGGAGGCGGGGCGCAAGCACAGAGGAGATTTGCCGGCGGCGGCCGCGAGGCGGCAATGGCGGGCGCAGTTCAGTATGCAGTGGATGCAGGGGGGGGTCGCGGTTCGATTTTTATAGCCCAGGTCAAGAACGGACTCGGTCGGGTTGGTCCCGAGGTTCTAGCGCGGACGTTGCGGTCATCACGGCGAGCTTGTCGCCGCACACGAGATCCACGGGCGAGCGACGATTTCGTGTGGCTTCTGCGACGGAGGAGGAAACGCTGACAAGAGGACCCCACACACCAGTGACAGAGCAAGTCCGCGCAAGGAGTCAGTGACTGACCGGGTGGGGGCCACATGCCAGCGCGACCGCGCGCGCGGTGGAAGGGTAGATGTGGGCCGCGTGGGCGGTTTCTGGAGGTGGGCCGAATTTGGTTCCGAGGCCCAGTTAGGGTTGTTCATCTTTTTCTTTTTATTTTTCCATTTTCTTTTCTCCATTTCAAATCCAATTTGAGTTCAAGTTTAAATTCAAATTTTGTGAAATAACTTGTCCTCAGTTTGAAAGGGATAATTTAATAATATCAGTGTGAAGGATGTTTATTCTAATTTTTATTTTATTTTATGTAATATTTTTCTTAGTTTCCCCCCCTTCTCTTTATTTTCTATTTTCTATTTTCCTTTCCATTTGAATTTCAAATCAACACAAGTTTAAAAGTTCAAACACTTAATTTGGATACACATATAGAACTTTTAGCATAATGTGCAAAAACATATTTTATATATTTCTTTATTTATTTTAGTTTTCAGATTTTTCAAATGTATCATTTGAAATCCAAGGGTGAATATAAACCATACTTATTTTAATATTACTAACTTAAGTTTTATTCTCCTTTCTATTTATTTCATGAGATGTATAAATGGTTTTTCTTAAAAGAAAAAGAAAAATTCTTTTCCCATCATTTTCTTATTTCCCAATTTCTAAGACATTATGATATTTTGTTCAAATTTCTTCTACTAATTTCCAATCCCAAAATTTGGGTGTTACACTGCCACATCAGCTATTTTGATGACATGTCACATCATTTAAGAAGAGTTTCATAGAGTTTCATGGGGATGAAACCATGTTAACTCGTTTCCAAGATCTTGGAAACTGTGTGAAACCTCCACTGAGAGTGTTTTGTTTCATCTTCATATAATTGAGTAAATCCTATTGGTTATTTATATGCAGCATTTAAGAAATATGTTGATATATGAAATAGTGAGATGAAACTCTCTATTAAGAGAGAGTATTTCATTCATCCATAAATCTGATGTGGCGTTTTTGGAAACAGTGACATGAAATCTCCACTGTGAATAGCCTAATAAGCAAAGAATCCCTTTCACAGGCTCTCTCACTCTCTCCTCTCTTTCGCACCCGCGCGGATAAACAAAGCGCGATCGCGTCCCGCACCTGGCATCGACCGATCTCATCTGTAGTAGTAGTAGCTGACCCTCGTCGATCGTCACCACCATGGAGGACCTGCAGCACCACGTCGAGGGCCTGAGGGCACGGGGGCGCCATCACCACCAGCACCAGCTCGTGCGCGAGCGCGGCCGCCGTCGCATCGTCAAGGCCGCTGCCGCGGAGCGCGCCCTCGTTGTGCCGCCGGAGGAGGAGACCTCGACGGACAAGCTGCTGGAGGGGCCACGGGATCGTGAAGGAGACGATGAAGAGGTGGTGGTGGAGCAGAAGGTGGCGCTGCTGCGGCAGCTGGTGCCGGGCGGCGAGGGCATGGCCGTGGAGGGTCTGTTGGAGGAGACGGCCGACTACATCGCTGCGCTCAAGGCGCAGGTCGGCGCCATGCGCGCGCTCACCTGCCTGCTGTCCGGTTCCGGTTCCGACCTCGACGACGCGCTGCGGCCAGAGTCGCTGGCTGCTGGCGTCCTCACGCCGGACAACCCCATGTGAGATCCACAGCAACCAGCGCCATTCCTGGCCTTTCTCGCTTTCGTCCCCTAGTGAGGCCACAGGCCAGCCCTTGGTCATGGTCTGCTGTTAGCTCCGCAGTGCCAGATGGAGGACGGCCGGTAAACCCGTGTGTCTGCACAGGCCGTGGTGCGAGTGCGACGCCTTCGGAAGGGAGCAGAGGTTGAAGAAAATGCTTCGCCGCAGCCGATGAACAGGGAGGCAAGGTCATGAAAGCGACGTGTGGTCTGGAGGACGTCTGTTGCTATCCACTTAGGCCCTGTTCGTTTTGTGTCAAACCATGGGGATTGAGGGGGAACAAATTCCCTATAAGTCAAAATCCTCCTCAATCCTTTTCAATCCCCCTCAATCCCCATGGTTTGGGGATGAAACGAACATGGCCTTAGGTGGATTGGTTTTAATTTACCCAAGTCTATATTAGAGCTTTTGTCAGATTCGTTTCCACATCTGTGCACCGAAGCATCGGCAGCATGTCGTTACAAGCAAACAACCGCGCTATCATCTATCTATATTCAAACTTCATTTTGCAAATATTATATTCTACAAATATTATATTTTATCATGCGTTTTGGATGACAATACCATACTGTTAAAGGTCTTACGGAGTGCTTTATTCAAAACAAGTTTGGTTGCGGAAAGAGTTTAGTTTTGTCCAAAGGCATAAGGAGAAAGCAAAGTGCGCAACAAACGGAACGGGAGAGCAGACATGGTGGGCGCTGGCGGGTGGCAACAAGCCAACAACCTTATCTTTCTACTATCTTAGTTTTTGCACAGTCATATACTCTCTCCGTTTCATTTTAGTTGTCGCTGGATAGTTGAACTATTCAGCGACAACTATCCAGCGATTACTAAAACGAAACGGAGGGAGTATATATATGGCCTAACAAACTAGACCGTCCGTGACGATTGGAAGTCGGAGTCGAAGCATATGGGACATGGTCACATATATCGACATGTGTGATACGCCACCTTTGTTGTTGTAAAGGCGCTTTTCCCATGTGGAACAATGCACTAGGGATTTGATTTGATCGATCCAACGATACGATGCTATTAAGGCCCCGTTCGTTTGTTCGGTATCGAAAGATAGACATGTTTTTATTTCAGGGCTAAATAGGGTGAATCCAGATGTTTCACTTAATATTGGCCAGAAAAAAATCTAGCTCTGGAATAAAAACTAGTCCTGTTAGTTTGGGCCGTGCCCATCGGGCCAGCACGGGCCCGGCACGAATTTGAAAGCACGAAGCCCGGTCCAACACGAAAGAGAACCCGGGGCAGCATGGCACGATTAGCGTGCTGGGCCGTGATTATCGTTTCGGCCCGACGACCCAAATGACACGACGCGATGGGGATTAAGGCCGAGCGAGCCGAGAGGGCGCCCTGGCGAGCAGGAAGCCACGCGAGCACTGGACAGGGAAAATGACGGGCTCAACAGCGTCCGTGGCCGGAGCGAGCACCAGAGACGAGCACAACGGGGCGGTTACCAGCGAACAAGGAGCATGGAGGAAGGAGCCGAGCAGGGAGCTGGCCATGGAGCTTGGGGAGGGGGACCGCGGCACAGGAAGCTGGGCAGGAGCACGCAACGCAGGGAATCTGGTCAGGAACGAGCTGGAGTAACAAGGAGCAGGGACAGTCCGAGCTGGGTAGAGGGAGCTCCGAGCTGAGCGCGCACAGGGGAGCTGGGCGCGAGAGAAAGATGGGGCATGCGCTATGGAAGAGAGCAGGGCGCGACAGGAGAAGGGGCTGGGCGAGCAGAGGAAGGACCCCGAGCAGAGTGATGGCGACGACCTGGGTGAGATCCGAACGCGGCAAGGAGACTCCACGTCGCGTAGAGAAGAACAAGTAGCAGGGGCTGGGGCGCGGCATGGGGAACTCAGCAGGGAAGAGACAAACACCAGGGAGCAGGGCGCGACACAGGGAGATCCGGTCGGGCGCGATGCAGAGAAAAGCGCAGGGAGAAGCTCGGCTAGAGAGGAGAGTGCTAGGAGAGAGAGAAAAGAAGGGGGCTCCGAGCTGGGCGAGCTGGAGCAGAGGCGCGGTCCATGCGCGAGCCATGGGAGATCGAGAGGAGGGGCCTCGGCTGGGGAGGGCTTGCGGCGCCAGGGAGCAGGAACAGGGGCGCGGTTGGGGAGGAACGACTGGAGGTTGAAGAAAGGGAAGGCTAGGCGGCGGGATCCTTTTTGCTACGCGAGAGGAAGAAGGACGCGCGGCTAGAGATAAGCCTGCGCGCATCAAAAAATCCTGGCAGCTGAACACAGCTTGGAGAAAGATAACGATGGGAAGAGAGAAAAAAATCTCCACGGGGATCAGCTCAATATTTTTTTTAATTTCTTTCTCTTTTTTACCGAAAAATCACAGATATTTTGAATCAAGATTTTTAGCGATAACTAAAGGGTCGACGGTACTTGCGACATGGTTTAATTTGATTCGAACCCGATAAATCTTTAACGAGTCAGATTTGAACGTTATTGTGTTAGTTCAGATTGTATTAAATTAATCTAAAACCAAACAAAAATCCGCTCGCTACCCGGGCAGTTGGATCAGAGTGTAAAACAAATAGACCAAACCAAAGAACATCGGCTTTGGGTATTTAGATGGGGGTTGATTTAGTTGAAATCAGACGAAAATGTATCTACCCTTCGAACACCATTGATTTCTTTGCTGAGGACAACACACTCGGTCAGGTTTGTTTCGGAACACAAACCGTTGTCGTTGAGTTCTACTTAATTTGTTCAGGATATAAATCATCCAAGTGGGTCGAGCTTCCGAATTCGTATTCTCTGTATAACTTTTATTCAGACACACGACTCGACATATCGTGAAATAAATGCGCGATATCGATGCCGCATTGAGATTGCGATCTTTCCAAAAGCAACGTCACGCATTGCACATGTGGGAGAGAAGCTGTGCGCATTGTTCTTTTCGGATAGCGCGGGGCTCCAAATTCGTATTCGCGTGAACGATGAATTTTAAATAATCACCGGACGCACCGATCTTCGGAACAACCATGTTCTGAACATCACGAGATTCAGAGCAAAAGACTTTTAAGAGTGGAGAAGCATGTAACTCATGTACATATCAGCAATAATCATGAGACAGTTCCAAGCAAAAGCGAGTGTCTCAGAATGTTGTTTCTCTAGTGGACATAACATGTATCGCCTTAGGCTAATTTTAGAGATGTCCAACAATAGAGACGATGTCTGCCAGAAGAACACATAAGGTTCCATGTGTGCAGTTTGTTTTTTCTGATGACACTGTACTATCTGAGACTATTGGGCGAGCGGTAGATATGCGACTTTACCCAAACAAAACTAGATGCAACCTCTTGGGTAAAACTGAGAGCACCTAGAGGGGGGTGAATAGGTGATCCTGTAAAATTCAACACTAATAACCACAAAACTTTGTTATGAAAGTTAGAACGGCTAAGTAGCTTGAAACAAGCTCTAGTGAACACAGACAATCAAAGAGAGAGCACACAAGAGACACGCGATTTTATCTCGTCGTTCGGCCAAGTAACACTTGCCTACTTCCACATTGTGGCGTCCCAATGGATGAGGGTTGCACTCAACCCTTTCAAGTGATCCAATGATCAACTTGAATACCACGGTGTTCTTCCTTATAGTTTTCTTCCCGTTTGCGAGGAATCTCCACAAGTTGGAGCCTCTCGCCCTTACAAGATTGATCACAAAGAACGCACAAGAGTAAGGTTGGGAAGAGCAACACACACAAGACTCAAATCGTAGCACACCCACGCACACAAGAGAAGAATTGAGCTCAAAGGACAACACGGGGAGTTCTCGACTCGAATAGAGCTCAAATCTCTAACACAATGAAACGAATGCGCGGGAACAGAGTCTGGATGCCTTAGGATGCTTAGTGAATGCTTGGGGTAGCTCCTCCATGCGCCTAGGGGTCCCTTTTATAGCCCCAAGGCAGCTAGAAGTCGTTGAAGACCAACAAGGAAGGCTATCCTTGCCTTCTATCGAGTGGCGCACCGGACAGTCCGGTGCGCCACCGGACAGTCACTGTAGACGGTCCGGTGCCGATCTCCTTCCTTTTCTGGCGCAGACGACCGTTGCAGTTCCGGGCTGGTTGGCGCACCGGACACTATTCGGTGCACACCGGATAGTCCGGTGCCCCCCGCCGACCGTTGGAGCGGGCCACGCGTCGCGCGCGGATTGCGCGGCCGACCGTTGCGCTGGCGACCGTTGGCTCACCGGACAGTCCGGTGCACCACCGGACAGTCCGGTGAATTATAGCCGTACGCCGCCAAACTTTTTCCGAGAGTGGCCTGTTCACCGGAGTCCAGCCTGGCGCACTGGACACTGTCCGGTGCACCACCGGACAGTCCGGTGTGCCAGACTGAGCTGATCTTTGGCTGCACACAGCCAGTCTTTTGCAATCCTTTTCTTTTCCTGTTTCTAGCACTTAGACAAAATATGTTAGTACTCAAAACAATATACTAAGTCTAGAAACATACCTCATGTCTTGATTTGCACTTTTCTCTTTATTTAGCACATAAGAACTTAATCAAATGTGTTGGACACTTAATCACCAAAACATAATAGAAATTGCCCAAGGGCACATTTCCCTTTCAATCTCCCCCTTTTTGGTGATTTATGCCAACACATCCAGAAGCAACCAAAAGAAGTGCAACATCAATGCATTTGAGAACAAAATTGTCTTTGCACAAGTTTTGACATATTTGGATCAATCTTTGCCACCACTTGGTTTGTTTTTGCAAATCAAATTCATTTTCCTATCTCTAATTTAAACTCACTTGTTTGGGCATCAAGAGAGATAATCCAAGAGTGAAAATGACCAAGAGCCAAAAATTCCCCCTTTTTCCCATAATCAAAATTCTCCCCCACAAGAGACTAAATTTTGCAATTAGAGTATTTAGCAAATCAAAAGTTCTAACTCTATTGTTTTCAAAATTTACAAGTGGTAGCTGATCCATTTGCTTGCTTTGGCCTTAATTTCTCCCCCTTTGGCATTAAGCACCAAAACGGGATTATTCTTGGCCCTTTAACCCCATTGCCTCACCAAAATTGTCAATTAAGAGCAAAAAGGCAATAAGAGCATAGGTATGAACTTGGAAGTAGATACACCAATACCGGAGTGCAGTGGAAGTCTTTGCAACGTCCAAGTCCATTTTCCCTTTCAATGCACCTTTGAGACTACATCAAGAATACTCAAACACAAAGGTTAGTCTCAAAGGGTCAAGTTGTAGCATATCTCCCCCTAAATAAGTGCATCACTTGCAAATGGACTTGTGAGGTCCGGGGATCATGTGTACAACTTGAGCACCACAAATAAACAAAAATGAATTGAAATGCATAAAGTGGCATAATCAAAGGCATAGAACACATGTATGCTATAGATCAATCCAAGTTACGGGAATCTAAGACATTTAGCTCACTACGCAACCTGCAAAACCTTTTCTCATCTAAAGGCTTGGTGAAGATATCGGCTAGCTGGTTCTCGGTGTTAATATGGTACACCTCGATATCTCCCTTTTGCTGGTGGTCTCTCAGAAAGTGATGCCGGATGTCTATGTGCTTAGTGTGGTTGTGTTCAACAGGATTATCCGCCATGCGGATTGCACTCTCATTGTCACATAGGAGTGGGACTTTTCTTAGACTGTAGCCAAAGTCCCGGAGGGTTTGCCTCATCTAAAGTAGTTGCGTGCAACACTGTCCTACGGCAACATACTCGGCCTCAGCGGTGGATAGGCAACAGATGTTTGTTTCTTTGAACTCCAAGACACCAGGGACCTTCCTAGGAATTAGCACGTCCCTGATGTACTCTTCCTATCAACCTTACATCCAGCATAATTGAAGTCAGAATATCCAATTAAGTCAAAGGTAGACCCCTTTGGATACCAGATCCCGAAGCAAGGCGTAGCAACTAAATACCTAAGAATTCGCTTAACGGCCACAAGGTGACATTCCTTGGGGTCGGATTGAAATCTAGCACACATGCATACACTAAGCATAATGTCCGGTCTATTAGCACATAAATAAAGCAAGGAACCTATCATAGACCGGTATGCCTTTTGATCAACGGACTTACCTTCTTTGTTGAGGTCGACGTGCTCGTCGGTTCCCATAGGTGTCTTTGCGGGCTTGGCGTCCTTCATCCCAAACCGCTTGAGAAGATCTTGTGTGTACTTCGTTTGGGAGAGGAAGGTGCCGTCCTTGAGTTGCTTCACTTGGAACCCAAGGAAGTATGTCAACTCACCCATCATCGACATCTCAAACTTTTGAGTCATCACCCTGCTAAACTCCTCACAAGACTTTTAGTTAGTAGAACCAAATATTATGTCATCGACATAAATTTGGCACACAAAAAGATCAAGTCACAAGTCTTAGTGAAAAGAGTGGGATCGGCTTTCCCAACCTTGAAAGCATTAGCAATTAAGAAATCTCTAAGGCATTCATACCATGCTCTTGGGGCTTGCTTAAGTCCATAGAGCGCCAAAACGTGGTTAGGATACCTGTCATCCTCAAAGCCAGGGGGTTGTTCCACATATACCTCCTCCTTGATTGGCCCGTTGAGGAAAGCGTTCTTCACGTCCATTTGAAACAACCTGAAAGAATGGTGAGCGGCATAGGCTAATAGAATGTGAATAGACTCTAGCCTAGCCACAGGAGCAAAAGTCTCCTCGAAATCCAAACCTGCGACTTGGGCATAACCTTTTGCCATAAGTCGAGCCTTGTTTCTTGTCACCACTCCGTGCTCGTCTTGCTTGTTGCGGAACACCCACTTGGTTCCTACAACGTTTTGCTTTGGACGTGGCACCAGGCTCCAAACTTCATTTCACTT
Source organism: Zea luxurians (assembly GCA_029449295.1). Lineage (NCBI taxonomy): Eukaryota > Viridiplantae > Streptophyta > Magnoliopsida > Poales > Poaceae > Zea > Zea luxurians. The sequence continues at coordinate 28,928,917 of JAOPSE010000023.1, read as the reverse complement.
GAAGTTGTTGAGCTCTTCCTGCATGGCCAACACCCAATCTGGATCCTGCAAGGCCTCTTCTACCCTGAAAGGCTCAATAGAAGAGACAAATGAGTAATGCTCACAAAAGTTAGCTAATCTTGAGCGAGTAGTTACTCCCTTGCTTATGTCACCCAGAATCTGGTCAACAGGGTGATGTCGTTGGATCGTTGCTTCGACTTGAGTTGGAGGGACCCGTGGTGCTTCTTCCTCCATAACTTGTTCTTCTTGTGCTCCCCCTTGATCACACACCTCTTCTTGAGGAACCTGTCCATCATCTTGAGTCAGGGGGTGCACCATTGTTGAGGAAGAAGGCTGATCTTGCTCTTGTTGTTCCTGTGGTCGCACATCACCTATCGCCATCGTGCTTATTGCAGTCGTTGGAACATCATCTTCATGTACATCATCAAGATCAACTTGCTCTCTTGGAGAGCCATTAGTCTCATCAAATACAACGTCGCTAGAGACTTCAACCAAACCCGATGATTTGTTGAAGACTCTATACGCCTTTGTATTTGAGTCATACCCTAGTAAAAAACCTTCTACTGCCTTGGGAGCAAATTTAGAATTTCTACCTTTCTTCACTAGAATGTAACATTTGCTCCCAAATACACGAAAGTATGAGACGTTGGGTTTGTTACTGGTAAGAAGTTCATACGAGGTCTTCTTGGTGAGGTGATGAAGGTAGAGCCGGTTTATGGCGTGGCAAGCTATGTTCACAGCTTCTGACCAAAACCGCTCAGGCGTCTTGAACTCTCCAAGCATCGTTCTCGCCATGTCGATGAGCGTCCTGTTCTTCCTCTCTACAACACTGTTTTGCTACGGTGTGTAGGGAGCGGAGAACTCGTGCTTGACACCTTCCTTCTCAAGATACTCCTCCACTTGCAGATTCTTGAACTCGGACCCATTGTCGCTTCTTATCTTTTTCACTTTGAGCTCAAATTCGTTTTGAGCCCTCCTTAGAAAGCGCTTTAGGGTACCTTGGGTTTCTGATTTATCCTGCAAAAAGAACACCCAAGTGAAGCGAAAAAAATCATCAACAATTACTAGACCATACTTACTTTCCCCGATGCTAAGGTAGGCGATGGGTCCAAAGAGGTCCATGTGAAGAAGCTCCAGCGGTCTTGTTGTTGTCATCACATTCTTGCTGTGATGAGTGCTCCCCACCTGTTTCCCTGCCTGACAAGCTGCACAAGGTCTATCTTTTTCGAAACATACAATGGTTAGTCCTAACACATGTTCTCCCTTTAGAAGTTTATGATGGTTCTTCAACCCAACATGTGCTAGACGGCGATGCCACAGCCAACCCATGCTAGCCTTAGCGATTAAGCATGCATCTAGATCGGCCTCCTCTTTCGAAAAATCAACTAAGTAGAGTTTGTCGTCTAGTACACCCTTAAACGCTAATGAACCATCACTCCTTCTAAAGACAGATACATGTATATTGGTAAATAGACAATTATAACCCATATTACATAATTGACTCACAGACAATAAGTTGTACCCGAGCGATTCAACTAAGAACACATTGGATATAGAATGCTCGAATGAAATGGCTATCTTCCCTAATCCTTTAACCTTGCCTTGGTTCCCATCTCCAAAGATGATCGAATCCTGGGAATCCTTGTTCTTGACGTAGGAGGTGAACATCTTCTTCTCCCCCGTCATGTGGTTTGTGCATTCGCTATCGATAATCCAGCTTGAGCCTCCGGATGCATAAACCTGCAAGGCAATTTACACTTGGGTTTTAGGTACCCAACTCTTGTTGGGTCCTACAAGGTTAGTCACAATAGCCTTTGGAACCCAAATACAAGTCTTGTCTCCCTTGCATTTGGATCCCAACTTTCTAGCAACTACTTTTTCCTTCTTACATAAAAGAGCAAATGAAGTATTGCAAGCATGGTAAATGATAGTAGATTCAATGCACATTTTCCTAGGCACATGATGAACAACATTACCTTTTCTAGGCCTACTTCTACCATGCACAAAAGTAGAGTTTGAAGCAAACATAGCATGTGAATCAAAAGCATCATGATCATAACTCCTATTATAATTGGAATGACTAGCAATTTTCCTATTATACATGAAAGCATGATTCCTTTGAATGCTACTAGCCATAGGGGCCTTCCCTTTCTCCTTGGCAAGAATGGGAGCTTTTTGGCTTGTTAAGTTCTTGGTTTCCTTTCGAAAACCAAGTCCATCCTTAATAGAGGGGTGTCTACCAATTGTGTAGGCATCCCTAGCAAATTTTAATTTATCAAAATCAATTTTGCAAGTCTTAAGTTGAGCATTAAGACTTGCCACTTCATCATTCAATTTTGTAATAGCAATAAGATGTTCATTACAAGCATTAACATCGAAGTCCTTACATCTATTACAAATACTGACATGCTCTACACATGAATTAGATTTATTAGCTTCCTCTAGCTTAGCATTTAAATCATCATTTAGACTCTTTAAACTAGATATAGTTTCATGGCAAGTAGATAACTCAGAAGATAGTATTTCATTCCTTTTAGTTTCTTAATAAATTTGTCATGTTCTTCATATAAAATGTCCTCTTGCTTCTCTAGCAATCTATCTTTTTCATTTAGAGCATCAATTAACTCATTGATTTTATCTATTTTAGCTCTATCTAAACCCTTAAATAAATCAGTATAATCTACTTCATCATCACTAGAATCATCATTGCTTGAAATAGTATAATTAGGGGTATCTCGAACACTTACCTTCCTTTCCTTGGCCATGAGGCAAGTGTGGCGTTCGTTGGGGGAAGAGTGAAGATTTGTTGAAGGCCGAGGCTGCCAGTCCTTCATCGTCGGAGTCGAATGAAGAGCAGTCCGAATCCCATTCTTTGCCAAGGTGCGCCTCGCCCTTCGCCTTCTTGTAGGCCTTCTTCTTTTCCCTCTTCCCATGCTTTTCTTGTTCCTGGTCATTATTATTATCGGGGCATTGTGCTATAAAATGACCAGTCTTACCACATTTGAAACAGGAGCGCTTTCCCTTTGCTTTGTTCTTGTTAGGGTACTCCTTGTGTCCTTTTAGTGTGGTCTTGAAGCGCTTAATGATTAGGGCCATCTCATCTTCGTTTAGCCCAGTAGCCTCAACTTGTGCCACCTTGCTAGGTAGCGCCTCCCTGCTGCTTGTTGCTTTGAGAGCAACGGGTTGAGGCTCGTAGACGGGTAGAGGGCCATTAAGAGCGTCATCCACGTATCGCGCTTCCTTCACCATCATGCGCCCGCTCACAAACTTCCCAAGAATCTCCTCGGGCGTCATCTTGGTGTACCTGGGATTTTCACAAATAAGGTTTACAAGATGGGGTCAATTACCGTGAATGACCTTAGCATAAGTCGGACGACGTTGTGGTCCGTCCATCTTGTGCTTCCATAGCTTCTAATCTTGTTAACCAGGGTCTTGAGCTTGATGTATATTTGTGTTGGCTCCTCTCCCCTGATCATTGCGAACCTTCCCAGCTCGCCTTCCACCAACTCCATTTTGTTGACCATGATGGCGTCATTCCCCTCATGAGATATCTTGAGGGTGTCCTAGATTTGCTTGGCATTGTCCAAGTCGCTCACCTTGTTGTACTCATCCCTGCACAAAGATGCTAGCAAGACAGTGGTAGCTTGTGCATTCTTATGAATTTGCTCATTAATAAACACAGGGTTATCCGTACTATCAAAATGCATTCCATTTTCAACTATCTCCCAAATACTAGGATGGAGAGAAAATAAGTGACTACGCATTTTGTGACTCCAAAAAGAGTAGTCTTCTCCATCAAAATGTGGAGGTTTACTAAGTGGAATTGATAGCAAATGAGCATTATAATTGAATGGAATACGAGAATAATCAAATGAATAATTTTGATTAATCGGTTTCTTTTTAGACGAGTCATCGTCATCGTCGTCTCTTGGTGAAGAAGAAGATTTATCGCTGTCGTAGTAGATGATCTTCTTGATGCGCCTCTTCTTCTTCCCGTCCTTCTTCTTGTGACTCGAGCCAGAGTCAGTGGGCTTGTCATCTCTTGGCTCGTTGAAGATGGACTCCTTCTCCTTGTCGTTGACCACCATCCCCTTTCCCTTAGGATCCATCTCTTCAGGCGATTAGTCCCTTATGTGAAGAGAACGACTTTGATACCAATTGAGAGCACCTAGAGGGGGGTGAATAGGTGATCCTGTAAAATTCAACACTAATAGCCACAAAACTTCGTTATGAAAGTTAGAACGACTAAGTAGCTTGAAACAAGGTCTTGTGAACACAGACAATCAAAGAGAGAGCACACAAGATACACATGATTTTATCCCGTGGTTCGGCCAAGTAACACTTGCCTACTTCCACGTTGTGGCATCCCAATGGATGAGGGTTGCACTCAACCCCTTTCAAGTGATCCAATGATCAACTTGAATACCACGGTGTTCTTCCTTATAGTTTTCTTCCCGTTTGCGAGGAATCTCCACAAGTTGGAGCCTCTCGCCCTTACAAGATTGATCACAAAGAACGCACAAGAGTAAGGTTGGGAAGAGCAACACACACAAGACTCAAATTGCAGCACACCCACGCACACAAGAGAAGAATTGAGCTCAAAGGACAACACGGGGAGTTCTCGACTCGAATAGAGCTCAAATCTCTAACACAATGAAACAAATGCACGGGAACAGAGTCTAGATGCCTTAGGATGCTTAGTGAATGCTTGGGGTAGCTCCTCCATGCGCCTAGGGGTCCCTTTTATAGCTCCAAGGCAGCTAGAAGCCATTGAAGACCAACAAGGAAGGCTATCCTTGCCTTCTGTCGAGTGGCGCACCGGACAGTCCTTAGCGCCACCGGACAGTCACTGTAGACGGTCCGGTGCCGATCTCCTTCCTTTTCTGGCGCAGACGACCGTTGCAGTTCTGGGTTGGTTGGCGCACCAGACACTGTCCGGTGCACACCAGACAGTCCGGTGCCCCTCGCTGACCGTTGGAGCGGGCCACGTGTCGCGCGCGGATTGCGTGACCGACCGTTGCGCTGGCGACCGTTGGCTCACCGGACAGTCCGGTGAATTATAGCCGTACGCCGCCAAACTTTTCCCTAGAGTAGCATGTTCACCGGAGTCCAGCCTGGCGCACCGGACACTGTCCGGTGCACCACCGGACAGTCCGGTGTGCCAGACTGAGCTGATCTTTGGCTGCACACAGCCAGTCTTTTGCAATCCTTTTCTTTTCCTGTTTCTAGCACTTAGACAAAATATGTTAGTACTCAAAACAATATACTAAGTCTAGAAACATACCTCATGTCTTGATTTGCACTTTTCTCTTTATTTAGCACATAAGAACTTAATCAAATGTGTTGAACACTTAATCACCAAAACATAATAGAAATTGCCCAAGGGCATATTTCCCTTTCAAAAACACACAGAAAGAGGTTTACCAACAATTGGTCATTGGAATTTTATAGCACGCAAGACGAGTGTGGATGTCGAACAACATCACAGTTAACTCATGTTAGCCAAAGAATCCAAGTCCATTTTATCAAGAACTAGGCATGGCTCGACTTGATCACATATGCTAGGAAAACACACCTGAGGCGATCGAGGCATGACTAGAGCGATAATTAGGTGGTTATTAGTTGACTTGATTTGATTCTTGCAAGTACTTCCCTAGGATGGGTTGAACCAAAGTGAGTTTAGACAACTCGATAAAACGATCTCTAAACTCAACCTTCATTCATTGGGCAGTTACAAGTTAGTAAAACCATCTTGTTGAACTACTTTTGACATTGGGCATGTCCTCTCAGTACCATCGCTAAGCCAAGGGGTGAGAGTTCACTTCAGTTAACAAGAGATCATGCACTTGGGTAGAAATCCATTTGGTCAGGTTGTTCATCCGTTTCTTCATGCGAGATGAACAGACTTGGTTCGGGAATACATGGATTAAATGAAAGAGCAAATAAACCAACTCCTGCATCTCAATAGCAGGGAAAGTCAATCTCCAATTTGAGAGCTAATCAGTTGTTTTCCAACACTAAAAACTCCAAGGCTTCACCTTTACAAGAAAGGATGCAAAGGGAACTTGTATGAGTAGTCACTACCAAAGTCAAGGGAAAAGAGACCACACATGAAAGTGGTATGCTTGTTTGATCCAACAGAGATGATAGATGTTGCTTGATCTCTTCGACAAACAACACCAAACTCATTTCAAGGGAGAAATCTACGAAAGATAATATATTAGTGTAGTTCCACAATGGATCATGACTAGAGACCTCGATACCAGCATGCGCCAAACAGCATAACCTTGCGTGTACATTCACAAGGGGCTCTCAGTTTCGCTGTGGCACCATAAGTCATTAACCATGACACCATTACCGAACTGGCACCAATAAAGAATCTCACGTAGCAAAAATAGATTGTGCTAAGATAACACATTGATATAGTCTCATAATGGATTATAACTACTAACCATGATACCAGCGCATGTCGAGCAACACAACCATGTGTGTACATTCACAGGAGGCCCTCGGTTTCGTCGCGGCACCATCAGTTTTAGTCACAACACCATTACCAGACGTAACCAATAAGAAATCTCGCGCAACACCAATAGACTAAGCAAGGATGATGATATACACAATAGACTCCACTTGTAAGATTGGTTACAAGTAGAGAACCAAATAGATTATGGCCCGCTGAAACAAACAATACATGGCCATAACCTAAACTTGTTGAAAGGAATACGACGGGAGACTATTACTTCAGCCCAAGCATATTTCTATGCCCATCGCATAGATCACAAGGTCAAGGATTAGTATCTAATTAGATACGGAGGGGAAACAATCATAAGATTAAGTTGGTATGCCTGCGATAGATACGAGGAAACCAAAGGCATCAGATTAAGGAAAATGATCGGACATGTCTTTCCTAGGTTGGGTTGATAAAGCCACATGACGATCTTCAAGAATAGGCAAACTGGATAAGGGACATCAGCTTGTGCCAATCGAACAAGAGCATGGTCTAAGATGGAAATATGACAACTAAAATGTCACAGATTAAATAGCAAGAACACAAACTCTAGATCCTTATTTTTAAGGTTGCGTGCATTTTACGACCAACAAACAGATTACCTAAGAATGGAGGACAGCTATCTCATCGAAGTTCATAATACCGCATTACACCACATTATTTACAATCACTGGTTACTGGAATAGAGATAAGAGAAGCATTTTGGATGTATAGGTGACAAACATGATGCAACAATCAGGATGCATGCTCGTTCTATTCATCCTCACTGATTTTGCCAACATAATGTGGCGATAGCATTCTATATCGGTGGCATACGTTCTCTCTTGGTATTTTACTAGTCGTCAGCTACACATACGTTTTCGAGGTTAGTGTACCTGCAGAAAAATTCCATCATAGCCCATTTTCCAATGATGCAAGATTCACACATGACAGTTTATCACAGTTTATACTCCATATATTGCTATATGGAGGCCAGCTCTTCATTAAGCGCTGAGCCACGCATAGGCGTCGTTGCCACACTTTAACCATAGGGCAACTCATTATGGTAACTCACCTTGTTACCTGAGCGTAGGTGCGTCGTTACAAGTACATTACACTTCTCAGTATTCCAATGTCTATATACCCATACACATCCATGGGGTACTGAATTCCCAGAAAAGTAAATACTCCACATCGCAGCCTTCATATATACATATGTGTAACATGTATATAATCAAGCGCCACAATTAAGCACTTCCCTAGATCGACGTTTGTTCGGTCATGCTCTCACATCTCACCTTACCATAAGCTTCGATCCATTCAAAACTGAATGGCCTCAAAAACAACAATACCCATGTATGCAATACCTCCGGTTGTGGGTTAGTGTTTTAAACTAAGCCACCTAATAGTCCTTAATTTAGGGCTTAACAGAGGATGTCGCTAGCATTATAGTTTTTCAAAACTATTTTTCAAAGCCAAACAATTTGTTTAGTTGGAAATAGGTTTTTCGAAACCAAAACTTTTGTTTTGAAAATACGTATGTGACACTATATACTTAATCTTGCTCCGATACCAGCCTGTGGTAGAACCTCCTAAGTTATCGAGCCCACATGCACCTGTCCTTGTCTCAAAGACCTCATACTGCTATGTAGGTGCACCAGATAACTCAACAGGATCTGTCTGAGTGCCCCAAGGACCTTGGATAAACCACTTACAACCAAGATCGTGAGATTAAGTAATACAAATCACACACCAACAGTTTGCAGCGGAAATCTTATTACCAAATTTTACGAGTTACAAAAATTTTACTTTGTACCTGATCGGAGTGATTACAGAAGTGGTTCAAAGAATAAACTTTGAAATGTTATAAATTAGTTATAAGTTTGAAATATAAGCTAGCTCAAGTGACCATCCTCAATAAGAAGTATAGAAGAGTTACTTAGACTTATAAGAAGGCCGAGCCCACCGACACTTAACACCATCAACAACAACACAAGGTTAGAACCTGAAAAACAACAGGGAAAAAACCCTGAGTACGCAATTACTCAGCAAGACTTACCCTACTAAAGAAAAGACTCTCAAGGGTATGCTGGTTTTAAAAGGATTCAAGGTAAGGCTTATCAAGAATCAAGGACTCTGTTTACAGAAAAGCTTACTATGAGTGGATCCTTAGAAATCCATTTTTACTTGTCAGGTTAAGTAAAGTTACCTGCATCTACAGTTCTTTCTATCCTAGTTCAAGCACTTGGCCTATACTAGCCATCTTTTTATCATCCCTTCAGTTCACTGGATTGCTACGTGTAGGGCAGTGACCAAGTCTTCACATCCGAGAAGTAACGGCGATCCGAATCGATTAATACCCAGCTGGGGATCTCCAATCACACGACATATATAGCACTTAACCCTTGCATATGTCAACTCACCACCGGGGTTCTTAAGACCAGATCAGGTTCACGCCAACCGAGAGCATAGATACACCACCGTCCAGCCTCTTGCCATGGAGGGTACACGCTACTCTCGCCATCTCTCCACTCCCATTGTGTGTTGTCTTATTCTAGTATTAGTCTGCCTGAGGCAAAGCTTACCCATGATGAGGCATGTGACCAGTTAAAGGGTCCTCGGTCAGCAGGCCCACATCGACACGGTCCTTAATCGACTCAAACGAAGACACTACACCGAGACTCCCTTCTCGTGCAAGTCAACCGCCCGGTCTCAGCTTTATTATTTAAACTCAAAGTTTGGTACCTGGCAGAGGTACATCTTTTCCAGATGTTGAACCCATCAAGGCCCTGATGGATCCACCATCACAAGTTTTATTTTTGAAAACATCCCATCCACTGAAGCATCACTTTTGTTTTAAAACAAAACATTTTGTTTTGCTAAAGCAAGGCTAAGCATCACAAAATTCTTTTCAAAAAGGGTACCAAGGAAAGGTAATCAATTTTTCAAGGAAAGAAATGCAGCAACTGATTTAGCACACAACTCCTATCACCTAATGCATCATATAAGGTGATAAAGATTTTAAAACACAAGAAGGTGGCAAATGCACCGGGGCTTGCCTAGAAGAACACTGGGTTAGTGTTTGTTAGACGTCAATCACTTGGCGATCAGTCTTGTCCTAGCACTTGATCAGGCAGGTTCGTCCATCAGCACTACCATGCGGAGTAGCCCGCGCTTGGGGTCGACTTGGCTCGTCTTCCGCATCACACGATTAATTAACGTACCTCATGGGATGCACAATGCACATGTATGAGCACAAGTATAAATAGTATAAGATAGATAATCTACACTAAAAAGGATGAAACACTTAAAACCAAGCATTAGAATCAATTACAAGCATAAAGCATCATGGATACCACAGCAGGGCATCGACTCCATACAATTAGATGAAACCCGCCATATGCTATACTTCGACTAGACACTAGAAACACAAACACAAGACCTACTTTCCATAACATTACTTCGACCACTCATCAGATACGAAGCACCAATTTAATTCTTCTCGCTACTAATTCTCCTCACTCCACAACAAAGAACCAATTTAAATCTAATCGACATATGCATCCATCACAACATTCCCTTGTATGATTTATATTTCAATCCTAAGCTTCACGTGACACAAGTACTTCACCATCGCAAACACAATCATACCATATATATATATATATCTACCAATATTCTTTTCACTGAAAGTAGTAATTCAAAATTTTGTCCCTATATCAAACATTTTTTTATCGTAAATATATACACATCTTTATAAGTGATTAAAATATTTCATCATCACACATGCCTACTAATATTCTACTCGGTCCACCAATTTAGCTAATTGACTGGAATAGCGAAATAACTCGCCATAACTGAATCTGGCTCGATAATCGCAAGAACCGCGAAGTCGACGAGAGTTCCGTGACTCACGCAATTTATCAAGCACCTAGTGAGCATCACACTAGCACATTAATTCATTCAATCCATCGACTCAATCAATTAAAGAAATAGCGAACTAGAGAATGGTTACCGATTCAATTAAAATTCCAAGCAAACATTGCTGATTCTTGTTCATGCCTCCTGTCGAGTTCCCGACAAGTACCACATGGGATTTGTTGCTTTATTCAAACTCTCGGGATTTTCCGACGATGCAAGGGATGTTGACGAGTTGGAGGCTTCCAGGGTCGAACACGATAGAGGGCTTCGGAGCTCAACACAAGTGGCGCGCATCTGGGAGATAGATCGTCAGGATCGACTCAAATCGCGCAAGAAGGTCCATCACTCAGGGCTCTCGTCGAACACGAGATGCGCAAGCCGCGACATCGGTAGCGAGTGAGGTCGACAACAAGGGCGGGGCTGCACAGATCCGGGGCTACTGCACACACGACGCGACGACGAATGACGACAACCAGCGAGGTCGACGACGCGACGGGGATTAAGGCCGAGCGAGCCAAGAGGGCACGCTGGCGAGCAGGAAGCCACGCGAGCACTGGACAGGGAAAACGACGGGCTCGATAGCGTCCGTGGCCAGAGCGAGCACCAGAGACGAGCACGACGGGGCGGTTATCAGCGAACAAGGAGCAGGGAGGAAGGAGCCGAGCAGGGAGCCGGCCATGGAGCTTAGGGAGGGGGGCCGCAACACAGGAAGCTAGGCAGGAGCGCGTGACGCAGGGAATTCGGTCAGGAACGAGCTGGAGGAACAAGGAGCAGGGACAGTCTGAGCTGGGTAGAGGGAGCTCCGAGCAGAGCGCGCACAGGGGAGCTGGGCGCGGGAGAAAGATGGGGCACGTGCTATGGAAGAGAGCAGGGCGCGACAGGAGAAGGGTCTGGGCGAGCAGAGGAAGGACGTCGAGCAGAGTGACAGTGGCGACCTGGGCGAGATCCAAACGCAGCGAGGAGACTCCACGTCGTGCAGAGAAGAACAAGGAGCAGGGGCTGGGGCGTGACATGGGGAACTAAGCGGGGAAGAGACAAACACCAGGGAGCAGGGCACGGCACAGGGAGATCCGGTCGGGCGCGATGCAGAGAAAAGCGCAGGGAGAAGATCAGCTGGAGAGGAGAGCGCTGGGGAGAGAGAAAAGAAGGGGGCTCCGAGCTGGGCGAGCTAGAGTAGAGGCATGGTCCACGCGCCAGCCATGGGAGATCGAGAGGAGGGGCCTCGGCTGGGGAGGGCTTGCGGTGCCAGGGAGCAGGAACAGGGGCGCGGTTGGGGAGGAACGGCTGGAGGTTGAAGAAAGGGAAGGCTAGGCGGCGAGATCCTTTTTGTTGCACGAGAGGAAGAAGGACGCGCGGCTGGAGATAAGCCTGCGCGTGTCAAAAAATCCAGGCAGCTGAACATAGCTTGGAGAAAGATAACGATGAGAAGAGAGAAAAAATCTCCACGGGGATCGACTGAAGATTTTTTTAATTTCTTTCTCTTTTTTACCGAAAAATCACATATATTTTGAATCAAGTTTTTTAGCAATAACTAAAGGGTCGACGGTACTTGCGACATGGTTTAATTTGATTCGAAGCCGATAAATCTTTAACGGGTCAGATTTGAACGTTATTGTGATAGTTCAGATCGTATTAAATTAATCTGAAACCAAACAAAAATCCGCTCGCTACCCAGGCAGTTGGATCAGAGTGTAAAACAAATAGACCAAACCAAAGAACATCGGCTTTGGGTATTTAGATGGGGGTTGATTTAGTTGAAATCAAACAAAAATGTATCTGCCCTCCGAACACCATTGATTTCTTTGCTGAGGACAACGCACTCGGTCAGGTTTGTTTCGGAACACAAATCGTTGTCGTTGAGTTCTACTTAATCTGTTCAGGATATAAATCATCCAAGTGGGTCGAGCTTCCGAATTCGTATTCTCTGTATAACTTTTATTCAGACACACGACTTGACATATCGCAAAATAAACGCGCGATATCGATGCCGCATCGAGATTGCGATCTTTTCGAAAGCGATGTCACGCATCGCACATGTGGGCGAGAAGTTGTGCGCATTGTTCTTTTCGGATAGCACGGGGCTCCAAATTCGTATTCGCACGAGCGATGAATTTTAAATAATCACTGGACGCACCGATCTTCGGAACAACCATGTTCCGAACATCACGAAAATTTAGGAAGAGTCTGGATAGATAAAAAATAAAAACAATGTTGAACTCGCGACAGACGAAACAGATGCGATATTAAAATCGCGATAGATGAAAATGATTAAAATTTAGCATCTGTTTTATCCACTGATATTACGTGCTTAAATTCATACTCCTTGTTGAGCAGAATATAAACACCTGGGTTGTTACAAATGATTTAAACAACACTGATTCAGAAAGCTAATCTGGTCATTTTTTTGAAAAACAAAACAAAACTGACGACATTGACAATGTTTTTTCTCTATATACCAACTCCAAATCAACAAGGAATATTCCGGCGGACCCGGAGGCTGCAGCGACATCGGGATCTGGGAATCTACATGGCCCAAAGCCTCTAGCGACCGGCCCCACCACCATCTGCGCGCGCGTGCGAGGGACCGGCCGGCGAACGGAGGCACCACTGAGCTCTGAGCAGGTGCCTTCCACGCGACGTACGCCACAGAACGGGCGCCGACCGAGCCAAGCCAGTACTACCGCGTCCCCTAGCCAAACCAAACGCGGGCATGGCACGGCACGGCGCGGTGCTCATTCGCATTCCCCAGCCCCACTGCATCTGCGCCGCAGGCCATCCATGGATCTGCCTTCCTGAGCTCTCCGCTACATGAACTTCTAGGGAGCCTCTTCGTATGAAGGCAAGAGCTCAGATGCAGATGCAGTGGGGAAGATGCAGATGCAGTGGAAGGCGAAGGAAACCACGAGGCAGCGCAGATGCAGATGCAATGGCGACCGGCAGCACTCAAGGACGAGGCAGCGCAGGTGCGTTTGGGGAAGAGAGGGCAGTGGTTACCGGTGAGAAGGCAACGAGGAGAGTTGTCGTCGTCGCTGCGCTATGTCGTCAAGCTGTCACTTCGCGCCGCCACGCCGTCACTTGGCGGCGGCGTCTCATCGCCTCGTTCGTCGCCTGCGTTGCCCCAGTGCTCGTTCCTCTGAGATTGGATCTAGAGGGCAGCACATCCGGATTCCTACCGGGCCACGGTGTTCAGAAAAACTCCAAACCGGGTCCTTCTCATTTTTTGATTTAGGCCCAAACGAACAGAATTCAGAGAAGCGGCCCAATTTCAATCCGGGTCATTTTTCCACCCGGAGTCAGGCCCGGAATGGACCAAACCAGTCTAACCGAACAGGCCCTAAGGGTATGCGATATGCCATCATAGAATCTCTGTATAAATTACTACTGTCACTAAAGTTATTAGATTATATATGATGCATATTAAATTATAAATACACCATGTCGTGAGGTGTGTTTAGAGGTTTAAGTGTAAGAAAACAAAGACACCATGTCTTTACAAAGACACATCTCTAACTCGGTTTTCTAATCCTAAGGCACAACTTCACTGGTACAATCCATATAGATGATTCATGTCTTAGAAAACATTATTAAATAAGACATAAGGTCTAGATACACCCTATTGTGTCTGTATGTGTTCTCATTGTGTCTTCTATTTAAAAACCGGACACCACTGTGTCAAGGTTGTACATAGCCTTAGGATTCCACCCGCTGATGTCGGCAAGCCGAAACATGGGAAGAGAGCAGGGTTCATCATCCCGTTTCCAACCTATTTACCGCTCACTCTCGAAAACTGTTTCTCGTCGAAAACCATCCAAAAACCATTAATCTCGAGTGATTTGAATTTTTCAAATAAATTCTCGGATTTCGCTATTTCTCACCGAAAACCACTGCACCCTAATCATTTTCCGCTCCTTTTTTACCAAGGAACTCTGCTTTCCGCTACAAGCTCCTACACATGCGAGAGAAAGACGTGCATCGAGAAGATCTCTTTAGTTTATCGTCGAGCACCGACGAGCACAGAGCGGATTATGACCACTTAGGACTTGTTCAATTGCGTCTGGATTAAAGGGCCTTGGAGTGGATTAATCCATTCCTAGTTAAAATTAAATAGAATGGGATTCCATCCACCTCAATCACTTCGATATAGACCAAACCAAACATGGCCTTATCCCACTCGAGCCACGTCCACATCCTATCGCGCGTCCGCGGGAGTCCCTGACTTCAGTGGCTTCCCATCGAGATCCATGCACGTGCGAGTGGATTTCATCCACTTAGCACCGAGAAACGACGACGACGTCTACTTGCGAGGAGCGTCGCAAGCACATGCTTGGGGCCTTGGGTGAGCAATAAATTGCTATGATACACGATCTCTTCCTCGTTTTAAAAATCAATTAACATTCTGAATAATAGACCCCTCAAGCTGTCAACCTATTGGCGTCTATCTGGCACCAATCACTAACGAAGTGTGCCGGTGGTGGTGCTCTCTACGGCGGCACAGACGGTCCGCTGTCTAGGACTAGACAGTCCGCGACCCTGTGGTAGGAGCGGGTCTTCCCTTCATCTATTTGGACGGTCCACGCATGGAGCCCGAACAGTCCGTGTGTGCATAGGGGTGGTGGCGACCGCCAACGACACCTGAATCAAATTTTTCCTCAGGGAGCCATTTGCAATTTTGCCATTATCATTTGTGGGCTTCGTCAGTATGCCATCGAACCCACAAATCATAGACACAGATGGCCCCACCAGTCATAGACACATGATGGCAAAATAACAGAGAGCCAAAACTAAGAGTGGCAAAATAGCAAATTTTTCCTCAGGAGGTACCCATAAGGAAGGAGAGATCCTAAGATTTGTCTTGGGGTCGGCATGCCACCCAAGACGTATCCAATCGACGTAGAGTCAAAGAGAGGTGAAGATGGAGATGAATGCTACGTTACTGCTACTCCTAGGGAAAGAAAGTAAAGTAATGAAATATAGATTGATTAGTTCAATTATTAGTGCCCGCAATCGGTCGTACCCCTTCATATATATTGGGAGAGTTTTGGACCTGTTTCTAAACGTTTCCCAGCAGAATCCACATATTTAGATGGATAAACACACACAGAAAAGGGGGCTAAACCGCCTGACCTGATATTCACGCGAACCATTCACGGCCTGGACTGTCTGGCAACAAAGGCGGACCGTCCGACCTCTCCAGGTGGCACATATGGTGCTCAACGCATGTGCCCTGTCTTTTGGGGTGAGCCGCACGAACCAAAAGCACCTGGTACAAGGCATTAGCAACCTGATGCGTGAACATCGATTTTCTATGTATCTTGCCATACACTTGGATGATACCACTTTAGGAAGCGACCATTCAAGGCCTTAGGTAGTTTATCACCTTGCAGAATTTGTAACATATATGCATTACCAGATATTATTTGTGTAACTCTGTAAGGCCCTTTCTTGCGTGTAGGGATGAAAACGGTCGAAAACGATCGAAAAAACACTCATATTGGTTTTGGTTTTGGTTTTGTTTTATAACAACGGTACAAAAACGAAAATGTTACGATAGGTATACGGGATCAAAATTATCGGTCATTCGAAAACGAAAAAGTCAAAACGAAAATATGTCGAAAACGACCGAAATACGATAAAATTGTTGGTAATTGACAAAACAAACAAAAAACTAAATTACTTAATCCAAAAATTAATATATATTAATTTCACAGTAGTCAAACATTATCTGTAGAGGTTGCACATCTTTCCCCACAAGACGTGTTTCCCGTTTAGCCAAGGTTAGCTAGAGCCTTAGACATTTCCAAGGTGAATGGCTAGGGATCCACTGCGAGGCCTTTACAAAGTTTCACTAGACGAGAAAACCCGCTACGAATTCTGAGCCGAAGGCGATGTAGGAATCCCTCGTCCGAAAAGCTAAAAAGACAGTATGTCCTGAGGACCCCCCTACACCTGCACAACTCCACCCCGCTTGTCCCTTTTGGGAAAGGATTAACTCACACTAGCTTTCCTAATTATTGAGCCAAGGGCGTCCCATTCCACCCTTGTGGTAGCACTGTTTTCCCGGGTGGTCGCTCCATGTTCCGTTTAACATAATAGGCCTATGGAGACCTACAAGTGGGGCATGTTTCTCCAAAATTCCTAATAGAATTGTTCTGCCATGCATGTCAATAATTTTGAATGCATTAACCACACTAGTGGGCAGTCAAAACATTGAATAACCATTTTATCATACGATGTGTGAATTTTATAGGGCGTGCAATACTTTGAGTTCTACACCCGACAATAGAGAGAGAAAGAGGGCTTTAAGTACAAGATTGCGACCACCAAAGTCTCGTAGTCAGGAGCGACCTCAATGGGGGTGATCTCGAGCGGTGGGCCTCTAAGAAGGAGCTTAACCTCTACGAGCTGGTGAGCAAGAGCGGACGTAGAAGCATGCTCCTACTCCTAGGCGAGAGCCATAGCCCGCTCACACGCTTGAGCAACGACCATGGTCGAACGGGAAGCAGCAACTGGAGCGACGAGGGTGGGATGTGTCGTGGACACATTCAGTGGAGGGTGATGGTCAGAGGTGATGGATACAGTCTCGTGAAACTAATGGGTGGAGGAAACCCGAGAGAGGCCGACACCCCAACGACGAGGTCAATAGCAGCTTTAGGTCGTCCCAAATCTCTTTGCGTTCTTCAACCCTTGCACCTTGTTATACTCCTCTCGACACAAGGAGGCAAGGAGTATAGACGTGGCTTGAGAGTTGAAGTGCCTAATTTGGACTGCCTCATCTGAGTCATAATCCTTGTCCCCCACCTTAGGTACCTGCGCTCCAAATTCAACAATTTCCCAAATACTTTCGTGGAGTAAGGTTAGATGATGCCTCATTTTATCACTCCACGTAGAATAATTCTCACCATCAAAATATGGTGGTTTGCCTAAGGGAACCGAAAGTAGAGGAGCGCACTTTGAAATACAGGGATAGCGTAGGGGCATCTTACTATACTTCTTGCGCTCATGGCGTTTAGAAGTAGTCGACGACTCGGAGATGGATGTGGAGGGTGACAAAGAGTCGGTCTCGTAGTAGACCACCTTCTTCATCATCTTCTTCTTATCACCTCTCCGATGGGACTTGATGGAGGAAGAGGATTCCTCCTTATGCTTGTTGCCGGACTCTCTTGAGAGAGTCCTCCCCGAGCTCGCAGGCTTGTCGCCGGTCACGATCTCCCTCTTGGCGTGTTCTCCAGACATCACTTCGAGTTGGTTAGACTCGTAATGAAGCACTGGCTCTGATACCAATTGAAAGTCTCCTAGAGGGGGGTGAATAGGTGTAACCTGAAATTTATAACTTAAAACACACAATATAAGCTGGGGTTAGCGTTAGAATTAAATTCAAGTCCGGGAGAGAGGGGGAAAACAAATCAAATGAGAATCAAGCGAATGAACACGATGATTTGTTTTACCAAGGTTCGGTTCCAAAGAACCTAGTCTCCATTGAGGAGGTAACAAAGACCTGGTCTATTTCAACCCTTTCCCTCTCTCAAACGGTCACTTAGACCGAATGAGCCTTCTTCCTTAATCTCACGGGTCACTTAGACCCCGCAAGGACCACCATACACTTGGTGTCTCTTGCCTCGCTTACAAAGCACTTGAGAATAAGAGTGGGAAAAGAAGAAAGGCCAAACCAAGCAACAAGAGCAACAAAAGAACACAAAACACCCTCTCTCAAGTCCCTAATGGAATTGAGTTGATTTGGTGGCTTGGAGAGGATTTGATCTATTGAATGTGTCTTGGAGTGGAGTCTTTTGCTCTTGTATTGAATGCATGTTCAGAATGCTTAGATGGATATGAATGAGGTGGTTGAGGGGTATTTATAGCCCTCAACCACTTCCATAGTCATTGAAGAGGCCGCTGGCGATGGGCGCACCGGACAGTCCAGTGCGCCACCGGACAGGCACTGTTCCTTGTCCGCTGCGCTGCCACGTCACCCAATCGTTAGGGTTCGGAGCTCGGTCGACCGTTGGAGCTTTGTCTTCTTGCGGCACCGGGCAGTCCGGTGCCCCTCTGACTTCCTGCTCTGACTTCTGCGTGGCATTGTTGCTGCACTATTCAGTTGGCAGAGTCGACCGTTGCGCGCAGATAGCCGTTGCTCCGCTGGCACACCGGAAAGTCCGGTGGCACACTGGACAGTCTGATGAATTATAGTGGACAGCACCCTTGAATTCCCGAGAGTGGCTAGTTTGATCTTGTACGGTCCTGGTGCACCGGACAGTCCGGTGCGCCATTCTTCAGCACACTCAAGTCCTTTTGCTCCATTAACTTTGTGTCCCTGTCCGGTGCACCACCGGACAGTCTGGTGCGCCATTCTTCACACTCAAGTCCTTTTGCTCCATTAACTTTGTGTCCCTAACTTGGTTCTTTTATTGATTTGTGTTGGACCTTATGCACCTGTAATACATGAATTCTAGACAAACTAGTTAGTCCATGTGTTTGTGTTGATCATCAATTACCAAAATTAATTATAGGAAGTGGTTAACCCGATTTCCCTTTTAGAAACAGTCAGAAGTTCAGAAGCAATCAGCGACGTTAGGTCACACCGGACTGTCCGATGTGCCACAATGGCAGGCGAATCCAACGGTCGACTCTAATGGTCGACTGACGTGGCAGGCACCGAAAAATGAACAGTGGGATGTCCGGTGCGCACCGGACTGTCCGATGCGCCCGTCGACAGAAAGCTGCAACCAACGACTAGAATATGATTGGGGCTATAAATACCCCCAACCACCACCATTCAATGCATCCAAGCTTTCCAGTCTCCACACTCAATACAAGATCAAAGAATACATTCCAAAGACACATTCAAAGCTTCCAATCCTATATA
Source organism: Zea luxurians (assembly GCA_029449295.1). Lineage (NCBI taxonomy): Eukaryota > Viridiplantae > Streptophyta > Magnoliopsida > Poales > Poaceae > Zea > Zea luxurians. Next base: position 28,909,646 of record JAOPSE010000023.1, on the reverse strand, counting down.
ATTCTCACAATTAAGACAAGTGATCAATAGTGATTAGTGACTTGAGAGAGTGAGATTTGTGTTTCATTTGTTGCTCTTGTTGCTTCGTTGTGCTTTCTTCATTTCCTTCTAAACTCTTGAGTGACTTGTAAAGCTAGCAAGAGACACTTAAGTGTGTGGTGATCCTTGTGGGGTCTTTGTGACCCTTGAGATTAAGAAGAAGCACTCAACCGTTCTAGGTGACCGATTAAGAGAGGGAAATAGTTGAAATAGACCTGGCTTTTGTGGCCTCCTCAACGGGGAGTATGTTCATTGGAACCGAACCTCGAGAAACAAAACGCTGTGTTCATTTGTGTTGATCATCACTATTCGGTTTGTTTCTTCCCTCTCCCCTCTCTCTAAAAGTTCTCTTGCTCACAACTCTTTGAGTTAGTTCCCAAAGTTATCCGCATTGATTGAGCAACTCATAGCAAAAAGAACTATCTTCCACACTCCGTATTCATTATTAATTGTTTCTAATCCTAACCCCGGGTGAACGTCATGTTCAAAGTTTATAATTTACAGGTTTCGCCTATTCACCCCCAGAGACCGTGAAGGATGGCGACAACAAAGACAGCGTGGGCACGATGGGCACCACCGGAGCACCCGTAGCCAAAGCCAACAGCCAAGGCAGCAAGAACCCCCACTCCTAGTAACTTTGCGCCTGTGCCTGCGGCGGCAGCGACAGGCTACCATGTGGAGGGCAGTGGTGGTGTGGGGTCGTAGACGGTGGCAGGGGCGACACCGATGCGCCCCTCCCATGCTCCCGTGCTTGGTGGCATAGTAGGGACAGGAGGGGGAGCCACGATCGGGACCTATGGTAGGACCCCGAGCGAACCGACGTGGGCATTGGTGGCCTATGGTCCGTGCGACCAGACGTTGGCAACGGGGGTGATGGGAGAGGGGGGATGGCTGGCTGGCACCTACCGCTGCAGCCTGCAGGCGACGACACATGGGAGGAGAGGGGAGGGGGAGAGGGAGAGAAAAGAAAACACTAGCTCTACAACATATTGAAGGAGTGAATAAGTTAATAGCCTATAGGGCAAGAATACATATAAGCCCAAGGGGCAAAACATCCAAAACACAAAAACTCTAAACAGGATTGATAGCCGATTTTAGTAAATGGAGAAAATAACCCAAAAAAATACATCAAACCCAGTTAAACATTATCCTAGCTCCACTAGACTCCTTCAAAACAGATAAAGCGACAAGTTTTGACTATAATTTATTGAAGTGTGTAAGTGGATTGATTACCTTCTAGCATCAGCTTACGCTTTTGGGTTGAACTAGTTAGTGCGTCCATATTAACATGGTATTAAAAATAGAGGTCTCAAGTTCGAATCATATTAGATATTTTATTTATGTCTCCACCTTTTATTTCCATGTTTAATCTCTCTCTGGCAACACGTGAGTGGGGTGTTGGAGAGTATAAATGGATTGACTAACTTCTTCCATCGATTTAATCTTTTAGGTTAAACTGGTCAGTACGTAAACTCTAACATAATTCACGTTATTATGAACAGAAGCACGGCTAACTGGCTAAGCATGTTCCTGCTCGAGCCGTCCTCATGAGCAAAATTGCACTCAGATCACTTTATTCAGCACTATTGTTCGTCTCTGTACAATGATCTGTGACACGGAACCCCGAAGGGACATACACACACAAGCCATTTTCACCGACGACCGCAGTTTATGCTTGCTATTTGTAACAGCTAACATAACATAAATGGTGAATCTTGATCCTATACCTAACTTCCCAAGAATGGCCTGCACCGTGTGGAGCGAAGCTAACTTCAGCGAGAGGTTCACTGGATGATACATCCGTATGCCTCTAGAACTATTTCTACTCAGGTTTGTCATGGAAGGCCTTCGAAATTATTGGCCTCACGTCCTCTGAGTCCACGAGGCTCTCCAGGAACGGGAGTAACTCGATTAATTCCTGGTCTGCGGGGTCATCAAACCAGCTCTTAATTGGTATGCCGTTATCCACTTGCAACTGGAAAACCTGGACAAAGAAATGCTTCATTAATTAACATAAAATAATGAATACATATATAGTATGTAAATATTTCATATAGCAAAAAAGGCTCTGATGAAAAGATAGTTTAGTTCTTGCCACCTCTAGCTCAGAAGGAAATAGATACATGCCAGGAGACTAATATATATATCACAGTATATAGTGCTAGACTAGACTTACCAGAGATCAAGATAGAAGTAACAAGGGAAATGCATCTGCCAGAACAGATAATTGATAAAGCATAAACTTTGTATATATTGGAAAGGGATTCTACCTGTGGAGTATTGTCAACTATTGCAACTTTCGCCAAGTCGATCCCCAAGATTGTCAGATCCTTTGTATAGCAACCGTCAGAGAATATACAAGATTCACGATAAATACGCCGTGAGATATATTTTCCATCAGGATCAAGTTTATCTATAAGTTGCTCAGCATAGATTCTCTGACTAGCTGTGAAAATGACAAGCTCAAACATCTGAGCAACCTTCTCAAGAAACACTTTCAGATAAGGCCTTTTCTTCACGTACACTGTGTGATTTTTCATATTGAAGAAAACTTCTAGGGTAAAATCAGCACTGTCGCACTGATCCAATGTTGAATGTACAAGAGTCTCTGCATATGAGAAACCGTTAGACTATCATACAAAGAATACTGGAGTAAAAATGTTTATATTACAACTGAATTTCACATTCCTGATCATGACATGCAAATGACATAAAATATTAACTAAAACATAATAATAAGGGGGTGTTTGGTTTCTATGGGCTAATTTTTAGTCCTTCCATTTTATTCTATTTTAGTTAATAAATTGTCAAATACGGAAACTAAAACTCTATTTCTGTTTTCGTATTTGGTAATTTAGGGACTAAAATGGAAAAAAATGGAGGGAACAAAAATTAGTCCCTAGAAACCAAACACCCTCTAACATGCCAGTAGCTAGTGAAAAGATACTGAAAAGTATCAGGAACTTAAAAGAAACATTCAAAAGTAATATTCCATGTGAAGTTAGTACTGCTTACCGTCCAAATCAAGCACAAGAGTCACATGTTTTGTTCTCACTGGTGTTTTCAGTAAGTGGTTGGGCGAGTCAACATCCATTAAATCAGGCAGACAGCTAGAAAGTAGCTTTTGATCTAGATATTCAGTTTCAACATCTCCTGCGTCTCCTGCGACAGAACTACTTTCAGTTTCTGAATCTGTTGGTTTTGTACGAAGGTATAAGGATGTTTCATCAGGGTCCGTTGTGACATTATCTGCCAGAACCACATCATCACTGTTACTGAGTTTTGGTGTATCATCTAGAGACAGACGAGCCACGGGCCACTCTACCATGTCAACTAAATTCATACAATCATTGTAGGAAGTACTAACTTCATTTGTAAAACCCAACAAACTATCAAATTGGAGAGCCGAGAAGTTTTCTGAGACATAGAAGTCCAGAACATCCCAAACTTGTAATTCAGTTGTGGTATTGTATCCTTCATCATTGCCACCAAGAATCAAGTGAAGGAGCTCAGTGCTTTCATCCATTGCTGCAATTGGCAGATAATGAAAAGAAAAGTCAATGAAGAATTATCAGGGCCTTCAGCAACCAAATATCAGATAGATGGCCAATAATTGGATGAACTAAAAAAACACAAACTGATAAAAAGTACAAATGTCAGCAGCCAAGACATCCAATACAGGAATGTAAATTTATAGACACCTGAAGTCAAGTTGCCACATAAAACTTGGAAGCTAAGCCGTGTTACCTGCAGCATTGTAGTTTATCTCTTTCAACTGAAGATCACTGCAGACTGGATCTGGTGACAGGATACTCTCAAGGTCTGATGGCGATGGTACTTGTATTGGAACCTGAAAAATATTTTTGTAATAGGTTGAGTATTCAATACTGCATAACATCTCAAAACACATCGAAACAAAGATGTAGTACTGTAGGAAATTACATGATGATGCATTGATGCTTAGAAAGATCATCCCACTCACTTCTACTGATACACTATTGTTTCTAAGTAGAACGCTCACAGCTTGATAATCGAGAGCACTAGCAGCTGCATCATGACAACTCAGACCATTATTATCCAACTATTTGACTTGCATGATTAGTTATCAGAGCATAGTTTTATAATTTGCAATCGCAAATACTGGCTTAACAAATCTCAGTGCTTGTTAGAGTATTGCGAGTTTTAAAAGTAAAATACTGTAATTGGCTTTGTCCTACCTCATCCTCACGCCTTTGTTATTTCCAAATGTAACTTTTGTAAACCAGCACATTTCAAAATTAAATGTGGTTTTCTGAGTTTTAACTTTTCTTTACTAGTAAAGAAAATTCTAAAAAACAACTGAAGCTTTTCATGATAGTGCTTATTAAACATAGCTGCTGTGGCATTAGCTAGAATCAGTACGAAGTTCAAGAACTGGGCCTTTTGGTTGGACGATAATAATAATAGTAGTAGTAGTAGTAACAACAATAATAATTACTATCATGGTGTTGTGTCAAGGCTGGTTTGTGTTTTCTTTTTCCATTCTTCTTCCATTTTTGAAACTTTAGCGATGCAACTATGCTGGTGTTCCCAGGAACTTTCTGAAAGGAAAATAAAGGTTAATTACCATTGATCTTGGACCATATGACAACAATGGAGGTAGCAAACTGGTGCTTCCTGCATCAGATTCATCATGCAATAAGGTGATTTCCATGATTTCAGCGTTTTCCCCTGATACTTCGGCAGTGCAGCACACTGCAAAAAGGGATGGAAGAAAAAAAATTGGAACACATTCTTGCAGTCCATCAATAATCTACTAAATAAAATTGGTACTAATATGCTAAATTATGTTTTCCCAGATCAAGTTCAAACCTCCATGTGCTTGTGAAAGTGCATCTCAATACATACATAAATATGATTAGTATAACATAAGCCATACAGTAATGTTGTACCCAACTAATTTTGTGCCGAAGGTCCTAGATTCTAGCAGAAGGTAAAGTTAATTTTGGGAAGGGAAGAGGGTGCACAAATTTACTAAAACTTGAACTTCATGATCAATACAAACATTCACTGCAATTCTTTCTTTTTGTATAAAAAATAAACTTACAATAATCGAAATAATGTTATGCAGTACCACTGTAACAGTGTCATGCCATTTATAACAATAACATTTGTGAAGCATATTGAAATATGAAGAACAACTAAGAACTGTATCTAAGTATCTTAGACTACTTAACGATATATTAATTCACCTATCATTTGAACATACTAACTAGAACATTCTCTTTTTCCACTTTGACACAACAAAGATGCTTCCAATCAGTGGCGAAGCTAGAATAGAGCAGAGGGGGGGTGGGGGGGTGCACATGCCTTAGGGCCTAGGAGTGCATGGTAATAACTTATAGGTGATGCATATATGGTGGAAATTTAGTCTAAATTACTAGTTTTGCAAAAAAAAATATGGGTGCGTGTGCACCCCCTAATTACTACCTACCTGCCCTTATTCCGATTCTACCTTACAAGCCACAAATGGGTCCTTTCATGTTAAAAGGTACTGTTCAATCAAAATATCAGCAGTTAGTACTCAGTACCGGTAACATGGCCAGAACTGAGGTTTTTTGCATTTCAGGTAGTGTATTTACTCAGAGTTTCAGATTACGAAGACACAACCTATAGCATATAGTACAGTTATACAGATTATCTTTTGTGTATCCGCTTTGACCATATATACGCTCCAAGCAGGAAAAGCACAATTCATTGACAGTAGGAAAGATTGAAATGAATCTTGCCAGGTAAATGAGACTGGAATCTATGAAGACTTTACCATTTTGATGACTTATTAGCGTTGACCCCGCCACCGTTTTATCGAGTGTAACCTCTTGAGGGTGTGAATGTTCCAGTGTTTCAGTGGTCTTGCAAAATGTATGAGGCTCCTGTGTCCCTAAACAGTCGTTGCTTAACATTTTATTCATCCTTAGTGCAAGTATTTGCAAAAAGCATGTTCAAAGTACTGCAGTTCCAGTAGGAAAAGGCCAACTGTTGAAACATTTGATATCACTAAAGACATTAGTGGAGAAAAGGTGAAACAAGGAACTATCTACAACCTAATGCAGTCGAAAGAACATACTTTAACCACTAATAAATCTGTAAAGGGAAAGCGCTAATCAATTCGACATGAAAAAACAAAAACTTAGTATTGTGACGATTAGTCCGTAGACAAAGGAAGTAATGTAAATGTAATCATTATTAACAAAACAAGAAAAAGATATGCGTCTTTGACTAAACAATAGTATTAGTCAACAAATTTACTCTACTCGAAACTCGAAATCAGCTGTCACTTCTCGCATGCCGGGAGCATGTTATAAGTGAATTCGCCAAAGCAAAACAGGTCCGCTAATACTCTTGGATCCTCTGGCAGTGGCAGCAAGTAACAACTCTACCAGACAGCATCCGTCCCCTTTTCCCCCTTTCCTCTACTTTTCGTTTTTAGACCATCACAAATCTCCCCTGCAACAGGAAAATCGGATGCGGAATATACCGTACGTCAAAGCACTACTAACCCCGTAAAATTCCCGCATCACATCACAAAAAGAGGGGCTCACTTCACTCCTCGTCGTCGGAAAATCACAGCGCAGAATCACGAGTGGAGAAAGAAGTGCGGAGAACAGAGACCAGGCCAACAGCCTTCACCGAACATCTCTGTCGAGCTTAGAGTCTTGGAACTACAGGATCGTCCTTTGGGACTCGAATTTCACACAGGAAAAAAAACCAGAACAGTTCCGCGTGTTCAGCAGCTCGCCGAAATCTCCTCGTGTTCATGCTACAAAAGACCACAAATACCCACCAAATTCGCCGCCAAATTCACCGTGAGAGACAGAGAGGCGGCCGTGCCCAGCTTAATCACACGCTAGAAAGTTGAGAACAAGCATCGATACTACTGAAGAGACGGGGCAAGAACTTTGTGCTCACGAAACCTCCGACCAGACCAAGCGCAGAGCTCGAGAGAGACGAGAAGAGATACGTACACAGGCAGCGCGCTCGCGTAGCGCCGATGACCTCTGGCTGAGCACAGCACCCTCTCCTCGCGCCTAGCCTTGTTCCGGCAAGGGCCAGGAAGAATCAGAGAAGCGACGAGGAAGAGGGAGCAGGGAGCAGGGAGGCAAGCAAGCTAGCAAGGCGCAAGAGGCAAGAACACAGGAAGGGACAGCTCGATCGCTCGCCAATCCCGCACCACATAATCTATGCGACCGATCCGCGTCCGCCAACGCCAGGCTTAACCTTCCTCCGTTCGCAACCGCAGACATGTGGGGCACGCAAGGCCGGGCCCCCGTGGACGGTACACTAGAAGGTACAAGTCTATGTAGGTTTTGTATTTTCACGGTGGGTTGCGGCTGTCCCCACTCCGCCTTCGTGCCCCTGCGCCTCCGTTACACTGGTCCAAACATACTTGCCCACTGACATGCGGGGTGCGAATGGAGCGAACCCAGATGTCAGTTCGAGAGGTAGAATGTCCGTCCGGTGTGTAGGATATTTGTGCCGGAGGGTACACGTGGACGGTGAGGATGCGCTACCTCATCATGCCGGGCGGATTCCGCCCGTTAATTTTATAGCGCTTGGTCCCACTTTATTGGATCGGCATACATTAGTCATACGCGTCTTTGCGTTCCGTCACTGACACGTTTGGAGATCGTATGTGGGACCATCTAGACAGTGATAGGAGCTAGTAGTATGCATATACCCGCCGAGAATTGATGGAGTTGGTGGGGTACACGTCGACCAGAGGACGGCGCTTGATCTTCTGCACCCAGCTTGCGGCCATGCCCACTGCTTTGCCTACGCGTCGCGCAGTTGCCCCAGGCTAGAGCGTACTCCGCGCTGCCGGCAGCACCCACGCGCGTGTGGCCGCCGCCGTGTCTACCATCCGCGCGGCGCTGACGACAGGAGCCGGACGAGGCAACGGAACTCGGAAGCGACGGCTGGGCACTGGAGCGCACGTGCAACGGAACGCGGCAAGATAGCCGGTGAGTTCTGAAATGATTTGGGTCTGGATTGCAACGTTTTTCGTGATAAGCTTTGGCGCCAGCGAGCCTACTGTAATTACTAGAAAGACCTTGCACTCCTGAGCGTTTCTAGCACGTATTTTTTTTTCTTTTGTTTTGTTTTCTTTTCTTTTTCGTTTCTGTTTTTTGTTTTATCTGGGTGTTTGAATACTGTAATTCGTTTGGTTATTTCCGATTTGGAGCTAAACATTAGGGATGTACTTCCTAATGGTGTTCTCCATGGAAGCGTGAACGGTTTATGACGTGAGGCTGGATGGTCTACGACCTCATTGCAGGAGCGTCTCCTCTCCGTGTCGCATTGAACGGTCCGCGCGTAGGGCTCGAACGGTCCGCGATGGCGCAGAACATCTTTTGGTGGCGTAGAACCCTAGACCTTGCCTTCCGAGAGAGACCCCGTTGGGGAGGAGAGTTCTAGGGAGTGCTCCAGGGTTGGTGGGCCACCCAGGGCATCCCTAGGTGGCGTAGAGCCACATAGAGATGAAGAAATAGGCCAAGGAAAACTAATACTAGAATTGCAAGTTCGAATTCAGATGATGAAGGTGATGCCATCAAGCTTAATGCCGTCATCACCATCAATGAGGCTCCATCACTCTTCTCTACTCCACATTGCCTTATGAAAAGAGGTGACTCAAAGGTAAAAATGATGATCATAACGATGATGATGAGTATTCTTATGATGATCTTGTTAAAATGATTAGTGAGGCAGATGACTACACGCAAGGAGAAAGAATAGTTTAAGGCATTGTGGGATTTGTACAAATCACTTCAAGTGTCTTTTGAGGGGCTAAATATTTCTCATGAGAATCTAAAAGAGGCTCATGAGAAGTTTAAGGAAGCTCAAAGCTCTCCCCTTATGCATGAAGCCATTACAGTCAAGGTAGACATGGGTGTCACTTGTGACTCACTTTATAGTCCCACAATTGCACCAAGTTTGACTAACATTTATTGTAGCAAGTGCAATATCTCTCTCATGGATGATAAAATCTCTTGCGATGACTCACATATTGTTGAAAATGATGTGTTAGTTAAGAAAGTCGATTCACTAACTCGTGATTTGGAAAGAGCATATGGTGGCAAGGCCAAGTTGAATTTCGTCTTGGAAGTCAAAGGTGCTCACTTAACTATGAAGGCCTTGGGTACATTCCCAAGAAGGGTAAGAATGAATTTGCTAAACAAAAGACCAATTATGAGAAGGAGTGTGGCAAAACTTTCCATAAGTGTCACATAGTGGGTCATATGAAGAAGTATTGTCTAAGGAACAAGAGTCTATCCCTTGCTCCATTTGACCCTTGCTATGTTTATACTGATAATTCCAAAGGTGTTTGTGCAAACTTCGTTGGCACGCCTATAACTGGTGCTAAAAAGAATGCCATTTAGATGCCAAAGGCCTTGGTGACTAACATCTAAGGACCCAAACAAGTTTGGGCACATAAAATAAACTGATTTATTTTTATAGGTAAACTACAAGGCGGGTGGTAACCATTGGGTGCTTGATAGAGGGTGTACTCAATACATGACAGGTGATATGAGGATGTTCTCTTCTATGAACAATGAAAATTACACCAGTTATGAAAATAGCACATTTGGAGACAATAGCAAAGGAAATGTGAAAGAATTGGGTAGAATTGCTATCTCTAATGATCATTCTATATTAAACGTGCTATTGGCTGAGTCCCTTAATTTTAATTTGCTATCCATAGCCTAATTATGTGATCTTGTATTCAATTGCATTTTTTTATTAATGATGTGGTTATCACCTATGTGGACATAAGCAATCTTGTATTTAAAGGCTTCCATCATGAGAATCTTTATTTAGTTGATTTTCATCTAATGAAGAAAATCTCACAACTTGTTTGTTCTCTAAGGCATCTTTAGAATGGTTGTGGCATAGAAGGCTTGCTCATTTTGGCATGACACAACTTAACAAATAAATTAGGGATGATCCCGTTTGAGGTTTGAAAGATGTGGAATTTGAAAAAGATAAGTTGTCTAGTGATTGTTAAGACGAAAAGCAAATGGCTAACACTCATCCAACAAGAGTCAAATGTCTACTCATAAACCATTGGAACTTCTGCATATGGATCTTTTTGGGCCTACAACTTATGCGTGCATTGGTGGTAATACTTATTGTCTTGTGATAGTGGATGACGACTCAAGGTTTACATGGATATTCTTTATTCATGATAAATCTAGTGTGTTTGGTACATTCAAATCATATGCTAGACTGAATCAAAATTAGTTTGAGTATGATCAGAAGTAGTAATGGTTCAAACTTTTTAAAATGCAAGAGTTGATGAGTATTGCGATGACAAGGGTATTAAACATGAGTTCTCTTCCAAATATACACCAGAACAAAATGGTTTTGTTGAGAGGAAGAACAGAACATGAATGGATATGTCTAAGTCTATGCTTGCAGAATATAACATTTTAGATTCTTTTTGGGCTGAAGCTATTAATATTGTTTATCATGCTTCAAATAGAATGTATTGTCACAGACTATTGAAAAGAAGATTCCATATGAGTTACTTACTGGAAGGAAACCAAATATCTCATATTTTTGGGGTTTTGGTTGCAAATTTTATATATTGATGAAAGAGAGGCGTCTCTCAAAGTTTGAGAAGAAATATGATGAAGGGTTTCTTCTTAGTTATTCATCAAATAACAAAGCTTGTAAAGTATATAACAAGACTCGTGCCATTGTTGAAGAATCTTATGATGTTGAATTTGTTGACACAAATGGCTCTCAAGAGGAAAGTGAAAACTTGAGTGACGTAATAGGAAATGAGTTGAGCAATGCTATCAAGACAATAGGTATTAGTGATGTGAAACCAAAGGAAGATGATGATGATAGCGTGGTTGTTATACCATATTCCTCAACTATAAATGATCAAAATCACCAAAGTCAACAAAACAATGAAGTTGACGATTCTGAAGATCATACATCTCCAAGTCACTTGGTATGTCCCTAAACATTAACTCATAATCCTCATCCTCTCTCAAGAATTCACCATGTTATTGCAAAAGATCACCCGATTGATACATATGCTTATTATTTGTTCTTTTTGATATGCAACAGTGGTCTGGGCAAAGCATTGAAAGGACGCCAAGAAGATTATAAAGGGGGACAATAAAAGACAACATGGTCATGATGATGCAGATGTGGATTATGATCCAACACTTGGTTCAGAGGCTCAGTCTTTAGTTGGTGGTGGAGTGTAAGTGATTCCTGAGGATCCTAGGGCTAATGAGCTTATTAACATCTATAGGTGGACCTATCCAAAGAGGAGCTTCTCAATGACTGAGTATTCAACACTAAGAAGCCATAATCAGTATGTCCTTGAAAATGATACAAATGTGCTCTTCTTTCACACTCAGATGCAGTTTGATGTCTTCTAGGGACACATTTTTACACAAACTTCCACATGCATCAAACCATTGATTGGAACTATATGCAGAATGAGTTAGTGATGATAGAGCTTGTCTAAGCATTTCAAGTAGTCGGGCCTCATGATTTCATGGCTAGCAGGTGTGACTACAATGAGATGGTGGTTAGATAGTCCCTAGCCTCTACTAAGATTGATATGCATGAGAGGACTATGGTGTGGATGACAGAAAATAGAAGGTACTAGGATACCTTTGATGATTTTTGTTATTGGTAATAATCTTGATTTTTCTTAGATCTTTGGTGGTGTTAACTTGGTTGAGGGGGAGATTGAGCAGTTCTATGAGCCTGCTAGGCTTGGGATTGTCAATAGGTTTGGTGAAATACTGTAGCATCCCAGTTTTTGGTTCTAAGGTTAGAAACCTTAAACTCCTAAATTCCCCCCTTATTTCTTTAAAGCCTAAACCTCGTAACCATTTCTTTCCTCATATGCATAAACCATGTTTGCTAGTAGTACTTCACACATGTAGTCTCACCTAGCATTTCGTTTTTGGCACCTAGAAAACATCATGAATGAATATATAAAATATATATTTGTATAAATGAGAAATAGGAGTTAGAAAAAAAGAAAATGAGAAAACCCTTCCCCCCGGCTGGGCCGATTTTGGCCCACGCCCACAACCCCTCTCTCCTGCGTTTGAGCTCCCTCGTTCCCTCGGCCTAATTTTGGGCCCATCGCCGCGTGACGCCCGCCCACTCTCGCGCTCGCTCTCCCCCACTACCCGCTCGGCCCCACTCATCAGCCGCGCTCCGCTCTCGCTCTCTCGCGCCCGCTCCTCCTCTGGCATGTGGGTCCCGGCTGTCAGCTCCTTCCTCCTCGCCCGTGCGTGGCATCGACGCGGTCACCATCGACCGCCGTCCTTTCCTCACCCTGCCATTACTCATGCGCTAGTGAAGTTAGGCACCGCTTCGTCCTCGCCCACTGTGCTCACACCCTCACACAGCACCCCTCCTCGAGCCATCCCGTCCGCGGCGTTGTGCACTATTACCGTCGTCGTTGTGCACCTCGTCGGTGCCAGCTTACTTCGGCCGCTTCCCTCCCTCAGACGCCTATAAAAAGGCCACCCCGAGCTCCCTTTCTCCTCGCACCGGCCTCGGCCACTCTCCCTTCCCCTCCCCTGAGCTCAATCAAGCCAAGCGCCGCCGCCTCCCTCCGCTCCGGTGAGCTCCTCCTCCCCTCTCTAGTAGCTTAGGGTCAAATTGAGATAGCTCACGAACTTCACCACCTCTCCACGAACACGAAGCACCACTTTCTCCCCCCCGTCACGCTCAGTGGCCTCGCCGGCGACCTCACCGCCACGGAAGCCTTCCACCTCGTCGTGGACAAACCGTCTTAGGGCTCCACTGGCCAAATTGATCCCACCGCTGTGACCGCCCGCCCCTGCTCATGCTAGCACACCTACCCAATCACCGGGAACTGGACCACCGGTGGGGAACCGTCGTCAAACCCACCGGCGGCCGGTTCTTCCCCCGCGGCGAACCACCGTTTCCCCCCTAACGCCATTCCTCTCCATCCCCTTCACTGGCACGTGGGCCCATGCTTACGGCATCGTCCCCGCGCCCGCCCACGCCATCTCCTCACTCATGGGCCATCTAGGCCGATTCGCCCGCGACGCCACGCGCTCGCGCACCCGCGCTAGGCCAAAATCACCCCCAGGCCGTTTAATCGATAATCCCTTTTCTTTTTCCTTTTCCCATTTCCATATATATGTATATATACACATATGTTGATATTTTATGCACCAAAAATGGTCCCAACACTTTTAAGTCATAAAATAATGATGCTTAGGAACTTGACACACCTTGTTGAGCAAAGCAATGTTTGATGTATTGTTTATTGCCTATTTTTTGCAAGTCAAAGAGGGGTCCGACCTCCCAGAACCCGTAGCTCCGGAAGAAGGGCAGGAGCCTGACCTCCCGAAAATAGAACTTTCATGCCAAGAGAGCTTCGACGAAGGCAAGTTCATTCCACCCTTGATGCATAAATTACCTACTCTTTATACCACTACCCAAGCCAGGATATGGGGTGGTTTCTATGCATTGTGAGTCGAGCGATAGCCTACATTAAAGAATACCTTTTGCTACTAAAGATGTGGGTTAGGGTATTGGTTTCAAAAAAAGAGAAATGTTTTCAAAATGTGTATGATGAAGGGTTATCACCCTTATCACCAACTGAGTGGGATGATCAGGGACTCCCTGGTTTGGGAGGGTCTAAGGTGTTGGCTCAGCTAGGTTAGGTGTGAGCACGAAGGATTGTCCCCTCGTTTAAGGACCACTTTGTCATCCTTCACTATATGTACTCACGACAAGTACAACCACTCGAGACTGTATGGGCAGTCACTCAATCTGAACTTGCACGGTCTGAACCCCAGGATTATGACGACTAGGGAGCACCGGGAGGATAAGGAAGGGGAATGTTTTGTCCTGGTTTGGGCATGGCGGTGGCCTTGTTCCTTCCGGTATAATTGCTAAGGTAAGGACGTGCAAGGAATGAAAGAGCTTCGGTGTCGGATCTCATGGCAGTGAGATCGCAGAGCCGGACTAGTGGGTAAAGTGTACCCCTCTGTGCAGTGTTTGAAACCTATTCGAATAGTCCGTGTCCACTGGTATGGACGAGTATGGTGTGGTATGTCCGCAGGGTTTAGGGTTTAGGGTTTTGGGCTAGTTGAAAGTCGCCTAGAGGGGGGTGAATAGGCAAAACCTGAAAATTATAACTCTAAACCCAGACTTGATCCCTTTATTAGTGGTTAGAACAAGATGCACAATTATTGGAGTATAAAACTAAGTCCTTTGCAAAGAGTATTGCTTTGAAAGAATGCAGAATTAATACAAAGCAACACAACTAAAATGTTTATGGAGAATAATGCAAGGGGGCTTAGATAAGGAGAGAAATAACATAAGTTCTTTCTTGCAAGGTGTTGCTTCTAAATATGAGAATTTAACTTAAGGCAACACAAAGTGATATCAACAAAGAATAGTGCAAGAGAACTTAGAGAGGGAGAAAGCAAACAAATCACAAGCAATAAACACAAGTGACACGAGTGATTTGTTTTACCGAGGTTCGGTTCACTAAGAACCTAATCCCCGTTGAGGAGTCCACTAAGGATGGGTCTTTTTCAACCCTTTCCCTCTCTCCACCGATCACCAAGACCGGCGAGTGCTTCTTCTTAATCTCAAGGAACACTAAGACCTGACAAGGACCACCACACTCTTAGGTGTCTCTTGCTAGCTTTACAAGTCTCCAAAAGTTTGGAGAAAGATGAATGGGAGTCAAAACTCCACGCTCAAATGATCACAAGATGTAGCACACACTTTCTCTCAATGATTTTCACAAGGCACTATCACTAAACACACACGAGTAGCTCTCTTTTGCTTGATCTCTCCTTTGTGGCACTTGTGAGGCTTTGATGTGGCCTAAATCTTGTGTATGAGATAGATCAATGAATGGAGGTGGTTAGGAGGGCTTGGATATGTCAAGTATATGCCTTGATATGTTGCTTGGGCTCCCACACCTTGAAATGGCCGGTTGGGGTGGTATTTATAGCCCCCAACCCCTCAAATAACCGTTGGACAGAAAGCACCAGCTTTCTATCGACAGGCGCACCAGACAGTCCGGTGCGCCACCAGACATGCATTGTTTCTTGTCCGGTGCGCCGCCACGTCACCCAACCATTAGGGTTCTGAGCTGGTCGACTGTTGGAGGCTTTGTCCTCTTGCGGCACCAGACAGTTTGGTGCTACACCAGACAGTCCGGTGCCCCTTTGACTTCGCTGCTCTGACTTCTGCGCGACACTGTTCATCACTGTAGCACTTTGCAGAGTCGACCGTTGCCGCAGGGAGCCGTTGCTCCGCTGGCACACCGGACAGTCCGGTGGTACACTGGACAGTCCGGTGAATTATAGCGGAGCGCGCCCTGAAATTCCTGAGAGTGGCTGGTTTGGATTTGTACGGTCATGGTGCACCGGACATTGTTCGGTGCGCCAAATTCCAGCATACTCAAGTCTTTTTGCTCCAATAGACTTGTGTCCCTATCTTGATTTCTTTCTTGGTTTGTGTTGAACCTTATGCACCTGTAATAGATGAATTCTAGACAAACTAGTTAGTCTACGTGTTTGCGTTGGTCATCAACCACCAAAACTAATTATAGGAAATGGTTAATCCAATTTCCCTTTCAATCTCCCCCTTTTTGGTGATTGATGCCAACACAAACCAAAGCAAATATAAAGTGCAGAAATGTAACTAGTTTGCAATTGAGATGACAGTGCAAGGTTACTTGGAATTTAAACCAATTGAAAGTCTTACTGAGTATGATTGGATTGGCTTTCTTTTATTTAACATTTTGGACCACTTTTGCACCACATGTTTGTTTTTGCAAAACTTTTGGAAAATCTTTTCAAAAAATCCTTTTGCAAATAGTCAAAGGTATATGAATAAGATTGCAAGAATCATTTTCAAGATTTGTAATTTCTTCCCCTGTTTCAAATGTTTTTCCTTTGACTAAATAAAAACTCCCCCTGAATGAAATTCTCCTCTTAGCTTTCAAGAGGGTTTTGAAATAGATATCAATTTGAAATTTTATTTTCACAAGCCAAGTGAAACATAGATACCAATTGATACTATTTGAGAATACATTATTTGAAAAATTCATTTCAAAATTTTTTGAAATGGTGGTGGTGCGGTCCTTTTGTTTTGGGCTTAATATTTTCTCCCCCTTTGGCATTAACCGCCAAAAACAGAGAGCTCTAGAGCCCTGTTTCAACTTTATTCCCCTTTGGGGCCTAATACCTTCTCCCAAATGGTAAAATAATACGAGTGAAGATCATACCATTGAGAGTTCGTGGAGTAGCGGCGAAGATTAAATGATACCGTCAGAGTTTGGAGTGGAAGCCTTGTCTTTGTCGTATCCTCCAATTTCCTTTC
This sequence comes from Zea luxurians, assembly GCA_029449295.1. Taxonomy (NCBI): domain Eukaryota; kingdom Viridiplantae; phylum Streptophyta; class Magnoliopsida; order Poales; family Poaceae; genus Zea; species Zea luxurians. The sequence goes on along the minus strand of JAOPSE010000023.1, from coordinate 28,893,206 downwards.
AATCTAAGACTAAGTATAGAAATACACTTGATAACCCATTAGTCTTAGTCTTGGCACAAGAAGAATAAGAAATATACAATTGTACCAAATGAAAGATATATGATCAAAAGATATGTCTATTAAGCTTTATCATAGTTCTATAATATAGATTGCTCCCCCTAAGTATGTGCCTTGAGAGGAATTTTGGCCTTAAATGGTAAGTGCACATAATGAGGTTAATGAGAACATATCTATATCATAGAAATTGTGAAGTCTAATGTGTCATAATATAAACATGAGGCTCATGACAGATTGTGCACTTAAGAAAGCATGTTATAAACATTTGAAGCATTTACCCTTAAGGATTCAAAGAAGCTTAAGGAACCTCCACCTTTGGAACAAAGGTAGCTTATCCTCGTTACAAGGTAAGATTTAAACTCTTTAGCAAGAATATTACTTCACCTAGATTTAACAGAAATGCATCAAAGCAGGAATGAAATTTTGAGAGGTTAAACTAGGTATGAAGCAGGGTTATGCATAGACATGCTTTTTCTTCCTCTTGTAATTTAAAGATATGCTATATACGTATAAGAGGGAAATCTAGGTACATGTGTAAATGATAGGAAGTAGTTTACCCTTTTGTACCTTCACACAGAGATGCTCTCTTCATTGCGCTTTGTTCTTAGTCTTGGTTACTTAATTCCTATAGAATTATTTTGCACAATAGAGAATTCTATAGCTAGTGATCCTTTTCTTTAAAAAATCATTATTATCACATATCAAGTAGATCACAAATTTCATAAATTTATCCTAAACTCTCCTTTTTAACTTGGTGCATATACATGAGAGACATCAATTGATAGTACATGAAACATTAGGCAACATAAGTATCAATTGAAGCTATTCAATGATCAAGAGTATAACAAATGTGATCAAATGAACAACATATGCACTAGTTTATCAAATAACCTTATAACAGGAGAATCCAATAATTATGCTACTGTAATAATGAAAGCTACAATCCTTGATAAAAGTGATACTACTTTACCAAATTGGATTGAGTTGTAGTAGCATACTTCATGAGAAACTTATTCTCATACTTGAGACTCCATGAGATTACTAAGAGAAAATGTTAGTCTCAATATGATCAAGATATAGAAATGGGGCTCCCCCTAAAGATATGCATCAAGAATTTGAATGACTTGGTTAGGTGCACTCTCCTTTAAAGAAAAATAGGGGAATTCATTGAACATCTTGATCAAGGCATGTAATATTTGCAATAATCAACTTATGCCTGGTATTCTCAAAAATGAAAAAGGTTTAGAATACTTACAATCACACCATTGATTTATTTGAAGATCTTAATGTCTAAGTAGGTATTGTTGTTCTTGACGTCTTCTTTTTCATTTGAGTGTCCTCCCTTTGTAGTTGTCTCTTTTTCTTTTCAAACTTATTGAAAATACTCAAAAAGAGATATTAGCAGCACAAGGGAGTATATGATAAATGATGATTTCTTTAGATAAGAGATATAAACAATTCATCATCCACAAGTCACACAGACATGAAGTAAAATCCTTAATATTAGTGCACAACATTAGAAAAGAGGAATATGCACCTTTTAACATTTTTAATCAATCATAGGAAATTTACTTCTTCATATTGGATTTATTAACATAACTTAGAAGCATATCAATATGAGAACACATATAACAAAGGCATGAGTTATATTCTAATGGACTAGTGCACATATGAAAGCAAGATTGTATGCACTTTTAGCCACTTTAAGTTAAATAATGAATCTAATCTTCACGTTGGTAGACATGATAGTTTTAGAAGAAATACCAATTGATGGGAACTATTATTGATTAAGAAGATGAGTTCCCATACCTTTTTTTTACCTTTCTTCCTTTAGGTGAAGAGCAACCCTTGAGGCTTGTGTCTTTTAATAAATTGAACATACACTCACTCTCTTGTAGATTTTCATAAATATGCTCAAGAGATATGTCATCAGTAACACAAGCACTAGTTTCCCTTTTAGTAATCATTTTTTTGAGAAGGAATGAAAGGTAGATTACTAAAGCATGGAAATTTCATAACATGAACTAGATTATCCCATAGATGATGTTATGCTTAGTTTTAACTCATAAAACAAGCATAGTTAATCTCTCAAGATTATGGAAACAAATCTAATTCATAACATGGGGAGTGATTAATGTAGAAGAATCATATCCAATTTAAGCAAGAAGAAATACATCATAAAACATTGGATTGATTTTTTTATGTTAGATTACACATTTACATAGAGAAACTTATTCTCTATATGTGAGACTACTTAAGTCACTTAGACAAAAGCATTAGTCTCACGATTCTAGTCATAAAGAGATATTCCCTTTATAAGTGTCCTAAGGATTTGAATTCCTTATACGATACCTTATTATTTTAAGAACTTGGAATATGTCTCTATGTCTAGAACATGGCAATAATGGGATGATCAGTGTAAAACTACCATGAGGTACTTACAATAATTTAAAGCATGTAGATTGCCATAATATAGGCATGATGAATATGCAATCTACCAAATGAGAGGAATTTTCTCCAAAGGATGGTGACATAATTTAAAAACATTTTTAAGTGATTCATTTTTAATGTGACTACACAAGACACAAGGGAAATGATAATTGAAGATACTTGCACTTGAAGACATAAGTGTTACCATCCTTTGGCTTTCCTTCATGTTGTAGGCTTTGATTTTCCACACAGGATAATCCTTTTATTTCCTACAACATCAGCATCTTGCTCGAGATGATATAAGTTGTAGATATAATAATTCAAAATAACTTTGGGTCAATCTTAGAGATATAGATCATTGTAAGATTGATAGCTTGAGTTAATATGAATTGTATTGACCCTCTCAAGCACCTCCAGAGCTTCATATCATCTTCTTCCCCTGCAAAGCTTATCAAGCATATTTTGGTCCCCATCTCTTGATGGGTCCATCAAGGTTAGTCAACAAAGATCTAGGAACCCAGATGTTCTTTGTGCTAACACTTGGTAAACTCATTACCTTTCTAGCACAAGTTGCAGTTTTGGGTTGCCTAGTTACATATGAATTAATTGACAAGTTAGGAGCGAGATAGTTACCAATAGGACAATCCTTACATTGATGTCCCTTCTTTTGGCATATATAGCAAAGGCGATCTTCATGTCTTGAAGATTTCTTCTTTCTTTGTCTCTCGCTTGCTACATGGTTCGTAAATATTTTCTTTTCTAAAACTATGCCTTTTTGTTTTACATAGGGACATGACTTAACCAAATGTCCCTTCTCAGAGTATCTAAAACAATGTTTATCATCCTTGTTAATAATCGAGCCATTTTCTTTGATATGGGGACATGACCTAATCAAGTGCCCATTTTCAAAGCATTCACTACATTTCTTACTTTTTGTGAAGTGTGGTTTGATCATTACCTTGGATGTTACCTTGTATGGAGGCATGGTTGAGGCTTTTGGCAGAGGTATTGATTTTCTTCTTTTGTTCCTTCCTCTTGACATTCCTCAAGTCCTTGACATTTTCTTCAAGGGATTTTGTGCATGCCATGGTTGTTCCCGTCTCAAGCTTCTTCACCATGTAATCACGGTTATCTTGAGAAGGTTGAGCAGTGCACTTCCCTTTTAGTAGTGTCAAGATCATTCTTAGCCTCTCATTTTCTTCCTTGAGCTCTTGACATGTATCATCTTTTATTCCTGGAAATTCTAGCTCAAAGAAGGATTTGCTTGCTGGCGAGCAACAAGCATTAGCACATGGCAATATAGTTTAAATTTGAACACATGTGCATGAGTGAGGTTGTTGAGATTTTAAATTTTCTATCACAACCTCATGAGAATGTTTAACAAGATATGATCATCCATAAGATTTTCATGAGAACATAGAAGCATATCATGTTTATCTTGAAGAGCTAGATTTTCAATTTTTAGCCTTTCTACTTGGTCCTTAAGTAAGGTATTCCTATTTACTAATTGAGTGACACATAATAAAGAGTTATCTTGCTCAATTGAAATAGTTTCATACCTTTAGACCAAATCAACATGAGAGCACTTTAGCTCCTCATGTTCTTTAGTCAACTCTTCCAAGCTTTGGATTTTTATGATGAGCACATCTTCTAGCTTGTGAAGAGCTTTGTTTTGCTCTCTCGCTCCTTTTAGAATTTTGAGCATGACCGCCTTATCTTCTAGGCTTAGATGAGCGTAGAGTTGCATGAAGCTTCGTTCATCCTCCTCATCCTCATTTGTGCTTCCACTATCATTTTCATTAGCCAGACAACATATGTGCGAATCGAAATGGGAAGACAAATCTTTTGGAGAGGTGGATTCATCATTTGGTCTCCAACGTTCATATTCTTCTTCTTCCTTCAAAGGGTTAGTTTCACAAGGACTAAAGGAAGTAGAAGCATCATATGAACTAATATGTTTGGATTCATCAAATTTACTTTTAATTCTAGTCCAAATATCATGCGCATCATGAATAGGTTCATCATATCTCATTATGAAGGCATGATAATCTTCTTTGGTAAGAGTACTTAAGATGTCATAAGCAAGATAATTTAAGCGTAAACATCTTTGATCTTCCTCGGAAGTATTTTTCTTATTATAACTAGAGGGTATAACACTCTTGTCTAAAATTTGTTCTAATTGTGAGTCTATGGTTCTAAAAGCATTTATCACACTAGTAGACCATGAAGCATAATTAGAACAATCGGAAAGTAATATCTCAAGAGTTACCTCATTGTTTTCCTTCGGAGGTGTCTTCTTATTCTTTTGAGATCTTCTTCGAGCCATCACTTCGAGTTGTTAGACTCAATATGAAGTGCCTAGCTCTGATACAATTGAAAGTCGCCTAGAGGGGGGTGAATAGGCGAAACCTAAAAATTATAACTCTAAACCCAGACTTGATCCCTTTATTAGTGGTTAGAACAAGATGCACAATTATCGGAGTATAAAACTAAGTCCTTTGCAAAGAGTATTGCTTTGAAAGAATGCGGAATTAATACAAAGCAACACAACTAAAATGTTTATGGAAAATAATGCAAGGGGGCTTAGATAAGAAGAGAAATAACACAAGTTCTTTCTTGCAAGGTGTTGCTTCTAAATATGAGAAATTAACTTGAGGCAACACAAAGTGATATCAATAAAGAATAGTGCAAGAGAACTTAGAGAGGGAGAAAGCAAACAAATCACAAGCAATAAACACAAGTGACATGAGTGATTTGTTTTACCGAGGTTCGGTTCACTAAGAACCTAATCCCCGTTGAGGAGTCCACTAAGGACAGGTCTTTTTCAACCCTTTCCCTCTCTCCACCGATCACCAAGACCGGCGAGTGCTTCTTCTTAATCTCAAGGGTCACTAAGACCCGGCAAGGACCACCACACTCTTAGGTGTCTCTTGCTTGCTTTACAAGTCTCCAAAAGGTTTGGAGAAAGATGAAAGGGAGTCAAAACTCCATGCTCAAATGATCACAAGATGTAGCACACACTTTCTCTCAATGATTTTCACAAGGCACTATCACTAAACACACACGAGTAGCTCTCTTTTGCTTGATCTCTCCTTTGTGGCACTTGTGAGGCTTTAATGTGGCCTAAATCTTGTGTATGAGATAGATCAATGAATGGAGGTGGTTGGAAGGGCTTGGATATGTCAACTATATGCCTTGATATGTTGCTTGAGCTCCCACACCTTGAAATGGCCGGTTGGGGTGGTATTTATAGCCCCAACCCCTCAAATAGCCGTTGGACAGAAAGCACCAGCTTTCTGTCGACGGGCGAACCGGACAGTCCGGTGCGCCACCGGAAAGGCACTGTTCCTTGTCCGGTGCATCGCCACGTCACCCAACCGTTAGGGTTCTGAGTTGGTCGATAGTCCGGTGCCCCTCTGACTTCGCTGCTATGACTTCTACGCGACATTGTTCATCACTGTAGCACTTTGCAGAGTCGACCGTTGGCGCTGGGAGCCGTTGCTCCACTGACACACCGGACAGTCCGACGAATTATAGCGGAGCGTGCCCTAGAATTCCCGAGAGTGGTTGGTTTGAATTTGTACGGTCATGGTGCACCAGACACTGTCCGGTGGCACACCGGACAGTCCGGTGTGCCAAATTCCAGCACACTCAAGTCCTTTTGCTCCAATAGACTTGTGTCCCTAACTCGAAATTTTTTCTTAGTTTGTGTTGAACCTTATGCACCTATAATAGATGAATTCTAGACAAACTAGTTAGTCCACGTGTTTGCATTGGTCATCAACCACCAAAATTAATTATAGCAATTGGTTAATCCAATTTCCCTTTCACTAGTTTTCTTTCACTCCGCTATGTATCCAAAGCTCGCTAGAGCTTGCTTTTGGTAATGTAATAAAGTTTATGTAAGACTCTGTGCTATCTGATGAAATGAATGTGTTTACTAGCCTCCTGGGACTAGTAATTGTATCACATTTGAGTCCCAAAGGATCGGGGCGCTTCAAATACTTGGTTTGAGGCATCACTATGTAGTTAACAACAATATTGCCAAGGTCACCATTGCCCCAAAAGAGTGGTGATAAGAGTAAGATCATAGACAAGTTTTGGAGCACAATCAAGCATGTGATACATGATGAGGTAATGGATGTGATCACTTTTATGATGACTCACTTATGTGATCTCAAAGTGAATAAAAATTTGAATATAGTGTATGCACCTTATATCATGGCTCTCATCAAGTCTAAGACCAGATTCTAGGGTAGATGTGAGGTGGTTCACACCTCATTCAGTCCTTATAAGAATGACAATCCCTTCCTTTGGAAGTCATTGACTCCATATCTAGATGTTGAGCAAGAGGGAAGTGATGACGAGGAGTAGGTTCTTCCTGTAGCTAGTGGAGCTCAGCAAATGCCACCACCTCAGTAGCCACAACAGTTCTGGGTGCCTCCTCCTAGGTATTTTGACCCTTTCTTTTCTAACATGCAGCAGGAAATTCATGCAGCTACTACCCCTTAGTTCCAAGAGATAAGAAACTACATGGATGGGTAGTTTAGGGACACCCACTCTCGCTTTGAGATAGCTAATGAGAAGTTTAATGATGTGGTGATATGTATTCAAAACCTCCAAAAAATCTTTAGGAGAATGTATATCAGCCACTCATGAATATGATAAACACCATGCAATAGAGTTTCCAGGGTAATATGGGTGCTCTCTCTAGTCACTTTGAGGGCTTCACACCATGAATATGTACTAGCAGCTGAGTCAGAGGTAGTAGGTTCTTTAGAATGAATTCAAGTCCTTCTCATCCATATTTGATGATTTATTGAGCAACTTCTACTCATTTTGTCCTCAATCGCCTCCACCTGCTGATCAGTGATTCTCCGTTTTAGGAATATGATGACAAAGGGGACAAGAAGGCCAAGATGTTGTTAGAGTGAAAGCGGGAGCTCATCACATGGACGAGGACTTTACTTGAGTGCATGCACGAACTTTGTTTAGTTTACTTTGTTTTAGTCCATAACAATGAACTTGCATTTATATGTATGTGTTTATGTGTGCATTTCAACAATTCTCCTATTGTAATAACCTATATACTCTGTGTGTGTGCTAGATTGTGGAAGTTTGAGTTCTGTCTTATTTATTCTAGCATTATCATATGCTTGATCAACTTGTTGTGACTGTCTCATGGGTACCTTGAATCATCACTGTACTTTGTATATCGCCCTAATCACCATATTGTAGGGAAAACTCCACCAAAAATCCAACCGCTTATATGTGCAAAGGCTTTATTATCATATCATGCACATATTTAGGGAGAGATATCTCTACACCCTTGAGCTTTGATATGGATTATTCTCTTTTCAAAAGGAACACCACTAAAAGGATAAGTCACTCAAAACTCACCCTCAAATCCTTCTTATACCTAGGGTATTAGTGAGAGCACCTAGAGGGGGGGTGAATAGGTGATCCTGTAAAATTCAACACTAAATAGTCACAAGCTTAGTTATAAAGATGTTAGTGCAATAGAACCAAGTGGCTATAGAGCGAGCTCTTGCGAATCACAATAATCACAGAGAAAGACAACACAAGAGACACAGTGTTTTATCCCGTGGTTCGGCCAAGTATAACACTTGCCTACTTCCACGTTGTGGCGTCCTAATGGACGAGGGTTGCAATCAACCCCTTTCAAGTGATCTAATGATCAACTTGAATATCATGGTGTTCTTCCTTATAGTTTTCTTCCCCTTTGCGAGGAATCTCCACAAGTTGGAGCCTCTCACCCTTACAAGATTATTCACAAAGAAAGCACGGAGTAAGGTTGGGAAGAGCAACACACACTAGAATTAAATCCACACTGCAAACACGCACACAAGTGAGAAGATGAGCACACAAAACACGCGCAAGGAGTTTACAACTCGAAAAGTGCTCCAATCTCAAGAACGATGAATGATTGCGTGAAAGTGAGGACTAGAAGTCTTGGAATGCTTAGAGTGTGCTTAGGTGACTCCTCCATGCGCCTAGGGGTCCCTTTTATAGCCCCAAGGCAGCTAGGAGCCATTGGAGGCAATCTTGGAAGGCTAATCTTGCCTTCTGTCGGGTGGCGCAGCGGACAGTCTGGTGCGCCACCGGATAGTCACTGTAGACGGTCCGGTGCGGATCTGTTTCCTTTTCTAGCGCAGATGACTGTTGCAGCGTCGTGGCAGTTGGCGCACCGGACACTGTCCGGTGCACACCGGACAGTCCGGTACCCCCTGCCGACCGTTGGCGTGGGCCATGCGTCACCCGCGGATTGCACGGCCGACCGTTGCCCAGTCGATCGTTGGCTCACCGGACAGTCCAGTGCACCACCAGACAGTCCGGTGAATTTTAGCCGTACGCCGCTGATCCTTTCCCCGAGAGCGACGACTTCGCCACGGACGACTCATCAAATAGTCCGGTGCACCACCGGACAGTCCGGTGAATTATAGCCGTACGCCGTCGTCGAGTCCCGAGAGCGGCCAATTCACCTTGGACTTGCCTGGCGCATCGGACACTGTCCGGTGCACCACCAGACAGTCCGGTGCACCCAGACCGAGCAGGAGTTGGCTGTACACAGCCAACTCTTTTCCAATTCCTTTTCTCCTATTTCTAGCACTTAGACAAAATATGTTAGTACTCAAAACAATGTACTAAGTCTAGAAACGTACCTTGTTACATGATTTGCACTTCTTCAATCTTTGGCAGAATCAAAACTTAGAGAATGTGTGTTGGGCACTTAATCACCAAAACATTATAGAAATGACCCAAGGGCACATTTCCCTTTCAATCTCCCCCTTTTTGGTGATTTATGCCAACACTTCACAAAGCAACCAAAATAAGTGCAATATCAATACAAAAGAGAACCAATTTGTTTTTGACTCTAATTTGGCATATTTGGATCATTCTTTGCCACCACTTGGTTTATTTTTGCAAATCAAATTCATTTTCTATCTCTAAGTCAAACACACTTGTTTAGGCACAAAGAGAGAAAATCCAAGAGTGAAATTGATCAAGTGCCAAAAACTCCCCCTTTTCCCATAATCATAAATTCTCCCCACAAGAGACCAAGTTTTACAATAAGATACAATAAGAGTATTTTGGACAAATCAAAAGTTCTAACTCTATTGTTTTCAAAATTCTCAAGTGGTAGCTGATCCATTTGCTTTGGCCTTAATTTCTCCCCCTTTGGCATTAAGCACCAAAACGGGATCATTTTTGGCCCTTTAACCCCATTGCCTCACCAAAAATTGTCAATTAAGAGCAAAAAGGCAATAAGAGCATAGATATGAACTTGGAGTTAATTACACTAATACCGGAGTGCAGTGGAAGTCTTTGCATGGTCCAAGTTCACCTTTCCCTTTCAATGCACCTTTGAGACTATATCAAGAACACTCAAACACAAAGGTTAGTCTCAAAGGGTCAAGTTGTAGCACTTCTCCCCCTAAATATGTGCATCATTCACACATGGACTTGTGAGGTTCGGGGATCCCTTGCACAACTTGAGCACCATAAATAAGCAACAAATTGCATAAATGTATAAGTAACATGATCAAAGGCATAAAACACATGTATGCTATAGATCAATCCAAGTTACGCGAATCTAAGACATTTAGCTCACTACGCAGCCTGCAAAAGGTTTTCTCATCTAACAGCTTGGTAAAGATATCGGCTAGCTGGTTCTCGGTGCTAATATGGAAAACCTCGATATCTCCCTTTTGCTGGTGGTCTCTCAGAAAGTGATGCCAGATGTCTATGTGCTTAGTGCGGCTGTGTTCAACAGGATTATCCGCCATGCAGATTGCACTCTCATTGTCACATAGGAGTGGGACTTTGCTCAGATTGTAGCCAAAGTCCCGGAGGGTTTGCCTCATCCAAAGTAGTTACGCGCAACACTGTCCTGCGGCAACATACTCGGCCTCAGCGGTGGATAGGGCAACGGAGGTTTGTTTCTTTGAACTCCAAGACACCAGGGACCTTCCTAGGAATTGGCACGTCCCTAATGTACTCTTCCTATCAACCTTGCATCCAGCATAATCAGAGTCTGAATATCCAATTAAGTCAAAGGTAGACCCCTTTGGATACCAGATCCCGAAGCAAGGCGTAGCAACCAAATATCTAAGAATCCGCTTAACGGCCACAAGGTGACATTCCCTTGGGTCAGATTGATATCTAGCACACATGCATACGCTAAGCATAATATCCGGTCTACTAGCACATAAATAAAGTAATGACCCTATCATAGACCGGTATGCCTTTTGATCAACGGACTTACCTCCTTTGTTGAGGTCGACATGTCCATCAGTTCCCATGGGTGTCTTCGCGGGCTTGGCGTCCTTCATCCCAAACCGCTTGAGAAGGTCTTGAGTATACTTCGTTTGGGAGATGAAGGTGTCGTCCTTGAGTTGCTTCACTTGGAACCCAAGGAAGTAGTTCAACTCACCCATCATCGACATCTCAAACTTTTGAGTCATCACCCTGCTAAACTCCTCACAAGACTTTTGATTAGTAGAACCAAATATTATGTCATCGACATAAATTTGGCACACAAAAGGTCACCATCACAAGTCTTAGTGAAAAGAGTTGGATCGGCTTTCCCAACCTTGAAAGCATTAGCAATTAAGAAATCTCTAAGGCATTCATACCATGCTCTTGGGGCTTGCTTAAGTCCATAGAGCGTCTTAGAGAGCTTACACACATGGTCGTGGTACCTTTCATCCTCAAATCCAGGGGGTTGTTCCACGTATACCTCCTCCTTGATTGGCCCGTTGAGGAAAGCGCTCTTCACGTCCATTTGAAACAACTTGAAAGAATGGTGAGCGGCATAGGCTAATAGAATGCGAATAGACTCTAGCCTAGCCACAGGAGCAAAAGTCTCCTCAAAATCCAAACCTGCGACTTGGGCATAACCTTTTGCCACAAGTCGAGCCTTGTTTCGTGTCACCACCCCGTGCTCATCTTGCTTGTTGCGGAACACCCACTTGGTTCCCAAAACGTTTTGCTTTGGACGTGGAACCAGGCTCCAAACTTCATTCCTCTTGAAGTTATTGAGCTCTTCCTGCATGGCCAACACCCAGTCCGGATCTTGCAAGACCTCTTCTACCCTGAAAGGCTCAATAGAAGAGACAAACGAGTAATGCTCACAAAAGTTAGCTAGTCTTGAGCGAGTAGTTACTCCCTTGCTTATATCACCTAGAATCTGGTCGACGATATGATTCCTTTGAATCGTCGCTCGAACTTGAGTTGGAGGGGCCCGTGGTGCTTCTTCCTCCATAGCCGGTTCTTCTTGTGCTCCCCCTTGATCACATGCCTCTTCTTGAGGAACCTGTTCATCATCTTGAGTTGGGGGATGCACCATCGTTGAGGAAGAAGGTTGATCTTGCTCTTGTTGTTCCTGTGGTCGCACATCTCCAATCGCCATGGTGCGTATTGCGACCGTTGGAACGTCATCTTCATCTACATCATCAAGATCAACTTGCTCTCTTGGAGAGCCATTAGTCTCATCAAATACAATGTCGCTAGAGACTTCAACCAAACCCGATGATTTGTTGAAGACTCTATACGCCCTTGTATTTGAGTCATACCCTAGTAAAAAACCCTTCTACTACCTTGGGAGAAAATTAGAATTTCTACCTTTCTTCACTAGGATGTAATATTTGCTCCCAAATACACGAAAGTATGAGACGTTGGGTTTGTTACCGGTAAGAAGTTCATACGAGGTCTTCTTGAGGAGGCGATGAAGGTAGAGCCGGTTTATGGCGTGGCAAGCTGTGTTCACAGCTTCCGACCAAAATCGCTCAGGCGTCTTGAACTCTCCAAGCATTGTCCTCGCCATGTCGATGAGCGTCCTGTTCTTCCTCTCTACCACATCATTTTGCTGTGGTGTGTAGGGAGCGGAGAACTCATGCTTGATGCCTTCCTCCTCAAGATACTCCTCCACTTGTAGATTCTTGAACTTAGACCCGTTGTCGCTTCTTATCTTTTTCACCTTGAGCTCAAATTCGTTTTGAGCCCTCCTTAGAAAGCGCTTGAGGGTCCCTTGGGTTTCTGATTTATCCTGCAAAAAGAACACCCAAGTGAAGCGGGAAAAATCATCAACAATTACTAGACCATACTTACTTCCCCCGATGCTAAGGTAGGCGACGGGTTCGAAGAGGTCCATGTGAAGAAGCTCCAGTGGTCTTGATGTAGTCATCACATTCTTGTTGTGATGAGTGCTTCCCACCTGTTTCCCTGCCTGACAAGCTGCACAAGGTTTGTCTTTCTCGAAGTAGACATTGGTTAGTCCTAACACATGCTCTCCCTTTAGAAGTTTGTGAAGGTTCTTCATCCCAACATGTGCTAGACAGCAATGCCATAGCCAGCCCATACTAGTCTTAGCGATTAAGCATGCATCTAGATTGGCCTCCTCTTTCGAAAAATCAACTAAGTAGAGTTTGCCATCTAGTACACCCTTAAACGCTAATGAACCATCACTCCTTCTAAAGACAGATACATCAACATTTGTAAACAAACAATTGTAGCCCATGTGGCACAATTGACTTACAGACAGGAGATTATAGCCTAGCGACTCTACTAAAAATACATTGGAAATAGAGTGCTCGCTTGTGATGGCTATTTTTCCCAAACCTTTGACCTTGCCTTGATTCCCATCTCCAAATATGATTGTATCCTGGGAATCCTTGTTCTTGACGTAGGAGGTGAACATCTTCTTCTCCCCTGTCATGTGGTTTGTGCATCCGCTGTCGATAATCCAGCTTGAGCCCCCGGATGCATAAACCTGCAAGACAAATTAGGCTTGGGTTTTAGGTACCCAACTCTTGTTGGGTCCTACAAGGTTAGTGACAATAGCTTTTGGTACCCAAATGCAATCCTTGTCTCCTTTGCATTTGGATCCCAATTTTCTAGCAACCACTTTTTCATTTTTACATGAAGGTACAAACGTAGTGTTGCAAGCATGAAAGACAGTAGTAGGTTTATTACACATTTTCCTAGGAGCATGAGACACAAAATTTCTCCTAGGCCTACCATTACTATGCACGAAAGTAGAGCTAGAAGCAAACCTAGCATGTGAATTAAACGCATCATAACTCCTATTATAATGAGCATTTCTAGAAAATTTCCTATCATTATAAATGAAAGCATGATTCCTTTTATTACTATTTGCCATAGGGACTTCCCTTTCTCCTTGTTGGGAATGGGAGCCTTTTGGCTTGTTAAGTTCTTGGTTTCCTTTTGAAAACCAAGTCCATCCTTAATAGAGGGGTGTCTACCCACGGTGTAGGCATCCCTAGCAAATTTTAATTGATCAAAATTAATTTTGCAAGTCTTAAGTTGAGCATTAAGACTTGCCACCTCATCATTTAATTTGGTAATAGACATAAGGTGTTCATCACAAGCATCAACATCAAAATCCTTACATCTATTGCAAATTACAACATGTTCTACACATGAACTAGATTTATTAGCTACCTCTAGCTTAGCATTTAAATCATCATTCAATATCTTTAAGCTAGAGATTGATTCATGGCACACAGACAATTCAGAGGATAACATTTCATTTCTTTTAGTTTCTAAAGCAAGAGACTTTTGTACACTAACAAATTTGTCATGTTCTTCATATAAAATGTCCTCTTGCTTCTCTAGCAACCTATCTTTTTCATTTAGATCATCAATTGACTCGTTAATTTTATCTACTTTTGCTCTATCTAAACCCTTAAATAAATCAGTATAATCTACTTCATCATCACTAGAATCATTATCACTTGAAGTAGTATACTTAGGGGTTTCTCGAACACTTACCTTCTTTTCCTTGGTCATGAGGCAAGTGTGGTGTTCGTTGGGGAAGAGAGAAGAATTGTTGAAGGTCGAGGCAGCGAGTCCATCGTCATCAGAGTCGGAAGAAGAGCAGTCCGAATCCCATTCTTTGCCAAGGTGTGCCTCGCCCTTCTCCTTTTTGTAGGCCTTCTTCTTTTCCCTCTTCCCGCTCTTTTCTTGTCCCTGGTCACTATCATTATCGGGACAGTTTGCAATAAAGTGACCAGTCTTACTGCACTTGAAGCAGGAGCGCTTTCCCCTTGTTTTGTTCTTGTTGGGGTGCTCCTTGCGTCCTTTAAGAGCGGTCTTGAAGCGCTTGATGATGAGCGTCATTTCATCCTCGTTGAGCCTGGCAGCCTCTACTTGTGCCACCTTGCTAGCTAGCGCCTCCTTGCTGCTTGTTGCCTTGAGCGCTGTTGGGGACTTGTTCTCAAGTGCTATGAATTAAGAACAAGGCAACACAAAGAAAGTTAATGATTAATGCCCTTCGTCCTTCAGAGCATTATCTCCCTTGGGATATAATGATCTTCAGACGAAGGTCATGAAGGACGTACCTTCATCATTACAATATATCTCAGTGAAAAGAGAAACATATGAAACATGAGAAATAACGTGAATAATCTCGTGTCATTATTAATATCAGTTAATCGTATGATCATGAATGTACTTGAATAATATTGAGTTACATTTTTACCTTCAGCTCGACAGAAGGCAAAAAACCAAGCGTGACGCACGAGTGAATACCAGTCAGCGTGAACAGTACGGGGTACTGTTCATCTATTTATAGACACAGGACACAGCCTGTGACGAATTACAATTATGCCCCTCATAAAAGTTTACAATCATTGACTCAGACCTTTATGGATTAAAAGGTCATTCTATCTCTATGTCGGTTTGTAATGCCGAAGCTTCACGAAAAGGAACCTTCGGCCATCTTCTGGGGACAACTTCAGCCGAAGCTGCTTCTTCCCGTAAGACCTTCGGCGCAACGAAGCATGGCCCCAACAGTAGCCCCTTTCGCGGTGCTAGATCGTTTTTCGTAACGAGCTTGATCCGTGAAAAAAAAAAAACCTCTCAAGCTTCGGGAAGCCGAAGGTCCAAAAAACACCTTCCCTGAGCTCGTTGCCGAGAAACGATCCAGTTTCCGAGCGCGTGCCAGGCCCACCTTGCAAAGTTACTGTTTGATCTTTGCGGTCCACCGCGCAGCGAGTGCAAGTGACTGCCCGCCTGGTGTAAAAATCCTGGCGCTTCGCCTTCTTACCTGCAACACTATATAAACAGACGGGTAGGTGTGAAGTTACCACAGCATTCATTGCTATTTGCACTGTTTTGCTGCCAAAATTTTTAACTGTAGCCGAAGCTTGATTCTCAGAATCGAACGAAGGTCTATCTCGAAGTCTGCTTCATCAGAGAGAAAGGCTTCGGGAGAAAAAGAAAAAGAAAAAAGTATTCAGTTTCCCCAAACTCAGAATCAAATGGCCAGAGTGCGATCCACTGCCAGGGTTGAGCGCGAAGGGAACAAAGCTGAAGGTTCGGAGACTGTTCCCATCTCCGAAGCAATGCAACGATCCGGACTAGTAACCGCAGAAGAAACCCCCGCCGCCGAAGCAGACCCGACAACTGCCGAAGGAGAAGAAGAGAACATTGAAGAAACTGATCCCGAAGATGACTATCGCATTGCCATGCCCAGCAAGCCTAGCCACTTAGACTTCGGAAAGTCGACTATTTCGAAGGCTGATCTCTCGAAGATGGTAAAATCTGGTTATTTCAGTGAAAATCAGAAGAAACTACTTCGCTTCGGGGGAGAAGAGACTACCCCGAAGCCAGAGAAGGACGAGATAGTTATTTTCAAGAGCTTTTTAAAGGCTGGGCTGAGATTCCCCCTTCACGGAATTATTGCAGATGTATTGAAGAAGTTTGGTATTTACTTTCATCAATTGACTCCTAACGCTATCGTTAGGCTTAATGTTTACATCTGGGCCCTCCGAAGCCAGGCTGTGGAACCGTTTGCCGACAGTTTTTGTCTAGTTCATGAGTTACATTACCAAACGAAGGCCAGAAAAGATGGATTATATGATAACTTTGGTTGCTACAATTTTGCCTACCGGAAGACAACAAAGTTTCCTGTTATCAGCTACCGAAGCAAATGGCCAGCAAGCTGGAAATCTGAGTGGTTTTATGTGAAGGTTGATGAAGATGAAGAGAAGTTGGTACAAAGCCCACTTGAATTAATCTTCGGAGAGACAAGGCCGCGATGCCACATGACATTAGAAGGTCCCACCTGGGCTGCCCTGGGTGAGTTTGAAATTATTTCAGATCATATCGGTACCAGGGATCTGGTTCAAGAATTCTTGGCGTTCAGGGTTTTCCCTACTCTAAAAGATTGGGAAATGCCAAAGCTAGAGGGGGAGAAGAAGAAGGGGGAACTTGTCCAGCTTCCTTACCATTTCAAATTCAAGAAATACTTTAAAAAACCTTGCAAAGAGTGGCTGGACACAGTTGAGGTAATGTGCAATGAAATTCTTGGGAATTATTCCAAAAAAGAAGATCAACTGATGACGGCGGCCTTCGGCACCCGTCCAAAGCGAAGGCTGAACCGAGTGTTCGATGCCCTGGGTTTCGAGTACCCAGACTATGAACGGTTGAACAAGGGTGCTGAGGGCCAAAAAAGAAAAAGAGTGGCCGAAAGTTTGAACAAAGATGAAGAAGGAGCAGCAAAAGAGAAGAAAATTCCAAAGAAGAGAAAAATATCAACTCCAAAGCGAAAATTATCCGATGAAGAGGGGACTCCTGCACCACCTTCTACTAGCGACGTGGAGGAAATCTTAAAGGTAATGACTGAACCTCTGCCCGCGAAGCTAAGTCCATTAGGGCCCCAACTGACGAAGCTTTTTCGAAAGGTGGAGGAGCCGGAAAAAACGAAGATAACCAAAACAAAGAGGCAAAGGATAATTGCAGTGACCGAAGTTATCGACAAGACGCCGCCGAGGGCGTCAATTCGGAAAACTCCAGCTGTTGAGGGCACAACAAATGCCGAAATCGCACCTTCGGAGGTCGCGGCTACCGAAGCCGCTTCAGCCGAAGATTTGAACTTAGAAACTACCATTGAAGATATCGACAAAATTTTACTAGACATGGCCGCAGAAGAAGCTGCCACTGCTGCTGAAGAAACCACGGCCACAGCGCCTGGAAAGGGAAAAGAAATAGCCGAAGATACTTCGGAAGACGAAGCCTACATATTTCAAAATCTAGTTGGGCAAAAACTGTCGAAGGCCGAAATAGAAGAGCTTAAAGACTATGCCAAATCTTGCGGATATAGGCCAGGAGCTCTTCTTTTCGGAGGTGTCGACGATGAAAAATTAGGCTGCATCCGAGACCAAACTGGAGCTAAGGTCATCGGTACTCTATCAAAGAGTATCGGTTTTCCGAAGCTAGAAACAGATATCAGCCGCTACCGACGACAACATATCGTCGGCAGCTTATTTTATTCCAATTTCAAGGTAAACAACTTTCTCTCTGACTTCTATTGTTTAATAATGGAAATATTCCTAACGAAGGTTGTTTATTTGCAGAGCATGCTACTAAGCAAAGCTTTGAGGATGCAACAAGATTTAGAGGATAAGAAACACGAAGCTATAATTGAAAATTTAGAGAGCAAGATAAAAGAACAATCAGCTATTATTGAAAAGAAAGACTTCGAACTCCAATCAACCGAAGGCTTGCTGGCAGAGACTGAAGCTAAAGTAGTAGAATTGAATTCGAAGCTTCTCTGCCAATCGAAACAATTTGAACAAGAGAAGCTAGAGCTTAATTCGAAACTTGAAGCCGAAGTCCAAACCAACTCAGACTTGAAGAAATCATTAACAAGCCTTCAAGACAAGTGCTTGAAATTTAGTAACAACTGTATCCAACAATTAAAGAAGATCTTTCACTCAGTTGGAGCCAGCAGTGGAAAGTTCAACCCTGCAGCTGAAAATTTACCAAGAGCCTTCGAACATATTGAAGCTGAAATTGATGAGCTGGACGAAGTTATAGCCGGGCACGGTGACTTCTGTGCCTGGGTAGCTTCTCGGGGCACAGCTGCAGCGTTCCTGAAGGCCGGCTGTGATCATGGAAAAATCGTCAACAGGCCGAATTTCACTCTGTCTCCATCAATTTTAGACGATATTCCTGACCTCGCCCGAAGCATATCAAACAGATTTATAAAAATGATATGGACAAAAGGCGGGCGAGAGAAGGCTGGAGACGAAGCTCGAAGCCATCTTGAACCGGTAAGAAATCATACCTTGCGCTTACCTTCTCCTTCACACTTGATTTTTACTCGCAATACCTTGGTTCATGTAGGATGACGAAGCTGAAGGTGATACTTAAAGAATATGCCGCGGAAGCGGAAGCCTGACAAAGATTAGTAAGAGTAGACTAGAAAAACTCAAGAGACTTTTGTAACAACTTTTGTAAATACAGCTAAACTGTTCTTAATGAACTTTGTTCATACCTTGTAATATATCCTTACCCTTCCATTGAGGTGCTTTGATGTGGACGAAAGTAATATTTTGAGCTGAAAGCGAAAAAAAACACCTTCCCTTCTTTTCGTACACAACGAAGCATAAAAGATCGCTTCTTCTTTTTTGGCGAAACCTTTCTTTTTATACTCAACGAAGCATAAAAGACCGCTTCTTCTTTTTTGCCGAAACAACCACGTATGCCATGAATGAATGTTTATGAATGCGAATGTTATGATGCCATGTGATGTGCGAATGAATGTCCAAACACATGTTCGAAGCCATACCCTCAGCCATTATTTCCTTAGAAACAACCACACATTAGCTCTGCATTCCCTTAGGAACGTCTTTTGAGCTTCTTCGCCTTTTACTTTCGGCGGAATCAGCGTTGACTTTTCGCTGTAAGCTCTGCATTCCCTTAGGAACGTCTTTTGAGCTTCTTCGCCTTTTACTTTCGGCGGAATCAGCGTTGACTTTTCGCTGTAAGCTCTGCATTCCCTTAGGAACGTCTTTTGAGCTTCTTCGCCTTTTCAGTTTCGGCACTCGATGGTGCGTTCTCAGCTTTTACATTTACATTCTTTGGGGGATTTTGCTCTTATAAAACTAAAAAGGAAATTACATATGATGGCCCCATTAAAAACCTTTCTCCCCCTTTAGAAAGGAAAAGGGTGCCATGAAAAAGAAAAGAAAAACATAAAAAGTTACATCAAGTTATACATAATATCGCCGAAGCTCATCCGCATTCCAAGATCTTGGAATTTCGTTGCCGTCCATGTCCTTTAATCTGTACGAACCAGGCCTTGACGAAGATACTACTAAGAAAGGTCCTTCCCACTTCAACTGTAACTTGCCCACTGTGTCTGGGTTGGCCACTCTCCGAAGCACCAAGTGTCCCGGCTCAATATTTTTTAGCCGGACCTTTCTATCTCGCCATTTGACTGTTTTAGCCTGGTATTTATTGATATTCTCCACAGCTTGAAGCCTGATCCCTTCTAAAGCATCTTTTTCCACAAGACAGGCATCTTCAGGACCTGGTTCTGCCGAAGCTACTACTCTTATTGATCCAGCTTTAGCTTCTTCCGGAGTTATTGCTTCGTCACCGAACAACAACTTGAATGGAGTAAAGCCTGTAGACCTTGATGTTGTTGTATTGTGGCTCCACACCACTTTGGTTAACTGATCTGGCCACTTTCCCCTGGGTTGATTGAAGATTAACTTCATTATTCCTGTCATTATAATGCCATTGGCCCTTTCAACGAGCCCATTCGACTCCGGATGCCTGACTGATGCAAAATGGATCTTCGTTCCAATTTGATCACAGAAATTTCTGAAAGCTTCGGAGTCGAACTGCGTTCCATTATCTACAGTGATGGCCTTCGGTACTCCGAAGCGACAGACAATATTCTGCCAGAAAAACTTTTGGACAGTGGCCGAAGTTATTGTGGCTAATGGCTTCGCCTCAATCCATTTGGAAAAATACTCCACAGCCACTATAACATATTTTAGATTCCCTTGAGCCGGTGGTAATGGACCTAACAAGTCAAGGCCCCACCTTTGCAATGGCCAGATGGGTTGTATCAGCTGTGTCAAAGACGAAGGTTGCTTTTGATCTCTTGCACATTTCTGACAACCTTCGCACTTTTGAACTAACTCCGCTGCATCCGAAGCTGCCTTCAGCCAATAAAATCCTTGGCGGAAAACTTTTCCAAGTAACGGCCTAGATCCGATGTGGGATCCACACAGGCCTGCATGTATTTCTTTCATCAACTCTATACCTTCGGTTCTAGATAAGCACTTGAGCAGCGGAGCGCAAACTCCATGTTTGTATAACTCCCCTTCTATCATGACATACGGACGAGCTCTTGCCTCTATCCTTTTATTATAAGCTTCGTCATCTGAAAGGAACTTACCCTGAAGGTAAGAAATGATTTCAGTTCTCCAATCTTCGCTGAAAACAGGAGATATGTTGAGGACTGCTCTTTCAAGGAGCTCCACTGAAGGTGCCTTTATTGTTTCGAAGAACACATCCGAAGGTAACGGCAGCCCCTGTGCCGCAGACTTGGCTAGCAAATCAGCATGCTCATTTTGTCCTCGAGGGATATTCTTGACAGAAAATCCTTCGAAGGAGGCTTCGATCCTTCGGACCGTGTCTAGATATTTTTCAAGCTTCGGATCTTTAGCCTTGCAACTTTTGTCAATATGACCCGAAACAACCTGGGAATCAGTTTTAAGAATCGCCCTTCTGATTCCCATTGCCTTTAATTTCCGAAGGCCCAGGAGCAGGGCTTCGTACTCAGTGATATTGTTTGTACAGCTGAAGTCAAGTCTTGCTGCATAACAAGTTTTAACCTTGGATGGTGAGACCAACACAGCAGCTGCACCTGCTCCGAAGGTTCCCCAAGAACCATCACAAAACACTGTCCACACTTCGGCATCTTTATTTGTTTCTTCATCCTGAGCCCCTGGCGTCCAGTCGGCAATGAAATCTGCCAATGCTTGAGACTGGATCGAGGATCTATGCACATAATCAATGTAAAATTCATTGAGCTCTGCAGCCCATTTTCCAATCCGTCCAGTAGCTTCTCTATTTCTCATGATATCCTTCAACAGCTGCGAAGAAGGAACAATAATATTGTATGCCTGAAAATAATGCCGAAGCTTCCTGGATGCCATTAAAACGGCATATAATACCTTCTCCAGCTCCGTATAATTTTTCTTTGATACACTAAGGACTTCAGATACAAAATATACTGGAACCTGCTTCTTGATTTATCCATCAAGCTTCTCCTGGACAAGTGCTGCACTCACTGCCGAGTGCGAAGCTGCCACATATAACAACAAAGGAGCCCCTGGCGTTGGTGGAGTTAATGTTGTTAGATCTATCAAATATTGCTTCAGCTCTTCGAAGGCTTTTTGTTGACTTGGGCCCCATTGAAAGACTTCAGCTGACTTCAGCACCTCGAAGAATGGTAAATTTCTTTCTGCTGACCTGGATATGAATCTGTTGAGAGATGCCAACCTTCCTGTCAATCTTTGGGCCCCCTTTCTTGTAGTTGGTGGCTCCATTCGAAGTATAGCTTTGATTTTATTTGGATTAGCTTCAATTCCCTTTGTTGAAACCAAGCATCCGAGAAATTTCCCCTTCTTCACTCCGAAGACACATTTTTCTGGATTCAGCTTCAAACCAGCTTGTCTGAAACTGGCGAAGGTCTCCTGCAAATCAGCAATATGATTTTCCTGCTTCGTGCTTTTTACAATAATGTCATCAACATAGGTCAACACATTTCTGCCTATCTGAGACTGGAGAACCTTCGCAGTCATTCTGCTGAAACTCCCTCCAGCATTTTTGAGCCCCTCAGGCATCCGAAGATAGCAATATGTGCCACTTGGGGTTATGAAGCTAGTCTTCGGCTCATCTTCCTTCTTCATCCAGATTTGATGATAGCCTGAGTAGCAGTCTAGGAGACTCATGAGCTCTGAAGAAGCTGCTGCATCGACTAAAGAGTCTATCCTTGGCAGCGGGAATTCGTCCTTCGGACAAGCCTTGTTGAGATCTGTGAAATCGATACACATTCTCCACTTGCCATTGGCCTTTTTCACCATAACAGTGTTAGCTAGCCACTCTGGATACTTTACTTCTCTGATAACTCCTGCACTGAGAAGTCTTTTTACTTCATTGCGAGCCCCTTCGGCCTTGTCATCAGACATTTTCCGAAGCCTCTGCTTTCGGGGTCTGAAGGATGGGTCAACATTGAGCGAATGTTCAATAACATCCCGATTTACTCCACAGAGATCATTAGCTGACCATGCAAAAACATCTTTGTTGTTGAACAAAAACCTTATCAAGGTTTTCTCCTGGTCTTCAGATAATTGCGAGCCCAACAGCACTTTCTGCTCTGCTATATCCTCACACAATAGCATGGGCTTCGGCTGATCTGCTGAAGCTGCTTTCTCCCTTCTGAATTTGTACTGTTCACAAGCTTCAGCTCCATCTATGCTATGGATTGCTTTGGAGTCAGCCCAGCTTCCTTCGGCCCTTCTAGCAGCTTCCTGGCTTCCATGAATAGCAATAGGCCCTTGGTCCGAAGGTATCTTCATGCAGAGGTAAGCTGGGTGAAGAATTGCTTCGAAGGCATTGAGAGTACCGCGACCAATGATAGCATTGTAAGGATACTCCATGTCAACAATATCAAACACAATTTGCTCAGTCCTTGTGTTATTAACAAATCCGAAGGTTACTGGCATGGTAATCTTTCCAAGTGCTGCAATCTGCCGTCCTCCGAAGCCACAAAGAGGGTGTGTAGCATCATGGACCTTGTCTTCGGGCTCTTGCATTTGTCTGAAGGCCTTAGCAAATATAATATCAGCTGCACTGCCTGTATCAACTAAGACATTGTGGACCAGAAATCCTTTGATCACGCAAGAGATAACCATGGCATCATTGTGAGGATAATCCTTAAGCTGAAGGTCTTCCTGAGAGAAAGTGATTGGAATGTGGGACCATTTTGACTTGATGAAGGGTCCCTGTACTCCAACATGCTGCACCCTTCTCTGAGCCTCCTTCTTTTGCTTCTTGTTAGCCGGCTCTGAGCAAGAACCGCCTGTTATCGGGAGCACCAGCTTCGAAGCCGAAGCAGCTTCAGCTTGATTGTTGAACGAAGCCATCAGCTCAGAAAAGTGGAAGTGAGTTCACCGGAGGTGGGCGCCAATGTTGGGGACTTGTTCTCAAGTGCTATGAATTAAGAACAAGGCAACACAAAGAAAGTTAATGATTAATGCCCTTTGTCCTTCAGAGCATTATCTCCCTTGGGATATAATGATCTTCAGACGAAGGTCATGAAGGACGTACCTTCATCATTACAATATATCTCAGTGAAAAGAGAAACATATGAAACATGATAAATAACGTGAATAATCTTGTGTCATTATTAATATCAGTTAATCGTATGATCATGAATGTACTTGAATAATATTGAGTTACATTTTTACCTTCAGCTCGACAGAAGGCAAAAAACCAAGCGTGACGCGCGAGTGAATACCAGTCAGCGTGAACAGTACGGGGTACTGTTCATCTATTTATAGACACAGGACACAGCCTGTGACGAATTACAATTATGCCCCTCATAAAAGTTTACAATCATTGACTCAGACCTTTATGGATTAAAAGGTCATTCTATCTCTATGTCGGTTTGTAATGCCGAAGCTTCACGAAAAGGAACCTTCGGCCATCTTCTGGGGACAACTTCAGCCGAAGCTGCTTCTTCCCGTAAGACCTTCGGCGCAACGAAGCATGGCCCCAACAAGCGCAACGGGCTGTGGCTCGTAGATGGGCATTAGGCCGTTTAATGCATCATCAACATACCTTGCCTCCTTGACCATCATGCGCCCGCTTACAAATTTTCCGAGTATCTCCTCGGGCGTCATCTTTGTGTACCTGGAATTTTCACGGATGAGGTTCACAAGATGAGGGTCAATAACAGTAAAAGACCTGAGCATAAGTCGGACGACATCGTGGTCCGTCTATCTTGTGCTTCCATAGCTCCTAATCTTGTTGACCAGGGTCTTGAGCCTGTTGTATGTTTGTGTTAGCTCCTCTCCCCTGATCATCGTGAACCTTCCCAGCTTACCTTCCACCAACTCCATC
This sequence comes from Zea luxurians, assembly GCA_029449295.1. Taxonomy (NCBI): domain Eukaryota; kingdom Viridiplantae; phylum Streptophyta; class Magnoliopsida; order Poales; family Poaceae; genus Zea; species Zea luxurians. Next base: position 28,868,744 of record JAOPSE010000023.1, on the reverse strand, counting down.
TTGGTGATCATGGTGGCGTCGTTACCCTCATGTGATATTTTGAGGGTGTCCCAGATTTGCTTGGCATTGTCCAAGCTGCTCACCTTGTTGTACTCGTCCCTGCACAAGGATGCTAGCAAAATAGTGGTAGCTTGTGCATTCTTATGAATTTGCTCATTGATAAACACAGGGTTATCGGTACTGTCGAAATGCATTCCATTTTCAACTATCTCCCATATACTAGGATGGAGAGAAAATAAGTGACTACGCATTTTGTGACTCTAAAAAGCGTAGTCCTCTCCATCAAAGTGTGGAGGTTTACCAAGAGGAATTGAAAGCAAATGAGCATTGGAATTAAAAGGAATACGAGAATAATCAAATGAATAATTTGAATTAACCGGTTTCTTTTTCTCGTCGTCGTCATCTCTTGGTGAAGAAGAAGATTCATCGCTGTCGTAGTAGACGATCTTCTTGATACATCTCTTCTTCTTCCCGTCCTTCTTGTGACTCGAGCCAGAGTCAGTGGGTTTGTCGTCCCTTGGCTCAGTGAAGATGGACTCCTTCTCTTTATCGTTGACCACCATCCCCTTTCCCTTAGGATCCATCTCTTCGGGCGATTAGTCCCTTACGTGAAGAGAACGGCTCCGATACCAATTGAGAGCACCTAGAGGGGGGTGAATAGGTGATTGTTGGGGGTATGCTTCGTAGCCGAAGATCCTAAAGGAAGAAAACACCTTCGGAAGATCTTCCCAGAAGCAGCGCCGAAGCTATCACATATAAAGCTTCGGCATAATGACGGATCTCATGACGAAGGGGCGAACTGACTTAAAGATGAAATGACTTAAAAACCCATGATGTTCTGTGTCATTATTGTAGTTAATTGTAAAGGGCATATATGTAATTATGCACAGGCTGCGCCCTGTGCCTATAAAATAGGTGAACAGTACCCCTGTACTGTTCACGCAATCTTGTAATCGCTGACGCATTACACTGGAATTATCACTTTCTGCCAAGGCGAAGGTATAAATATAATAAAATATGTGAATAATGTTATCTGTTTTTAACATATCTCTTTCTAATGTTTTACAATTTATACTTCATTTTACATTATTTTATAAGTTTGATCACGAAGGTATGACCTTCGTGATATTCTGATCATGGCCTTCGTCCGAAGTTCATTAAACCCTTGAGGAGATAATGCTTCAGCGGACGAAGGACATTAACATTTAATATTCTATGTTGCCTTATTCTTAATTTATAGCATTTGAGAACAAGTCCCCAACATTGGCGCCCACCTCCGGTGAACTCACTTCCACTTTTTGAGCTAATGGCTTCGTTCAACAACCAAGCTGGAGCTGCTTCGGCTACGAAGCTGGTGCTCCCGATAACAGGCGGTTCATGCTCAGAGCCGGTCAACAAGAAGCAGAAGAAGGAGGCACAGAGAAGGGTACAACATGTCGGGGTGCAGGGACCCTTCATCAAGTCAAGATGGTCTCACATCCCAATTACCTTCTCCCAAGAGGACCTTCAGCTCAAGGATTACCCTCACAATGATGCTATGATTATTTCTTGTGTGATCAAAGGATTTCTAGTCCACAATGTTCTGGTCGATACAGGCAGTGTAGCAGATATTATATTTGCTAAGGCCTTTAGACAGATGCAAGAGCCAGAGGATAAGATTCATGATGCTACACACCCACTTTGTGGCTTCGGAGGAAGACAGATTGTAGCGCTTGGCAAGATCACGATGCCAGTGACCTTCGGATTTGTCAACAATACAAGGACTGAACAAGTTGTGTTTGATATTGTCGACATGGAGTACCCCTACAATGCAATCATTGGTCGTGGGACACTCAATGCTTTTGAAGCAATTCTTCATCCAGCATATCTTTGCATGAAGATACCTTCGGATCAAGGACCTATTGCTATTCATGGAAGTCAGGAAGCTGCCAGAAAGGCTGAAGGAAACTGGACAGATTCAAAAGCAATCCATAATATAGATGGAGCCGAAGCTTGTGAGCAGTACAAGTATAGAAGGGAGAAGGCTGCTTCGGCCGATCAGCCGAAGCCCATGCTCTTATGTGAAGATATAGCAGAGCAGAAGGTGTTGCTGGGATCTCAATTGTCTGAGGAACAGGAGAAAAACCTAATAAGGTTTCTGTTCAACAACAAAGATGTTTTCGCATGGTCCGCCAACGATCTATGTGGTGTCAACAGGGATGTCATTGAACACTCGCTCAATGTTGATCCATCCTTCAGACCCAGAAAGCAGAGGCTTCGGAAGATGTCTGATGACAAAGCCGAAGGTGCTCGGAATGAAGTGAAAAGACTTCTCAGTGCTGGAGTCATCAGAGAAGTAAAATATCCAGAATGGCTAGCTAACACTGTTATGGTGAAGAAGGCCAATGGTAAATGGAGGATATGCATTGATTTTACTGATCTCAACAAGGCTTGTCCGAAGGATGAGTTCCCATTACCGAGGATAGATTCTCTAGTAGATGTAACAGCTTCGTCAGAGCTCATGAGTCTACTAGATTGTTATTCAGGCTACCATCAAATCTGGATGAAGAAGAAAGATGAGCCAAAAACCAGCTTCATAACCCCCCAGTGGAACATATTGTTACCTTTGGATGCCTGAGGGGCTCAAGAATGCTGGAGGAAGCTTCAGCAGAATGACAGCCAAAGTCCTTCATTCTCAGATAGGCAGAAATGTGCTAACATATATTGATGATATCATAGTAAAAAGCACGAAGCAAGAAAATCACATTGCTGATCTGGAGGAAACATTTGCTAACTTTAGGCAAGCTGGCCTAAAGTTGAATCCAGAAAAATGTGTCTTCGGAGTAAAGAAGGGAAAATTCCTTGGTTGTCTGGTTTTGACAAAGGGAATCGAAGCTAATCCGAATAAAATCGAAGCTATTCTTCGGATGGAACAGCCGAGCACAAAGAAGGGGGCCCAACGGCTAACAGGAAGACTGGCATCCTTGAACCAATTCATATCTAGATCAGTAGAGAGGAATTTACCATTCTTCGAAGTGCTGAAGTCAGCCGAAGTCTTTCAATGGGGACCAGCTCAGCAGAAAGCCTTCGAAGAGCTGAAGCAGTATCTGATAGACCTAACGACGCTAACTCCACCCGCGCCAGGGGCTCCTCTGCTGTTGTATGTGGCAGCTTCGCACTCTGCAGTAAGTGCAGCACTTGTCCAGGAGAAGCTTGAAGGACAAACTAAAAAGCAAGCTCCAGTATACTTTGTTTCCGAAGTCCTCAGTTTATCAAAGAAAAATTATACAGAGTTGGAGAAGGTGCTATATGCTGTCTTAATGGCCTCCAGGAAGCTTCGGCATTACTTTCAAGCATTCCATATAATTGTTCCTTCATCACAGCCTTTGAAGGATATTATGAGAAACAGAGAAGCTACTGGAAGGATTGGAAAGTGGGTTGCGGAACTCAACGAATTCACTATTGATTATGTACATAGATCCTCGATTCAGTCCCAGGCGTTAGCACACTTCATCGCTGACTGGACGCCAGGGGCTCAGGAGGAAGAAGCAAGTAAAGATGCCGAAGCCTGGACAGTGTTCTGCGACGGTTCCTGGGGAACCTTCGGGGCAGGCGCAGCTACTGTTTTAGTTGCACCTTCCAAAGTCAGAACATGCTATGCAGTGAAACTTGATTTTAGCTGCACAAATAATATTGCTGAATATGAAGCTTTGCTTTTGGGGCTTCGGAAGTTAAAGGCAATGGGGGTAAGAAGGGCGTTCTCAAAACAGATTCCCAAGTTGTTTTTGGTCATATTGACAAAAGTTGTAAAGCAAGAGATCCGAAGCTTGAAAAATACTTGGATACAGTTCGAAGGCTTGAAGCTTCATTCGAAGGGTTTTCTGTCAAGAATATCCCACAAGGAGAAAATGAGCACGCTGATCTACTAGCTAAGTCAGCGGCACATGGGCTGCCTTTACCTTCGGAAGTATTCTTCGAGACAATAAGAGCACCTTCGGTGGAACTTCTTGAAAGAGCAGTGCTCAATATATCTCCTATTCATAGTGAAGATTGGAGAACTGAGATTATATCCTTTCTCCAGGGCAATTACCTTTCAGATGACGAAGCATATAATAAGAGCCCGACCATATGTAATGATAGAAGGGGAGTTATACAAACATGGAGTCTACTCTCCATTGCTTAAATGTTTATCTAGAGCTGAAGGTATAGAATTGATGAAGGAAATACACGCAGGCCTGTGTGGATCTCACATCAGATCTAGGCCCTTGCTGGGAAAAGTCTTTCGTCAGGGGTTTTATTGGCCGAAGGCAGCTTCGGATGCAGCGGAATTAGTCCAAAAGTGTGAAGGTTGTCAAAAATGTGCAAGAGATCAAAAACAGCCTTCATCCCTGACTCAGTTAATACAGCCCACTTGGCCGTTGCAAAGGTGGGGCCTTGATTTGCTAGGCCCACTTCCACCAGCACAAGGAAATTTAAGATATGTTGTGGTGGCGGTAGAATATTTTTCCAAATAGATTGAAGCCAAACCTTTAGCCACAATAACCTCAGTCACTGTTCAGAAATTTTTCTGGCAAAATATTGTTTGTCGCTTCGGAGTGCCGAAGGCCATTGAAAGGGAATTAGGCTTACACCTAGTCCCTAATTAATTTTGGTGGTTGAATTGCCCAACACAAAAATTGGACTAACTAGTTTGCTCTAGTGTGTAAGTTATACAGGTGCAAAAGGTTCACACATAGCCAATAAAAAGACCAAGTATTGGGTTCAAATAAAGGAGCAAGGGTCAACCGAAGGCACCTCTGGTCTGGCGCACCGGACTGTCCGGTGTGCCACCGGACATGTCCGGTGCACCAGGGGACTCCGACTTCAAACTCTTCACTCTCGGGAATTTCCGATGACCACTCCGCTATAATTCACCGGACTGTCCGGTGTACACCGGACATGTCCGGTGCTCCAAGGAAGAGCGGCCTCAGGACTCCCTAGCCTCGGGTTTTTTTTACTTCGGCTGCTCCGCTAAAATTCATCGGACTGTCCGGTGTACACCGGACTGTCCGGTGTAACAGCGGGGCAACGGCTATTTCGGCGCCAACGGCTTCCTGCGACGCATTTAATGCGCGCCAGAAGCGCGCAGTCGTCAGGCACGCGGGAGCAGGCGCACCGGACAATCTACAGTTCATGTCCGGTGTGCACCGGACATCCAGGCGGGCCCCGAAGTCAGAACTCCAACGGTCAAATTGCAACGGCTTTGGTGACGTGGCTGTCGCACCGGACATGTCCGGTGTGCACCGGACTGTCCGGTGCGCCATCGAACAGACAGCCTCACCAAACAGCTAGTTTGGTGGTTGGGGCTATAAATACCCCCAACCACCCACCATTCATTGCATCCAAGTTTTCCACTTCTCAACTACTTACAAGAGCTCTAGCATTCAATTCTAGACACACCCAAGAGATCAAATCCTCTCCAAATTCCACACAACGCCCTAGTGATTAGAGAGAGTGATTTGCTTGTGTTCTTTCGAGCTCTTGCGCTTGGATTGCTTTCTTCTTTCTTGATTCTTTCTTGTGATCAAACACTCACTTGTAATTGAGGCAAGAGACACCAATCGTGTGGTGGTCCTTGCGGGAACTTTGTGTTCCAAGTGATTGAGAAGAGAAAGCTCACTCGGTCCGAGGGACCGTTTGAGAGAGGGAAGGGTTGAAAGAGACCCGGCCTTTGTGGCCTCCTCAACGGGGAGTAGGTTTGAGAGAACCGAACCTCGGTAAAACAAATCCGCGTGTCTCGCTCCATTATTTGATTGCGATTTGTTTTGCACCCTCTCTCGCGGACTTGATTATATTTCTAACGCTAACTCGGCTTGTAGTTGTGATTATTTTTGAGAATTTCAGTTTCGCCCTAATCACCCCCCCTCTAGGCGACTTTCAATTGGTATCAGAGCCCGGTGCTTCATTAGAGCCTAACCGCTCGAAGTGATGTCGGGAGATCACACCAAGAGGGAGATGGAGACCGGCGACAAGCCCACTACAAGCCAAGGGAGCACTTCATCGGAAGAGTCCCGCACCAAGAGGAGGGAGAAGAAGAAGGACTCCTCCAAACGGAAGGAGAAAAGATCTTCCTCTTCTCACCACAAAGAGAAGGAGGAAAAATCTTCTTCTCACAAGTCGCATCGGAAAGGCGACAAGCACAAGAGGATGAGGAAGGTGGTCTACTACGAGACCGACACTTCATCAACATCGACCTCCGACTCCGATGCGCCGTCCGTAACTTCTAGGCTCCAAGAGCGCAAGAAGTTTAGTAAGATCCCTTTACACTATCCCCGTACACCTAGACATACTCCATTACTTTCCGTTCCATTAGGCAAACCGCCAACTTTTGATGGCGAAGATTATGCTAGGTGGAGTGATTTAATGAAATTTCATCTAACCTCACTCCACAAAAGTATATGGAATGTTGTTGAGTTTGGAGCACAGGTACCATCCATAGGGGATGAGGATTATGATACGGACGAAGTGGCCCAAATCGAGCACTTCAACTCCCAAGCTACAACCATACTCCTCGCCTCTCTAAGCAAGGAGGAATACAACAAAGTGCAAGGGTTAAAGAATGCAAAGGAGATTTGGGACCTGCTCAAGACCGCGCACGAGGGTGATGAACTCACCAAGATCACCAAGAGGGAAACGATCGAGGGGGAGCTCGGTCGCTTCCGTCTTCGCCAAGGGGAGGAGCCACAAGATATGTACAATCGGCTCAAGACCTTGGTGAACCAAGTGCGCAACCTCAGGAGCAAAAAGTGGGATGACCACGAGGTGGTTAAGGTTATTTTAAGAGCTCTTATTTTCCTTAACCCCACTCAAGTTCAATTAATTCGTGGTAATCCTAGATATCCACTAATGACCCCCGAGGAAGTTATCGGGAATTTTGTGAGCTTTGAATGCATGATTAAAGGCTCAAAGAAGATCAACGAGCTTGACGAACCTTCCACATCCGAGGCGCAACCGGTGGCCTTCAAGGCAACGGAGGAGAAGAAGGAGGAGTCTACACCAAGTAGACAACCAATTGACGCCTCCAAGCTCGACAATGAGGAGATGGCCTTAATCATCAAAAGCTTTCGGCAAATCCTCAAGCAACGGAAGGGGAAGGATTACAAATCCCGTTCCAAGAAGGTTTGCTACAAGTGTGGTAAGCCCGGTCACTTTATTGCTAAATGTCCATTATCAAGTGACAGTGACAGGGACAACGACAAGAAGGGCAAGAGGAGAGAAAAGAAGAGGTATCACAAGAAGAAGGGCGGCGATGCCCACGTGTGCCGCGAGTGGAACTCCGACGAAAGCTCCACCGACTCCTCCTCCGACGACGAGGACGCCGCCAACATCGCCATCACCAAGGGACTCCTCTTCCCCAACGTCGGCCACAAGTGCCTCATGGCAAAGGACGGCAAAAGGAAGAAGGTTAAATCTAACTCCTCCACTAAATATGAATCTTCTAGTGATGATAATGCTAGTGGTGAGGAAGATAATTTGCGTATCCTTTTTGCCAACCTTAACATGGAACAAAAAGAAAAATTAAATGAGCTAATTAGTGCCATCCATGAAAAGGACGATCTCTTGGACTCCCAAGAGGACTTCCTAATCAAGGAAAATAAGAAACATGTTAAGGTTAAAAATGCTTATGCTCTAGAGGTAGAAAAATGTAACAAATTATCTAGTGAGCTAAGCACATGCCATGACACTATTGACAACCTTAGAAATGAAAATGCTAGATTAATTGCTAAGGTTGATTCTCATGTTTGTGATACTCCAATTCCCAATCTTAGAAATGATAATGATGATTTGCTTGCTAAGATTAAGGAATTGAATGATTCTCTTGCTAGCCTTAAGATTGAGAATGAAAAATTGCTTGCTAAGGCTAAGGATTTTGATGTTTGCAAAGCTACTATTTCCGACCTTAGAACTAAAAATGATTTGTTACATGCTAAGGTTATTGAATTAAAATCTTGCAAACCCTCTACATCTAATGTTGAGCATGTTATTTGTACTAGATGTAGAGATGTTGATATCAATGCTATTCATGATCACATGGCTTTAATTAAACAACAAAATGATCATATAGCCTTATTAGATGCCAAAATTGCCAAGCATAACTTGGAAAATGAAAAGTTTAAATTTGCTAGAAGTATGCTCTATAATGGGAGACGCCCGGGCATCAAGGATGGCATTGGCTTCCAAAGGGGAGACAATGTCAAACTTAATGCCCCTCCAAAGAATTTATCTAACTTTGTTAAGGGAAAGGCTCCCATGCCTCAGGATAACGAGGGTTACATTTTGTACCCTGCCGGCTATCCTGAGAGCAAAATTAGGAGAACTCATTCTAGGAAGTCTCACTCTGGCCCTAACCATGCTTTTATGTATAAGGGTGAGACATCTAGCTCTAGGCAACCAACCCGTGCCAAGTTGCCTAGAAAGAAAACTCCTAATGCATCAAATGATCATGCTATTTCATTCAAAACTTTTGATGCATCATATGTTTTAACTAACAAATCCGGCAAGGTAGTTGCCAAGATTGTTGGGGGCAAACACAAGGGCTCCAAGACTTGTGTTTGGGTACCCAAAGTTCTTGTTTCTAATGCCAAAGGACCCAAAACCGTTTGGGTACCTAAAGTCAAGAACTAAAATTGTTTTGTAGGTTTATGCATCCGGGGGCTCAAGTTGGATACTCGACAGCCGGTGCACAAACCACATGACAGGGGAGAAAAAGATGTTCTCCTCATATGAGAAAAACCAAGATCCCCAACGAGCTATCACATTCGGGGATGGAAATCAAGGTTTGGTCAAAGGACTGGGTAAAATTGCTATATCACCTGACCATACTATTTCCAATGTTTTTCTTGTAGATTCTTTAGATTACAATTTGCTTTCCGTATCCCAATTATGTCAAATGGGCTACAACTGTCTATTTACTGATGTAGGTGTTACTGTCTTTAGAAGAAGTGATGATTCAATAGCATTTAAGGGAGTGTTAGAGGGTCAGCTATACTTGGTAGATTTTGATAGAGCTGAACTCGACACTTGCTTAGTTGCTAAGACTAACTTGGGTTGGCTTTGGCACCGCCGACTAGCCCATGTTGGAATGAAGAATCTTCATAAGCTTCTAAAGGGGGAACACATATTAGGACTAACCAATGTTCATTTTGAGAAAGACAGGATTTGTAGCGCATGCCAAGCCGGGAAGCAAGTTGGCACTCATCATCCACACAAGAATATCATGACTAGTGACAGGCCACTGGAGCTCCTACACATGGATTTATTCGGCCCGATCGCTTACACAAGCATCGGCGGGAGTAAGTACTGTCTGGTTATTGTGGATGATTATTCTCGCTTCACTTGGGTGTTCTTTTTGCAGGACAAATCTCATACCCAAGAGACCTTAAAGGGATTCTTGAGACGGGCTCAAAATGAGTTCGGCTTAAGGATCAAGAAAATTAGAAGCGACAATGGGATGGAGTTCAAGAACTCTCAAATTGAAAGCTTCCTTGAGGAGGAGGGCATCAAGCATGAGTTCTCTTCTCCCTACACTCCACAACAAAATGGTGTAGTGGAGAGGAAGAATCGAACTCTATTGGACATGGCAAGAACCATGCTTGATGAGTACAAGACACCGGATCGGTTTTGGGCCGAGACGGTCAACACCGCCTGCTACGCCATCAACCGGTTATATCTACACTGAATCCTCAAGAAGACATCCTATGAACTCCTAACCGGTAAAAAGCCCAATATTTCATATTTTAGAGTTATTGGTAGCAAATGTTTTATTCTTGTCAAAAGAGGTAGAAAATCTAAATTTGCTCCTAAAACTGTAGAAGGCTTTTTACTAGAATATGACTCAAACACAAGGGCATATAGGGTCTTTAAGAAGTCCTCAGGACTTGTTGAAGTTTCTTTTGACGTTGTGTTTGATGAGACTAACGGCTCTCAAGTAGAGCAAGTTGATCTTGATGAGATAGGTGAAGAACAGGCTCCGTGCATCGCGCTAAGGAACATGTCCATTGGGGATGTGTGTCCTAAGGAATCCGAAGAGCCTCCACATGCACAAGATCAACCATCCTCCTCCACGCAAGCATCTCCACCAACCCAAAATGAGGACGAAGCTCAAGTTGATAAAGATGAAGAAGACAATGATGAGCCACCTCAACACGACGGCAATGATCAAGGGGGAGACGCAAATGATGAAGACAAGGAGGATGAACAACCAAGGCCGCCACACCCAAGAGTCCACCAAGCAATACAACGAGATCACCCCGTCAACACCATCCTCGGCGACATTCATAAGGGGGTAACCACTCGATCTCGTGTTGCACATTTTTGTGAGCATTACTCTTTTGTTTCCTCTATTGAGCCACACAGGGTAGAGGAAGCACTACAAGATTCGGATTGGGTGATGGCGATGCAAGAGGAGCTCAACAATTTCACAAGGAACAAGGTATGGCACTTAGTTCCACGTCCTAACCAAAATGTTGTAGGAACCAAGTGGGTCTTCCGCAACAAGCAAGATGAGCATGGTGTGGTGACTAGGAACAAAGCTCGACTCGTGGCCAAGGGGTATTCACAAGTCGAAGGTTTGGATTTTGGTGAAACCTATGCACCCGTAGCTAGGCTTGAGTCAATTCGCATATTATTAGCCTATGCTACTTACCATGGCTTCAAGCTTTATCAAATGGACGTGAAGAGTGCCTTCCTCAATGGACTGATCAAGGAGGAGGTCTATGTTGAGCAACCTCCCGGCTTTGAAGACAGTGAGTACCCTAACCATGTTTATAGGCTCTCTAAGGCGCTTTATGGGCTCAAGCAAGCCCCAAGAGCATGGTATGAATGCCTTAGAGATTTCCTTATTGCAAATGGCTTCAAAGTCGGCAAGGCCGATCCTACTTTATTCACTAAGACTCTTGACAATGATTTGTTTGTATGCCAAATTTATGTTGATGATATCATATTTGGGTCTACTAACGAATCTACATGTGAAGAATTTAGTAGGATCATGACACAAAAATTCGAGATGTCGATGATGGGGGAGTTGAAGTATTTTCTAGGATTCCAAGTCAAGCAACTCCAAGAGGGCACTTTCATTAGCCAAACGAAGTATACTCAAGACATTCTAAGCAAGTTTGGAATGAAGGATGCCAAGCCCATCAAAACTCCCATGGGAACAAATGGGCATCTCGACCTCGACACGGGAGGTAAGTCCGTGGATCAAAAGGTATACCGGTCGATGATTGGTTCATTGCTTTATTTATGTGCATCTCGACCGGACATTATGCTTTCCGTTTGCATGTGTGCAAGATTCCAAGCCGACCCTAAGGAATCACACCTTACGGCCGTAAAACGAATCTTGAGATACTTGGCTTATACTCCTAAGTTTGGGCTTTGGTACCCTCGGGGATCCACATTTGATTTGATTGGTTATTCGGATGCCGATTGGGCAGGGTGTAAGATTAATAGGAAGAGCACATCGGGGACTTGCCAGTTCTTGGGAAGATCCTTGGTGTCTTGGGCTTCAAAGAAGCAAAATTCGGTCGCTCTTTCTACCGCCGAAGCCGAGTACATTGCCGCAGGCCATTGTTGCGCGCAATTGCTTTGGATGAGGCAAACCCTGCGGGACTACGGTTACAAACTAACCAAAGTTCCTCTTCTATGTGATAATGAGAGTGCAATCCGCATGGCGGATAATCCCGTTGAACATAGCCGCACTAAACACATAGCCATTCGGTATCATTTTCTTCGGGATCACCAACAAAAGGGGGATATCGAGATTTCTTACATTAACACTAAAGATCAATTAGCCGATATCTTTACCAAGCCACTTGATGAACAATCTTTTACCAAACTTAGGCATGAGCTAAATATTCTTGATTCTAGGAATTTCTTTTGCTAATTTGCACACATAGCACACAAGTGTACCTTTGATCATATCTCTTTTATATATGCTATGACTAATGTGTTTTCAAGTGTATTTCAAACCAAGTCATAGGTATATTGAAAGGGAATTGGAGTCTTCGGCGAAGACAAAGGCTTCCACTCCACTCTACTACTCATCCTTCGCCGTCACTCCGAGCATCTCTCCAACCTTGGTATAATCTTCACTCATTTATTTTGTGACCAAAGGAGGAGAAAGTACTTCGTTGGGCTCTAATAATTCCGTTTTTGGCGATTCATGCCAAAGGGGGAGAAAATATGAGCCCAAAGCAAAAGGACCGCACCACCACCTAACTTTAAAAATTTGGAGATTTTCAATTGGTCAATTTCAAATTAATATCTTCTATGTTCAAAAGGGGGAGGAAGTAGTATTTCAAAAATGGTATATCAAAACCCTCTTGAACACTAAGAGGAGGATCTCATTTAGGGGGAGTTTTGTTTAGTCAAAGGAAAAGCATTTCAAACAAAAGGAGAAAATTTCAAATCTTGAAAATGCTTCTCAAAATTCTTATTCATTTACCTTTGACTATCTTGCAAAAGGACTTTGAAAAGAATTTACAAAAGGATTTGCAAAAACAAAACATGTGGTGCAAATGTGGTCCAATATGTTAAAAATAAAGAAACAATCCATGCACATCATGTAAGTATTTATATTGGCTCAATTCCAAGCAACCTTTGCACTTACATTATGCAAACTAGTTCAATTATGCACTTTTATATTTGCTTTGGTTTGTGTTGGCATCAATCACCAAAAAGGGGGAGATTGAAAGGGAATTAGGCTTACACCTAGTCCCTAATTAATTTTGGTGGTTGAATTGCCCAACACAAAAATTGGACTAACTAGTTTGCTCTAGTGTGTAAGTTATACAGGTGCAAAAGGTTCACACATAGCCAATAAAAAGACCAAGTATTGGGTTCAAATAAAGGAGCAAGGGTCAACCGAAGGCACCTCTGGTCTGGCGCACCGGACTGTCCGGTGTGCCACCGGACATGTCCGGTGCACCAGGGGACTCCGACTTCAAACTCTTCACTCTCGGGAATTTCCAATGGCCACTCCGCTATAATTCACCGGACTGTCCGGTGTACACCGGACATGTCCGGTGCTCCAAGGAAGAGCGGCCTCAGGACTCCCCAGCCTCGGGTTTTTTTTACTTCGGCTGCTCCGCTAAAATTCACCGGACTGTCCGGTGTGCACCGGACTGTCCGGTGTAACAGCGGGGCAACGACTATTTCGGCGCCAACGGCTTCCTGCGACGCATTTAATGCACGCCAGAAGCGCGCAGTCGTCAGGCACGCGGGAGCAGGCGCACCGGACAATCTACAGTTCATGTCCGGTGTGCACCGGACATCCAGGCGGGCCCCGAAGTCAGAACTACAACGGTCAAATTGCAACGGCTTTGGTAACATGGCTGTCGCACCGGACATGTCCGGTGTGCACCGGACTGTCCGGTGCGCCATCGAACAGACAGCCTCACCAAACGGCTAGTTTGGTGGTTGGGGCTATAAATACCCCCAACCACCCACCATTCATTGCATCCAAGTTTTCCACTTCTCAACTACTTACAAGAGCTCTAGCATTCAATTCTAGACACACCCAAGAGATCAAATCCTCTCCAAATTCCACACAACGCCCTAGTGATTAGAGAGAGTGATTTGCTTGTGTTCTTTCGAGCTCTTGCGCTTGGATTGCTTTCTTCTTTCTTGATTCTTTCTTGTGATCAAACACTCACTTGTAATTGAGGCAAGAGACACCAATCGTGTGGTGGTCCTTGCGGGAACTTTGTGTTCCAAGTGATTGAGAAGAGAAAGCTCACTCGGTCCGAGGGACCGTTTGAGAGAGGGAAGGGTTGAAAGAGACCCGGCCTTTGTGGCCTCCTCAACGGGGAGTAGGTTTGAGAGAACCGAACCTCGGTAAAACAAATCCGCGTGTCTCGCTCCATTATTTGATTGCGATTTGTTTTGCACCCTCTCTCGCGGACTTGATTATATTTCTAACGCTAACTCGGCTTGTAGTTGTGATTATTTTTGAGAATTTCAGTTTCGCCCTATTCACCCCCCCTCTAGGTGACTTTCAGCCATTACTGTGGACAACGGAACACAGTTTGATGCCTAAGCTTTCAAAGAGTTCTGTGAGCAAATTGGCACGAAGATTCATTTTGCATCAGTCAGACATCCGGAGTCAAATGGACTTGTTGAAAGAGCTAATGGCATTATAATGACGAGAATAATGAAGTTAATCTTCAATCAGCCCAGGGGAAAGTGGCCAGATGAATTGATCAAAGTGGTGTGGAGCCACAGTACAACAATGTCAAGGTCAACAGGCTTTTCACCATTCAAATTACTGTTTGGTGACGAAGCAATAACTCCGGAAGAAGCTAAAGCAGGATCAATAAGAACAGTGGCTTCGGCAGAGGATGAAGCTGATTGTTCCGTGGCAAAAGATGCCTTAGAAGGGATCAGGCTTCAGGCTGTAGAGAAAATCAATAAATATCAAGCCGAAACAATAAAATGGCGTGACAGAAAAGTTCGGTTAAAAAATATCAGGCCAGGTCACTTGGTACTTCGGAGAGTGGCCAACCCAGATACAGTAGGCAAGCTACAGTTGAAATGGGAAGGACCTTTTCTGGTAGTATCTTCGTCAAGACCCGGTTCCTACAGATTAAAGGATATGGACGGCAACGACATTCCTAGATCTTGGAATGCGGATGAGCTTCGGCGATATTATGTATAGCTTGATGTAATCTTTTTATTTTTTCCTATGGCACCCTTTTCCTTTCCGAAGGGGGAGAAAGGTTTTTAATGGGGCCATAGCATGTAATTTCCCTTTTTCTTATTTCAGCTCTACAAGAGCAATATCCCCCAAAGATGTAAATGTAAAAACTGAGCTCGCACCATCGAGTGCAAAGAAAAAAGAAGAAACAGGGAGAAGCTCGAAAGACGTCCCTAAGGGGATGCAGAGCACGACGAAGTTACAAAAAGTCGTTCCTAAGGGAGCGCAGCGTAAGTTTTCTGCTCAAAAGTCGTTCCTAAGGGAACGCAGAGCTTACAGCGAAAAGTCAACGCTGATTCCGCCGAAATAGAAGGCGAAGAAGTTCAAAAGACGTTCGTAAGGGAATGCAGAACTTACAGCGAAAAGTCAGTGCTGATACACCGAAAAATAAACGATGAAGCCGAAAAATAAACGACAAAGAGACTTTGCTTATTCCTAAGGGAATGAAGGCTATGGTTGTTGCTTCGTATATGTGTTTGGACATTCATTTGCACGGTACATTACATCATAACATTTGCATTCATAAACATTCATTTAGACATACGTAGGATCATCATTATCATAACACAAGCAGTTGCTTCGGCTCTAAAGATCAGGCTTCGGCAAAAGAGAAAAAGAAGCAGTTTTTATGCTTCGCTGTGTACGAAAAGAAGGGAAGGTGTTTTTCGCCTTTGGCTCAAAAATGCTAATTTCGTTCACACCAAAGCACTTCATACATTTATTGGAAGGTAGGAATATATTGCAAGGTACGGACAAAATTCATCAAGTAAAATTTAATTACATTTACAAAAGTTATTACAAATAGTTTTTAGAGCTTTTTCTACAGTCATCTATTCAAGCTTCATCAGTACTCATCGAGCTTCAGCTTCGGCATAGTCATCCATTAAAGCTTCGGCGTCATCTTCTTACTCTTCAAGCTTCGGCTTCGTCATCCTACACGAATTAAAGTATTGTAAGCAAAATTCAAGTTTGAAGGAAGAGATAAGCACAAGGTTTGATTTTGTTATCGGCTTAAGATGACTCCGAGCTTCGTCACCAGCTTTATCTTGTCCACCCTTTGTCCATACCACCTTTATAAATTTATTTGCTATGCTTCGGGCAAGGTTAGGGATATCATCCATATCTGCTGGTGATAAGCTAAAATTGGGTCTATTGATAATTTTTCCGTGCTCGCAGCCAGATTTCAGGAACGCAGCAGCAGTGCCCCGAGAAGCTACCAGGGCACAGAAATCACCATGTCCAGCAATAACATCATCAAGGTCATCAATTTCACCCTCGATGTGTTTGAAGGCTCCTGGTAGATCTTCATCCGAAGGAGTAAATTTTTTGCTGCTGGCCCCGACCGAATAGAAGACCTTCTTCAGCTGTTGAACACATCGATTGCTGAATTCCAAACATTTATTTTGAAGGCTTGTTAATGATTTTTGCAAATCTGAAACCTTCTAGACTTCGGCCTCAAATTTTTCATTAAGCTTCTGTTTTTCTTGTTCAAAACTTTCTGGCTGGTAGAGAAGCTTCGTATTCAGTTCTGCTATTTTAGCTTCAGCTTCTGCCAATAAGCCTTCGGTCGTCTGAAGCTCGAAGTCTTTCTTTTCAAGAGCAGTAGATTGGTCTTTTATTTTCCCTTCTAAATTCTCTATTATAACCTAGTGTTTTTTGTCTTCCAAATCTTGCTGCATTTTTAAAGCTTTGCTCAGCAACATACTCTGTACATAAACAACCTTCGTTAGAAAACATCTTCGTTATTACAAACGATAAAAAGTTAGAGAAAAGTTGTTTACCTTGAAATTAGAATAAAACAAACTACCGACGATGTGTTGTCGTCGGTAGCGGCTGATGTCTGTTTCGAGCTTCGGGAAACCAATACTCTTTGATAGAGTACCGATAACCTTTGCTCCGGTCTGATCCCGGATACAGCCCAGCTTTTCATCATCGATACCACCGAAGAGAAATGCCCCCGGCCGATACCCGCAAGATATGGCATACTCTTTTAACTCTTCTTTTTCGGCCTTTGTCAGCTCTTGCCCAACTAAGTTTTGAAAATTAAAAATTTCATCTTCCGAAGTGTCTTCGGCTATTTCTTTCTTTTTCTCTAGCTCTGGGGCCGAAGTCTCTTCGGTAGCTGCTGCAGCTTCTTCTGCGGCCATGTCTTGCAGTATTTTATCAATATCTGCAATTGTGGTTTCTAACTCTATATCTTCGGCTGTGGTAGCTTCGGCAGCTGTAGCCTCCAAAGGTGCAGCTTTGGTAGCCGTTATGTCCTCAACAGCTGGCGCCTTCAGAGCTGAAGCTATTGGTGGCGTCTTTTCAATGACTTCCATCACTGTAATGATTCTTTGCTTTTTTGGCCTAGCTGCCTTCTTCGTTTTTGCGGGCTCCTTGTCCTTCTGAAAAAGCTTCGTCAGATGTGACCCTAATGGACTCAGCTTGACAGGCAAGGATTCAGTCATTACCTTTAAAATTTCCTCCACGACGGTGGTAGAAGGTGATGCAACAATTTTTTCTTCTTCGCCAATTGCCTTCTGCTTCGGAGCTGTAGCTTTTCTCTTCTTCGAAGCATCTGTTTTTGGCTCGGGCTTTGGTTTTTTTCTTTTTCAATTGATCTTCATCATCTTTATTCAGAATATCAGCCACTTTCTTCCTTTTTTGCCCTTCGGCACCCTTGTCTAGCCGCTCGTAGTCGGGATATTCAAAGTCAATAGCATCCATACTCGGTTCAGTCTTCGCTTCGGACGGGTGCTGAAGGCCGCAATCACTAACTGATCTTCTTTTTTAGAGTAATTGCCGAGTATTTCATTGCACATTACTTCGATCGTGTCCAGCCATTCTTGGCAAGGCACTTTGAAATATCTCTTGAATTTGTAATGGTAAGGCAACCGAACAAGCTCCCCTTCCTTCTTTTTTCCTTCAAGCTTCGGCATGGCCCACTCTTTCATAGTTGGGAACACTCTGAAGGCCAAAAATTCTTGCACTAAGTCCCTAGTGCCGATGTGCTCCACAATAACTCTAAATTCAGCCAGAGCAATTTGGGTCGGACCCTCTGGTGTCATGTTGCACGGGGGTCTGGTCTCTTTGAAGATCAATTCCAACGGACTCTGGACCAATTTCTCCTTATCTTGGTCAAATTTGACGTAAAACCACTCAGATTTCTAGCCAGCTGGCCACTTGCTACGGTAACTGATCATAGGAAATTTTGTAGTCTTGCGGTAGGCAAAATTGTAGCAGCCAAAGTTTTCATGTAGCCCATCTCCTCTAGCCTTGGTCTGGTAATGAAGCTCGTGCACTCGGCAAAAACCTTCGGCAAATGGTTCCACCCCTTGGCTTCGGAGGGCCCAAATGTAAACGCTAAGCCTAACGATAGTGTTAGGAGTTAGCTGATGAAGGTAGATCCCAAACTTTTTTAGCACATCAGCAATCATCTTGTTCAAAGGGAATCTTAAACCAGCTTTAAAGAAACTTTTGAAGACCACTACTTCATCTTTTCCTGGCTTCGGAGTAGTTTCTTCCCCACCAAAGCGAATCAGCCCTTTCTTCGCTTCACTAAAATAGTCCAACTTCATCATCTTAGGCAAATCACCTTCAGAGATGGTAGATTTTCCAAAATCCAGGTGGCTGGGTTTACTCGGCACTGCACTGCTGTAATCATCTTCAGAATCAGTCTCCTCAACATCAGCCTGTTCTGCTTCAGCGGCAGGTGCATCCTCCAACCCAGACCGCTTCATCGCTTCGAAAATAGGAACAGTCTCAGTAGCTTCGGTTTCATCTCCCTCACGATCAACCCTGGCAGTGGAGCGCACTCTCGCCATTTGATTATGAATTTCTTGAAATTTTTTGAAGTTGTTGACTTTTTTTTATTTTTCTGAAGCTCTTCCTCTTGTGATGAAGCAGAATCAAAAGCGACGCTTCGTTTGAGCACGATGATCAAGCTTCGGCTATGGTTAAATTTTTAGCAGCAAAACAGTGCAATAGCAATGAATGTTGTGGTAACTTCACACCTACCCGTCTGTTTATATAGTGCCGCAGGTGCGAAGGTGAATCGTCAAGGTCTTCCACACCGGATAAACAACCACCTGCACTCGCTAAACGGTGGGCCACAGGGTTCGGGAAGGTGAATCGCTAGGGCGCGCATAACTGCTGCAAGATGGGGCCACCTCGCGCGCAGATTATTTTAATCGTTTCTCGCCAACGAGCTCAGGGAAGGTGTTTTTCGGATCTTCGGCATCCCGAAGCCTAGAAGACTTTTTCACGGATCAAGCTCGTTACGACAAACGATCTAGCACTGCGAAGGGGCTACTGTTGGGGGTATGCTTCATAGCCGAAGATCCTAAAGGAAGAAAACACCTTCGGAAGATCTTCCCAGAAGCAGCGCCGAAGCTGTCACATATAAAGCTTCAGCATAATGACGGATCTCATGACGAAGGGGCGAACCGACTTAAAGATGAAATGACTTAAAAACCCATGATGTTTTGTGTCATTATTGTATTTAATTGTAAAGGGCATATATGTAATTATGCACAGGCTGCGCCATGTGCCTATAAAATAGGTGAACAGTACTCCTGTACTGTTCACACAATCTTGTAATCGCTGACGCATTACACTGGAATTATCGCTTTCTGCCAAGGCGAAGGTATAAATATAATAAAATATGTGAATAATGTTATCTGTTTTTAACATATCTCTTTCTAATGTTTTACAATTAATACTTCATTTTACATTATTTTATAAGTTTGATCATGAAGGTATGACCTTCGTGATATTCTGATCATGGCCTTCGTCCAAAGTTCATTAAACCCTTGAGGAGATAATGCTTCAGCGGACGAAGGACATTAACATTTAATATTCTATGTTGCCTTGTTCTTAATTTATAGCATTTGAGAACAAGTCCCCAACAGTGATCCTGTAAAATTCAACACTAAATAGCCACAAGCTTAGTTATAAAGATGTTAGTGCAATAGAACCAAGTGGCTATAGAGCGAGCTCTTGCGAATCACAATAATCACAGAGAAAGACAACACAAGAGATACAATGTTTTATCCCGTGGTTCGGCCAAGTATAACACTTGCCTACTTCCACGTTGTGGCGTCCCAATGGACAAGGGTTGCAATCAACCCCTTTCAAGTGATCCAATGATCAACTTGAATACCATGATGTTCTTCCTTATAGTTTTCTTCCCGTTTGCGAGGAATCTCCACAAGTTGCAGCCTCTCGCCCTTACAAGATTGTTCACAAAGAAAGCATGGAGTAAGGTTGGGAAGAGCAACGCACACTAGAATTAAGTCCACACCGCAAACACGCACACAAGTGAGAAGATGAGCACACAAAACACGCGCAAGGAGTTTACAACTCGAAAAGTGCTCCAATCTCAAGAACGATGAACAATTGCGTGAAAGTGAGGACTAGAAGTCTTGGAATGCTTAGAGTGTGCTTGGGTGACTCCTCCATACACCTAGGGGTCCCTTTTATAGCCCCAAGGCAGCTAGGAGCCGTTGGTGGCGCACCGGACAGTCACTGTAGACGGTCCGGTGCGCATCTGTTTCCTTTTCTGGCGCAGATGACCGTTGCAGCGCTGTGGCAGTTGGCGCATCGGACACTGTCCGGTGCACACCGGACAGTCCGGTGCCCCCTGCCGACCGTTGGCGCGGGCCATGCGTCGCCCGCGGATTGCGCGGTTGACCGTTGCCCAGTCGACCATTGGCTCACCGGACAGTCTGGTGCACCACCGGACAGTCCAGTGAATTTTAGCCGTACGCCACTGATTCTTTTCCTGAGAGCGACGACTTCGCCATGGACAACTCACCGGACAGTCCGGTGAATTATAGCCATACCCCGCTGTCGAGTCCCGAGAGCGGCCAATTCACCTTGGACTTGCCTGGCGCACCGGACACTGTCCGGTGCACCCAGACCGAGCAGGAGTTGGCTGTACACAACTAACTCTTTTCCAATTCCTTTTCTCCTATTTCTAGCACTTAGACAAAATATGTTAGTACTCAAAACAATGTACTAAGTTTAGAAACGTACCTTGTTACATGATTTGCACTTCTTCAATCTTTGGCAGAATCAAAACTTAGAGAATGTGTGTTGGGCACTTAATCACCAAAACATTATAGAAATGGCCCAAGTGCACATTTCCCTTTCAATTAGAAAGACTTGACCCCAACCAACTTTTTGTGATTTGTTGTCATCAATTACTAAAAGGGGGAGATTGTAAGCATTTAGACCCCTAAGTAGTGTTTTGGTAATTAATGACAAATATGTGTGGACTAACGATTTTTTTGAGAAAATAAGAATGTAGGTCGGTCCATGGAAACATGAGCTAAAATAAGGTCTTGAAGGACTTGGGAGATATTGTCGGATAGCTCAAGGTAAAGGTATACAATAAGTTTTTTCCTTCTGTTGGTCAAGAGGAGTTTAGAGAAGTAAATTGATCGAGTTAGTAGGCTAGATAGTCGTACTATCAAGAGAGGTCAATGAAGTTTCCTTGATGAAATTTTAGTGCCTCATAGCTCATATAGTTGATGTGTTTGCTTAAGGGCTAGCAATGCTTCCGATTGTGAAAGAAAATCTTATTCAAAAGCGGAATTTGAACGTGGGCTGAATTGAGGTATTGCAGGCTGTCCGTTGGTCTAACCAGAGTGGTGGGCAGAAAGATGCAGTTTATGTGTTGAAAAGTAAGTTTGTATTGTGGATCATCCGAGTCTTCGGGCGGACCATCCATAGTAGTGATCAGATCCTCTACTAGAATTGGCTAAGTCCATGGTAGATTTTATGTGTTTACCGTAGATCATCTGGCCCAAGTGCATGGACCATCTATAGTATATCCTTTGGATTTTGCATAGGGACTTTGTGTTTTTGGAGTAATTACGTGCAGGCTATGCCTAGGTCATAGACAGTCCCCTATCTTGTTGGCAGTCCATCTATGCCCAGGTGGTGGAACATTTGTGCCCAGGTGTTGGACCATTCATAGGTATAATGAAATTTGGTGGGTAGATTGAGTTAAGTTCTGGTGAGGTCCCTACTTGTGAACTGTTGACTGTCCGGCCTAGGGGTACGTACCGTCCACAGTACTGACTTTTGAATCAAAAGCCAGGTCTGCGGAGTTACTGTTCGCCTCAAATTTGTGTACTATAGACCATCCACAAGTCACTTTCTAACAACTCTAACAATACATTTAATGTGAAACTAGTCATTGGCTTTCAAGTGCGGAGCGTCTCGCTTTAGCCTGCAGACCATCTACGAGTATGCAGATTTGGTGGGAATGTCCTATAATGGTTAGTTTGTGTGAAGTGAGTATAAATATGTGGTGTCTAGTGCTTGGACACCTCTCTTGGCCATTTGGAACATCTATTGAGCACATGTAATCCTTCCTTCCTCTCTCACTCACACACATTGCTTGGGATTGAATTCTAGTGGGTTGGAGAGACATCTTGTGATTTACATCAAGTTGTTGATCTTTGAGGCACTAGGAATTCATCAAGCAAGCTTCATCAACTTGTTACTCTTGAGGTTGTTGCCTCCTAGATGGCTTGGTGAAGAATCTTTGTCAAGCTCTTCAAGAAGATTGAGAATAAGTCGTGGTGGTGATTGTGAGAAGCCTTGTGCTTGCCTCACTGGAGCGATGAAAAGCAACACTAGTGGAATCAAGGTACAAGTGGTTCATTGACCTTCTGGCTCAAAGATCAAGCAGAGTCTTGATAGAGGAGCGGTTGAGTTCTTTGAATCCTCATCAACGTGAGTTAGGGGTGATTGGAAAGTCATTGATATCATGGTAAAAAATTTGGTCTCCCATGTGTTGATTGTTTGTTTCAAGTCATTATTTGTATTTACTTTGTGCAATCTTTGATTCCTAGCGTCACTTGATTACTTGTTCATCCTAGGTCGCAAACTGAGTTTAGCTCAACATAAGCTAGAAGATTTAATTCTCTTGTGGTTCTAATTAAATTTTCCTAGTGTCTTTGATTTTAGTTAAAATCGTCTATTCACCCCCTTCTAGCTAGTGTCCTTGATCCTACGTTATAACAATCATAACAGATAGATTCTATGCCATGTTATCTAGTAGTTGGAGATAAATATAAATGTGAAATAGAGATAAGATAGAATGGTTGTTACAATAGATTTATTGTAATCTTGTGAGCACTACTGGTGCCTATATAAACACGCTGGCTAGCAGAGAACAAATGCCAAGCTTTACCAAACACCTTTTGCACCTCTGATTTCTTTCACTTTGTTCCTCTTCCTCCATAGTCCTACGTGAGTGGACACTCGATAGTGGGTTGGTGACCGGTGCTTCGCTAGATTTGAGAGGCACGCTACAAAAACTACTAGGACTCGATGATAGCATTTACATAGTTGAGGAAGCAAATATTCTATATTTTTATAAAGTATATACTAAAACAAAGTTGATTATTACAATAAAATACTTTAATAGTTAGTAAATTTCACTAACTCTACTAACATCTAAAGTAAGTCCCTACTTAATTATAGTAGCTTTGATTCTATACTAGATCACAACACCACACAAGCTACTACTAGCACCATTTACACTAAAGGTCTACTAACAAAAGTAATTAACAACTAACTATTTCTATATCTACACTACTCTAGCTAGCTAACCAAATAAATACAACACATAAGCAAGTAATTGAAATGTAAACAATAAGATTATAGTGAGCAAACCACTAAGGATAAGAGGTGAACAAGATTTATCTCTAAGGTTCAATTGCTTGTCGACGACCTATGCCCTCGTTATGGCAAGTTCCTAAATGATGATCTACGCTAACTGGTGTGACAAGCTTAACAACTTAGATGCTATAATAATTAATCAAGTAGTCCATTCCAAGTAGCCACAAACATTTCACTAGAGTTGCTCTTTTATGCTTTTCTCATGGAGACAAGCACAAGAGCCACTTAAAATTCCTCGACCAAAGGTAGCAAAAAAACACAATAGTTCCTCAACGATCCCTCCAACTTCAAACCAGCTAGATGACAATAATCACCAAGAGTAATAAGAGGATGATGCCCTCAAATTAATACGAGTCCTTCCTCTCGATTTGTTGGGTTTAGGGTTTTGGGGTCAGCCCCAAATTTGAGAGGTATATTTCTCTACCAAGAATGACCATGCCCCTCTCACTTTCATCCAAATGCTCTCATTTCTAGGATCATCTCGTACTATCCTATTCTATCATCATAACCAAACACACATTAAGTGGTATATACTTACCATATTAGAAATAAAATATGTAGGGATGACTTCTTTGAAAAAACATCCATGTCTCATTGTTCCTTGTGCTCATGTGGGCCTTTCATGACCACACAAGATAAATTTTAGCATGATATTCCTTCTTTCTTTGCCTTTCCATTATAGAGAGAGGAGTAGTACATAGTGGCATGAGATGCTTGTGGTTATGGACAACTCGAGTTGATAATTATGGTCTTATTGAGTGAGGTGTGGACAATACACAATCTGCGTATTGCTGAGTGAAATATCATCAAGGCCCCTAAGTATGTTTTGACACATTAATGACGATACAATTAAAGGTCTAATGAGATTTGTTAAGTGTGTGAAAGTCATATGTTCAGTTTTAGTAATTGAGACAACTAGTGGCTAACTTATACTCTATTATTGTGATTGAGATATGTTAAGTCCACACCAAGGTTGAACAAGGTAATGATGGTGCCGCAAGGTGATCAAGTGCTTAATTTTTGGCGAAGAAGGAAGAAAAAACTAAATGAATGGATCAAGGCAAATATATAAGCTAGGCCTTTTGGTTTGGTGGTCAAAATATAATAGAGTATGTGATGGTGTTTAGGATAAATAGTCATACTAATAAGATACTAGGAACTCAAAGTTCAAAACAATAATCTAAGTGCCACTAGGTGGATCAAGCCATTCCATGTGCATTAGACATTTAGACCTAGCTAGCGAGGACGTGAAAACCCCTTCAAATTGTTGGTGAAAAATGCTAACTCACTTGCACAAGTGTTGGAACATATTTGAAGTTAGCATAATTGAAAAGAGGGTGCAAAATCGAGGTAGAGATGGCTATTAGGTGCATCGGACCAAGAAGTGCAACACTGGACCGACAGAGACGACTAGCTCTAGACACCCAAGTACTCATATACTCACTTGGTGATTAGTGTAGGTGCTTTACGAAGTGCTTAGATTAGTTAGACCGCGGTTATAGCGATTGCTCTAGATCAACTTCTAGTTGTTATAAGTGAGGTTAGACACGCTCAACCCCTTAGTGCTTCTTTGCACCATTGTTTTTGTACCAAGAGGGGACGTTAGACTTGCGAGATCACACAATTGCATTTTTGGTGTGGCCGTCACTATGTACTAGAGGGAAAGCTCAATAGTAGAGACGACAAGGAGCATTCGAGAGAGGTCAGAACCAAAGCACTACTTACATGAGGAGAAGGTTCACGACTATCCACAGAGTTACCTGACCGAGAGCTTGGCCTTCATGTGGGCTTTCCTTGCGTGGGGCTCCAACAAGTACTAATGAGAAGCTTGCACGCTTCACAATACCTCGATAAAAATATAGACGCATTGATAATGGTTTGCACCTTTATCCCATTTAAGCTTTCTCATTTACTTTGTTACCTCGGTTATATGCTTTACTTTTTCTATCTTAGTTACATGCTAGTTGGTAGGACTAGAACTTAAGTTGTATAATTCTTTTGCGGCGGATGTAGTAATACTTAGTCAAAACATTGGCTGCATATGTTTGCTTGGTTATCTGCATAGATTTTGCTTAAGAGAAAAACATAGGCCATAGTTTCAAAGAAGAAA
Organism: Zea luxurians; assembly: GCA_029449295.1. Classification (NCBI taxonomy): domain Eukaryota; kingdom Viridiplantae; phylum Streptophyta; class Magnoliopsida; order Poales; family Poaceae; genus Zea; species Zea luxurians. Next base: position 28,843,245 of record JAOPSE010000023.1, on the reverse strand, counting down.
AGTTAGATTGCCTAATTCAGCTCCTCTTGGCCGTCCTCCTTCCTGACATATCTAATTCGATGATGAAAACAGAAGTAAAATAAATCTACCTGGTTAGAAACGTACAAATAAATTTAAACTCCAGAGTTGAAAGCATGTTTTGTACATCTAAAGTAGAAACATGTGTCCAGATGACGAATTATACTTGAATATTATCATACTATATTTATATTTATTTGCAATACAAGATTGATAATATTAGACCCGCCATGAATGATACTTTCATAACTTATGTAAGATAATATATTTCTACAGAGATTACAAGTTAAGTTTTAAAAGGTCAGTAGGGCAAACTTAGACGCACTTATATTTCAGTATTTCTGATTGGAAGATGGAGTAAAACCATTGCACAACTAGCTAGCTATCCAGCTATACAAGTTTAATTTTTATTTGTGAACTAATTTGATAATTTCTGGTTATAATCTATATTAGGGGCATGGTCAGAGAAGTGGTCTTATGCTCAAAATTCTTGGGATTTAGTGCGATTTGATTTGGAGTAGATCACTGAAATTTGTTTACCAACCTATCTCTCTCGAACTGTCCTAAGGCTATGACCAGTATATATCTGTGCAAAATACTATAGAAACATTGTCTGTATAGTGTGGTTTTAAATGAGAGATGAGAAAAAGTAAGCTGCTCGAGATAGGCTAAATGTAAATTTCTACGTCTTTCACAAGATCAGATATCAAACAGGAGTATCAAAGTACTTGGAAGAGTTGGGTAGTTCGTTGTAGCATGCTTGTCGAAATTGAGCAAAAGATGTGGGCACTAGAGTTTCTTGAGCATGAGATGCGCCCCGTGTTCCGGCTGCAGAGTGGACACCGGGAACGGCGCGTGAGTGTAGGACTGCGAGAGGGCGAACGAGAAGTGCTGCAGGATGCTGCTGAGCGCCATCTTGGCCTCGACCAGCGCGAAGTTCTGGCCGACGCAGATCCGTGGACCCCAGCCGAACGGGAAGAACGCCGGCGAGTCCTTGGACGCCCTGGAGACGCCGTCCTTGAACCTCTCCGGGCTGAACTCGTCGGCGTCCTCTCCCCACACGTCCTTGTCGTGGTGAACGAAGACGATCGGCAACGAGAGCAGCACCCCGGGCGGGTACGTGACGCCGCCCAGCTCGACCTCGTTGTGCGTCTGCCGATCGAGCTGCACGACCGGCGGGTACAGCCTGAGCACCTCGTACAGTATCATGGTCACCTGCAAGGACGACCAAACAAGGACAGAAACGACCGTGTCAGTCAGACTTGCATGAGAAGTCGTGTTGTGACTTGTGAGAGCAGACAGCAGAGCAAAGGCCAGCGAGCGAGCTACTGACTGTTTTCAGCTGCTGTATGCCGTCCAGGTCCGGCCGGTTGTTTCCGAAGACGCGCCGGACCTCCTCCCTCGCTCGCTCCTGCCACTCCGGGTGCGCGCTCAGGACGACCATCGTCCACGTGAGCAGCACAGCGGTGGTATCCATCCCGGCGAAGTAGAACAGCTTCAGCTCCCCGATGATGTCGTCCATGGTCATGACTGGCTCGGAGCTCCCGTCCTGTCTGGCCTCAGCGATGTTGGACTCCATCAGCACGCCCAGCAGGTCGTCGTTGTTGGCACGGCCTTCTTTCATGGCCCGCTCCCGCTTGCCGACGATGCCTCTCAGGAGCGCCTGGACCTCTCGCGCGTTCGCCTTTAGCCTTCTGTTTAGCTGCGTTGGCAGGAACCTGCAGAAATTTACCATATGAAGGAACGAGAGCTCTGAACAGCATGTACTTTAATTCCTTATTAGTTAGCACGCTTATAAGTCGATCGCCAGATGTACCTGAAACCTGGGAGGTACAGTGTGTTCATCAGCTTCACTAGATTCTGAACTTGCTCGCACTGTATCTCGAAAATCCTCCTCCCCTCGCTGAAGCTGCTGCCGAAGGCCGTGCGCGAGATCACGTCGCCGGTGAGGTTCTGGAACTCCGGCCAGACATCTATCTCCCTCGCTCCGTCGGACCCCACGTAACCCGCCCATCTAGCTATCAACTCGTCTGAGCACGAAGCAAACGCGGGCAACATTTTCTGCGGAGCAACCAAGCATCACATCCGACGGCAAATGTAACGAACTCTTAATCGATCAATCCGTCCAAGAACAAGCATAAAACTGTTTAACTGTAAGAGCAGTGACCTTGAGCTTCTCGAGGTGAAAGGCCGGGCTGATGAGCTTGCGGTGCGCAGCCCATTTCTCGCCCTCGTGGTTGACCAGCCCGCTGGCCAGCCGCCTGACGATGCCGTCGTGCTTGCGTTTCTGGAAGTGGCCAAGCTTGTTGGCCAGGATCTCCCGCACCAGCTTGGGGTCGTTCACGATCACCCTTGGCGTGGGACCGAGCCAAGTGACGGAAACTTTACCTGCAATTCATATTTATTTTCCTTCGCTGGCAAAGTGGCAATTGCATTCATTGTCTTACTGTGCAAATGTATATGAACTGTAAACTCTTCTCAAACAACGCCGCGTGAGTGCAATTGTACCATGTTCCCTGATGACGTTGTAGTAGAGGCGATTCACGCGCGGCGTGATGTCGTGCGAGAGCGGCATGCCCTTGGCCCGGGCAGCCACGGCCAACCGCGCGAGCTCCTTGAGATCGCCGAACGGGAAGCGGTACGCCGTGCCGCGGAGGCCCTGAGACCGCAGGGCCCGACCGAGCCTCCGCGGGACGATCAGGGTCGACTGCAGCACCCGGCACGCCCACCAGAGCGCCGCGAGCGCCGCAAGAAAACCGAGCAAGCTCCACGGCTGTAACAGTGCTCCGGTCGCCATGGCGGCGGAACTCGCAGGTTTTGGTGGGTGGGTCCACGGGGTAGCTGTAGGAGGAAGCAGCTGCTGCACTGTGCCAGCACACTATTATAGGAAGGAAGCGTTCGCGGCGCCTAGCGATTCATGGACGTATCCGCTTCGATGGAGCAACCGAAGCTTCGTCTGCGATGACTGTGTTGCTGACATGCTCTGCCATCAGCGCTTACGTGCTGGCGCTCAGGTCAGGTCAGCGTCGATAAACAAGAACAAAGAAGTGGAGAAACGGGGACAAATCCGAGGTTCTTCCGTGCTTGCGTTGCGCCACAATGATTTATGGGTATTTGGTCCCTCAACTTTCCCCATGAACTCAGCTTGGTCCTCTTCATGGTTCAGAAGTTTCAAGTTCAAAGGCAAATAAGGAGAACCTCAGTTGATATGCCGGGCTGTTTGAGTTGACATTAGCAATACATTCTAATTAATTTTCTCGATATCAAATCTAATTATACTGTAAATTAAAGTTTTTAGAATATCTTTCACTCTACTACAGAATAGACGACCGCTGTGAGCTAACTTTAATCTGACACTGATATTTTTTTGACAGAGGGGAACACCCCCTATTTCATTAAGAAATAGCAACCGGACCAAGGTTTTTACAATACCATAGACTTAAACCAACAGCCAAAAGCCGACAAGACTACGACAATTATCAGCTACTTAAAAGTTCAGCCCAACTAAGTGTCACACCTGGGTTTCGGGGCACCAAGACCCGGGCGCGAACATAATCACCAGGTGTGCTGAGACCAAGTCTCACACATATGATGAATCATGACACAGGATCGAATGTTACAACTTTACTATATAATAGGAGTTCTATACAAAATAAATAATTACATTATAAGGAGACAACGGTCCAGCAACCCAAAGTTGACTGGGAGACGACGGCCTAGACCTCTCACGATCACATCACAGCATCCTCCATGCGTCTCATCCTGTGGTACCTGTTCTTGACCTGTGGGGGTGTGAGACAGCAAGAGTGAGCTCACATACGTTCATCGCTCAACAAGTTGTGGGGAATAATGTGCATGAACTCGCCAAAGGTGGGAGCTCACGTGAAGTGTAAGGCTTACCAAAGAGGATGGTTGAAGCTGAGCATTGCTTTTAAAGTTGGTCAAAATTTTATTAGCAATTACTAAGTATAAGTAAATACCAAACCCAATTAAGTAGTAGAACAAAAATAATAACAACATCACCTGCGATGCAATGCATATGACAAATTGAATTTAGTTCCATAATTTAATCATGTGAGTGTCCGAGCTGCTCATGACCGTGAGCACGGCTAGTATACCAGTTTTACACTCTGCAGAGGTTGCACATCTTTACCCACAAGTCATGTTACCCATCTGCCAAGAGACGGCCAATCCCATACACCTCTACCGAGAAGGCGAGGCAGGGTAACACTACGAGGCCTTTACAAAGTTCCACTAGCTTCAGAAAACCTGCTACAGTTTATAGGAAGCTCCAATGCAGTAATCCCTCGCATGACCGCCATCGCAGCAAAATCATCCCAAGGGCCTCCCTACACTGACCACTCCCCTACTGCCCTTGCCCCTTTCGGGTAAGTTAGTCATCCACTAGCTTTCCTAATTAATCAGCCAAGGGCGTCCCATTAAACCCTTGTGGTAGCACTGTTTTCCCGGGTGGTTCTCCATATTCCAATTAACATAATGATCTTATCATGAACAATAAATAACAACTGATAATAAAAGTATAATCATGAATAAATATGTATCTCTGTACCCAAAACCACATAGAGCAATAGCAGGTACTACCCAAGAATTCACTGGTAAACAAGGTATAAAGATAGTCAAACTAGGGTAACCTATTGGGTCCCATCAAAATTAACCTATGCAGATCATTATGGTTAATTAGAACATGAGTGGGTAAAAGAAGTGATCAAGGCCACAACTTGCCTGGGACTTGAGATTCCAGGTACCAGGATGACCTTCAGGTGACTCGTGACCTCACCGCTAGACGTAGCAATACAGACAAACATTGTATAGGCAAAATTAACATTACATTAAACATATATGCAAAATACATATTAATAATCTACATGTTGAAATATGATCACATGAACAGAAATTATTAATTTTGGAGTTATAGATTTTAAGTTATGGATTTCTAAAGATTCTATGTGCTTAGTACAAGATTAATTAAGATAATAATTTTAATGTAACTTTTATGTCAAAACAGTGGCACTGAATGATAAACAATAATATTACAAAATTATAGGAACTGGAATGGGCTAATTTGGACTTAATATGAATTTTCTATGGATTATACAAGTTTTACAATTATTTCTATACTCAAAATCAATTTCTAAATCTCTTTTTCCTATTTTCTTTAATTCCTGGACTGGGCGCACTATTATCAGAAACTGCAGGGGCTAACCCATAGTTTTCCAAAGACTCAGTTCTCCACCAGAGTGGACTGCGGGTTAATATAGGTAAAGGTCAGGGGTTCTTTTATTAATTTACAAAGGCCGAAGGGGTATCTAGGGTTTTCGGCCGTTAGATCGGGTTTAGATGGTCTGGATTAGATCATTCGCCTTACTGTACTGGTAAATCGCGAGAACCCACAGATCTCAATCCAATGGTATGGATTGTTAAGTGTCCGAGATCCATCCATAGCCACCCGATACAACATCGACGGTCGGTGGTCACTCAGGCGAAAGAGTACGCTCTTTCTAATCCCACCCGTTGATCAACGATCGTACGATACCCTGCCTTCCCCCATCGATGCCACTAGACACAATGGTGCCCGCGGTGGCACCCCGGATCACGGCGGAGGTCCGCCGGAGTGAACGCCAATCGCCTCCCCTAGTGACCATATACCACCCCTAATCCGTTCTACGCGCAGAGGAGGCCGAGGCAAATGCGACGATTGAAGACTCACCATCGATTGGTGCCGCGACGACTACTGCCCACGGTACGCGCGACAACATGGCGGAGTTCCCACTCCAGCGAGGCATTCCGGCGGTCCAGAGTGCGATTCCGCCCAGGAGAAGCCGCGACGAGCATCAGAGAGGACCAGCGATTGTCCTCGGTCGATTCCGATCGCCTAACGCCAGGTATAATGGTTTTCCCCCTACGGCGGTGCCATCCTTAGCTCCATTCGACCATCTCGAGTGGTCATACGAGTGGCCCGCCATGCCCACACGATCCCCAGACACCAGTGATTCGTCGTGATCACCCATCGAAGCCCAAGCGGCAGAGGTCGAGGCGAATTGCACGGCACCGGCAAGGTCGTGGCTGCACTCTCTCTCTCTCCTGTTCCTCACGGTAATGGCGCTCCCGAACTCGGCTGGTTAGTTGGCCTCCGTTCTAGGGATTAGGGATGCGAGGCGGCGCGATCGCTTTATAGCCAGTGAGTCCGCGACGAGGGGGATACGAGCAGGGGATCCAAGCTTGGTCACGGTAGAAGATGGAGCTGTCGGATAAGGCCCACACGTCAGTGGCTTTGAGTGGATGCCGATGCGGCCCACCGGTCATTGGCATGGAGTGAACGCAGGCGCCGAGCACATGAGGTTGACGGGGTGGCCCACAAGTCAGCGTCGGTCATGAAAGGCTGGCGGTGGAGAGAGCCAAGGGGGCCGAATTGTGCAGAATTGGCCCAGGCGCGGTTTCTCTATTTTTTTATTTTATCTTTTCTGTTTTCTTTTCAAATTCAGTTCAAATTCAAACATGTTTTGAACTTCAACTTTTCAAGTGTCACAATAATTCCTAATATAAAATCTATTGTTTACAATATTTTTTTCTATTCTATTCCTTGTCATCTATTTACCAAAGGAATAAATGGTTCCATAAATTGTTTTCTTTCTCATTTAGAAAAATAGTACTTTGAATGTGGAATGAGAAGTAAAAGTTACTTCAAAATTAGATATTCATATAAATAAATGCTTATGGTGCACCATTTAATGATATGCACAATTATTTAGTTGAATAGAAACCTTTCTATCTTTTATAAATTAATTCTCAGTTTCAAAATTCAGTCCTCAACATTCATTACTCAAGTATAAGTTGAGATATTTGAACTTACTATTTTATTTATATATTTATTTATTGTCTTATGCAAATTTTGGGCTTTACAAATCCTACCCCCTTAACAGAAATATCGTCCTCGAGATTTGTAAGGAAAGGGTGTATACTCATTGTCTCAACATATATGCACAAACAAAGATCTCAGCATGATGCATAATTTATTATCAACACATAGGGTCAATTAGACCTTATTATTTCTCCTGAAATAGTATCATACCATTCACAAACTAAAGTAACATTTAGATCTTACCAATAGTAGTAATATATATAAATATGTTTATGTAGGTTAGTGTAACTAGTGGTGGTGGTGGAGGTAGTAGGTGATTAGGAGAGTATAGGTATCCAGTTACTGTTTATGTAGGATATAAGCTGGACAGGTTGAGGTAAGAAAGATTATGGCGAGAAAAAGACTTCATCTGGAAGGTTTCAGTCTTGATTTATCTCGAGATTCGCTTTGACGGTTACATCCTTCCTTGTTAATGTTGATCTTTTCCTCTCCGGTCTTGGTCTCATTGATTTGATGTTAGTGTATATTATCAGAGTTGGGGAATATGGTTAAGATAGATATACATGATGTTGGTCAAAAGTTTGTTTTAGGTGGGGGTTGATAGATTATGCAATCCATCATGACTCTATTGGTTGGGTTAGATCTCATGCATGTGACTCAGTTGGTTTAAGGCACTAGTTTAGTTTTAAGTGCATGAGGGGTATGACCTTATCTTTTGTACCAGCATTAAGTAACTTACTCTAGATTAGATCATAATAGACTAGATAAAATCTAGATTAGGTTGGTATGACTAGATTAAACTAGTTAAGATCTGATTATTTTGGATTAGATCATGGTTGTCATTCTAGAGTGGGATAAATATGATAATTAGGGCAAGATGAATCCATAAGGATAAGGTAGAATATTTTGAGGTCAGTTAGATCTATTAGGATAAGATAAAATCTTTTCAAGGTAAGATGAATCTATTAAGGTAAATATATTTTAATGAAGGATAATCTAGGTTGTTTAGTTATCTTATGAATTTATTTATTTATGCCTATAGGTATATGTATATGCAATTGTGGACATTACTCCACAACTCATCACACTCAATCAAAGATCCAAATCAGACAAATATCATAAGAACAAACATTCAAGTACGTAGATAACTATAAAAATAGTTTTGCTTTTGTTCCTTAAGAGTAGGTCTCCTAAATGTCACTTTAGGTACGGGATTTCAAAGTGTGAAATCCACATTTGTCTTTAGAAAGAAAAGATAAGAATAATCAGAGTAAAGCGGAAATAGATGAGAAAAGATTAAGAAAAGTTTAGAAAAGAATCAGAGTAGCAAAGGTAAGTAAGTATTGGTTGTCTAGTTCTATCTAGGTTTCGTCCTACAGTCAACATTCCTCTGATACCACTTCTGTCACACCCGGGTTTCGGGGCACCAAGACCGGGCGCGAACATAATCACCAGGTGTGCTGGGACCAAGTCTCACACATATGATGAATCATGGCACAGGATCGAATGTCACAACTTTACTATATAATAGGAGTTCTATACAAAATAAATAATTACATTATAAGGAGACAACGGTCCAGCAACCCAAAGTTGACTGGGAGACGACGGCCTAGACCTCTCACGATCACATCACAGCATCCTCCATGCGTCTCATCTTGTGGTACCTGTTCTTGACCTGTGGGGGGGTGTGAGACAGCAAGAGTGAGCTCACATACGTTCATCGCTCAACAAGTTGTGGGGAATAATGTGCATGAACTCGCCAAAGGTGGGAGCTCACATGAAGTGTAAGACTTACCAAAGAGGATGGTTGAAGCTGAGCATTGCTTTTAAAGCTGGTCAAAATTTTATTAGCAATTACTAAGTATAAGTAAATACCAAACCCAATTAAGTAGTAGAACAAAAGTAATAACAACATCACCTGCGATGCAATGCATATGACAAATTGAATTTAGTTCCATAATTTAATCATGTGAGTGTCCGAGCTGCTCATGACCGTGAGCACGGCTAGTAAACCAGTTTTACACTCTGCAGAGGTTGCGCATCTTTACCCACAAGTCATGTTACCCATCTGCCAAGAGACGGCCAATCCCATACACCTCTACCGAGGAGGCGAGGCAGGGTAACACTACGAGGCCTTTACAAAGTTCCACTAGCTTCAGAAAACCCGCTACAGTTTATAGGAAGCTCCAATGCAGGAATCCCTCGCATGACTGCCATCACAGCGAAATCATCCTAAGGGCCTCCCTACACTGACCACTCCCCTACTGCCCTTGCCCCTTTCGGGTAAGGTAGTCATCCACTAGCTTTCCTATTAATCAGCCAAGGGTGTCCCATTAAACCCTTGTGGTAGCACTGTTTTCCCGGGTGGTTCTCCATGTTCCAATTAACATAATGATCTTATCATGAACAATAAATAACAACTAATAATAAAAGTATAATCATGAATAAATGTGTATCTCTGTACCCAAAACCACATAGAGCAATAGCAGGTACTACCCAAGAATTCAGTGGTAAACAAGGTATAAAGATAGTCAAACTAGGGTAACCTGTTGGGTCCCATCAAAATTAACCTATGCAGATCATTATGGTTAATTAGAACATGAGTGGGTAAAAGAAGTGATCAAGGGCACAACTTGCCTGGGACTTGAGATTCCAGGTACCAAGATGACCTTCAGGTGACTCGTGACCTCACCGCTAGACGTAGCAATACAGACAAACAGTGTATAGGCAAAATTAACATTACACCAAACATATATGCAAAATACATATTAATAATCTACATGTTGAAATATGATCACATGAACAGGAATTATTAATTTTGGAGTTATAGATTTTAAGTTATGGATTTTTAAAGATTCTATGTGCTTAGTACAAGATTAATTAAGATAATAAATTTAATGTGACTTTTATGTCAAAACAGTGGCACTGAATGATAAACAATAATATTACAAAATTATAGGAACTGGAATGGGCTAATTTGGACTTAATATGAATTTTCTATGGATTATACAAGTTTTACAATTATTTCTATACTCAAAATCAATTTCTAAATCTCTTTTTCCTATTTTCTTTAATTCCTGGACTGGCGCGCTATTATCAGAAACTGCAGGGGCAAACCCATAGTTTTCCAAAGACTCAGTTCTCCACCAGAGTGGACTGCGGGTTAATATAGGTAAAGGTCAGGGGTTCTTTTATTAATTTGCAGAGGCCGAAGGGGTATCTAGGGTTTTCGGCCGTTAGATCGGGTTTAGATGGTCTAGATTAGATCATTCGCCTTACTGTACTGGTAAATCGCGAGAACCCACAGATCTCAATCCAATGGTATGGATTGTTAAGTGCCCGAGATCCATCCATAGCCACCCGATACAACATCGACGGTCGGTGGTCACTCAGGCGAAAGAGTACGCTCTTTCTAATCCCACCCGTTGATCAACGATCGTACAATACCCCGCCTTCCCCCATCGATACCACTAGAAACAATGGTGCCCGCGATGGCGCCCCAGATCACGGCGGAGGTCCACCGGAGTGAACGCCAATCGCCCCCCCTAGTGACCATATACCACCCCGAATCCGTTCTACGCGCAGAGGAGGCCGAGGCAAATGCGACGGTTGAAGACTCACCATCGATTGGTGCCACGACGACTACTGCCCACGGTACACGCGACAACATGGCGGAGTTCCCACTCCGGCGAGGCATTCCGGCGGTCCAGAGTGTGATTCCGCCCAGGAGAAGCCGCGACGAGCATCAGAGAGGACTAGCGATTGTCCCCGGTCGATTCCGATCGCCTAACGCCAGGTATAATGGTTTTCCCTCTGCGGCGGCGCCATCCTTAGCTCCATTCGACCTTCTCGAGCGGTCATACGAGTGGCCCGCCATGCCCACACGATCCCCAGACACCAGTGATTCGCCGTGATCACCCATTGAAGCCCAAGCGGCAGAGGTCGAGGCGAATTTCACGGTAGCGGCAAGGTCGTGGCTGCACTCTCTCTCACCTGTTCCTCACGATAATGGCGCTCCCGAACTCGGCTGGTTAGTTGGCCTCCGTTCTAGGGATTAGGGATGCGAGGCGGCGCGGTCGCTTTATAGCAGTGAGTCCGCGACGAGGGGGATACGTGCAGGCGGCACGCCCGACGAATTCGGCAGATTTAGTTGCAACAGCCCCGATCCAAGCTTGGTCACGGTAGAAGATGGAGCTGTCGGATAAGGCCCACACGTCAGTGGCTTTGAGTGGATGCCGATGCGGCCCACCGGTCATTGGCATGGAGTGAACGCAGGCGCCGAGCACATGAGGTTGACGGGGGTGGCCCACAAGTCAGCGTCGGTCATGAAAGGCTGGCGGTGGAGAGAGCCAAGTGGGCCGAATTGTGCAGAATTGGCCCAGGCGCGGTTTCTCTATTTTTTTTCTTTTATCTTTTCTGTTTTCTTTTCAAATTCAGTTCAAATTCAAACATGTTTTGAACTTCAACTTTTCAAGTGTCACAATAATTCCTAATATAAAATCTATTGTTTACAATATTTTTTTTCTATTCTTTTCCTTGTCATCCATTTACCAAACGAATAAATGGTTCCATAAATTGTTTTCTTTCTCATTTAGAAAAATAGTACTTTGAATGTGGAATGAGAAGTAAAAGTTACTTCAAAATTAGATATTCATATAAATAAATGCTTATGGTGCATCATTTAATGATATGCACAATTATTTAGTTGAATAGAAACCTTTCTATCTTTTATAAATTAATTCTCAGTTTCAAAATTCAGTCCTCAACATTCATTACTCAAGTATAAGTTGAGATATTTGAACTTACTATTTTATTTATATATTTATTTATTGTCTTATGCAAATTTTGGGCTTTACACTAAGGGAATGAAGTATTCCAGAAATACTAGAACGACAACCAACTATCCAAAGATACAAAGTAGAGTCAAGTCTAAAAGCAGCCTGGACCAGCCACCAACAGCGACGACCAAAGCTAGGTTTTTATCTACCACAGAAGATAAGCTGATTACATCAAAATAGTACAGGACTTGAAAAGATGCATCAGCAGCCAAAATGTCACTGGAGGCGCCTATCGACCGGCTTCCAACCATGGGCTTTGCTGTATATGTCACTTGTTATCTTTCGGATTCTGCGGCTTCCTTGTTCCACCAGTTTTTTCCCCTCTTTGTCTACCGAATAGACCAAGCATCAATCCAGTAACAACAGGAAAAAAATCACATTAGATGGATCATCAATCAGCTTAATATTGAAGCAACAATCATTACGAGTGCGCCAAATTGCCCAAAGGACAACACCACACCCAAAGAGAACCATTTTTTTTCAGTTTTATAAAAACTGTTGATCCAGGGACCGAAAAGGTCGGCCATATCTTTGGGAGTAGAGGACAGATTAAAAGCAATTTGGCTAATTCTCCAAATGAACCTGGCCACTGGACAGTGAAAAAACAAATGGTCTATGGACTCCAGAAGTCCACAAAAGATACAATCAAGGTTCCCTTGCCAGTGCCTTTTAAACAAATTATCTTTTGTAAGAATCTTCTTATTTCTGACCAGCCACACAAACACCTTAATTTTCTGGGGAAGCCTGGTTTTCCACAAAAAATTCAAACGAACCTCAATCAGAGAATTCTTCATCATTTTGTAAAAGAAGTTCACTGAAAAACCTTTGCAGCCCAACAACCATTTCGAAAGATCCTCATCCCCGGAAAGCAAGACATCACTACAACGGGTAATGAGGTCATTATAAGCATCCCCTAAATCACTAATAAGTCTTCTTCTGAACGTAAGCGACTGAAAGTTAGAGGAGATGACATTATGAACTGTGATATCCTTGTCATAAGCGAATTCAAACAAGTTAGGGTACTTGTCAGCCAACTTTTCATTGCCACACCAGATGTTTTTCCAGAAACTGGAGCTCTTCCCATTACCAATAATTTTTTTGCAATAATTATAATACTTGTCTCGAACAGAGAGGATACCTTTCTAGAAGTGAGAATCAGAAGGTCTCTTCTTCACAGAAATGATAGGTCTGTTTTTAACATATTTGTTATGAACAATGGATTGCCACAAGCCACTAGAATTTTCTAGTCTCCAAAACCACTTTGCCAGTAAAGCTTCATTCATTTTTTGCAAATCCAAAACACCAAGACCACCCATATTTTTGGGAGAACAGATTAAATTCCACTTCGCCAAATGGTATTTTTTCTGATTGTGGCCACCCTGCCATAATAACTTTTTTCTAAAAATATCAATTTTCTCTAAAACACCTCTGGGACATTTGTACAACGAAAGCATGTACAGGGGACATTGGTGAGACTGCTGTTGATCAAAACTAATCGACCACCCAGACTAAGGAACCAGCCTTGCCAGGAGCCCAATTTGCTCTCAATTTTTTCTACTATGGGATCCCACAAAGATTTGCACAGTTTTTTATTGTCAATTGGGACTCCTAAGTATTTCATAGGGAGGCTACTTGGAGGACAAGTAAAAATGTCAGCATACAAATGCTCTCTATTAATAGAATTTCCCAACCAAATAATTTCACTTTTATGAAAATTAATCTTAAGGACAGACATCTGTTAAAAAATACAGAGAATAAACTTCAGGTTTCTAGCATTTTCAAGACCATCTTGTAGTAAAAAAATAGTGTCATCAGCGTATTGCAAGCAGCAACAACCACCAGAAATAATATGAGGGATGAGACCTTTGATAATACCTTCCTCTTTAGCTTTTTGAATTAAGCAAGCAAGACCATCAGCAGCCACATTAAAGAGGAGAGGGGAAAAAGGTTCACCTTGGCGAACACCCTTATGAGTTTTAAAATAGGGGCCAACCACATCATTAGTTTTGATAGCAACTTTACCACCTTTCACAGTCTTCAGCACCCAATCACTCCATTTATCACCAAATCCTTTCTTAATCATCATATTATGAAGAAATTTCCAATTAACCTTGTCATAGGCTTTTTCAAAATCAACTTTAAAAATCACGCCATTTTGCTTCTTTCGTTTTACTTCATGGATAATCTCATGAAGTGAAAGGACACCATCCATGATATATCTACCTTTGATAAATCCATATTGAAGGTCACTAATCACAGAGGTAATACATCGAGCCAACCTATTAGTCAAAACTTTGGTAATAATTTTGTAACAGACGTTAAGCAAACAGATAGGGCGGAAGGCTTTAATATCAGTCGCATCAGGGACTTTTGGGATAAGAGTGACTATCCCAAAATTAAGTCTCTCAATATTAAGAGAACCGTCATGAAAGGACTTAAAGAGATTAAACAAATCACTTTTAATGACTTCCCAAAACTCCTGAAAAAATTCGACAGGGAAACCATCAGGACCCGGGGCACTGTTGTGTTTCAGAGCAAACACCACATCTTTGATCTCCTCCAAAGTGAAAGGACTAATAAGAAGGTTTCTGTCTCCCTCCTGAAGCTATTTCATGTCCAAGTTAGCCAAAGAAATACTTGAGTCTTGAGAAGGGCCAAAGAGCTCTTTATAAAAAGAAGTCGCCAGGTGGTTGATGCTATGATCATTATGAGCCAAAATATCACCATGAGAAAGAGTTAAGATCTTCAGTTTTCTTTTTTTATGCTTGGCAAGCAAATGAAAGTACTTAGAGTTCTCATCACCATCTAAAACAAACTTATCTTTGGCTTTCTGTCTGAGGCTAATATTTTCCTCATCAACAATCTTCTTGAGGTTAGATTCCAGGTCAAGTTTCACAAATCTATCCGCATCGGATAAACCTGAGGTCTCACTGATTTTATCAAGGATATCAATTTTTTCAATCAGATCTTTTTTTAGTTTCTTGTAGTGGCCTACAATATTATTATTCCAGCCTTTAAGCTTTTGTCTCAAACGCTTCAATTTCAGCTTCCACACATCAAGGCTATGGGTCACACCAACTGGGAGAGACCAATTACTTTTCACTAAGTTGTGAAAGTCCGATCTGAGCTTCCAACATAGCTCGTATCTAAAGTCCTTACGCACAATGGGGAAAGCATCAGTTTGAAGACAAAGAGGAGCATGATCCGAAAAGGATCTATTCAAACCACGAACACAGATATTGTTATAAGCAAGATCCCAGTCAGGACTGGCCAAAAACCTATCTAACTTTTCAAACGTAGGATCACTACAATTGTTAGACCACGTATACAATCTATTTTTCAGTTCAAATTCCACTAGACCATGATGATCTATGATACTATTAAACAAGGAACTCCACTTACTAAGGCCGCCCGATTTATTTTTTTCCTCAGCTTTTCTAAGGATGTTAAAGTCACCACCAATAAGCAGAGGGACCTGGCTTCTCGAGCAAACTGCAGACAATTCACTGAGAAATTGACTTTTATGTTCCTTTTGAGCAGCCCCATAAACATTGACAAAATTCCAAATAAGATTCTTTTCTCTGTGGAGAACAAGAGTGCGAGTCAAAAATTCACCAGCTTCAAATTCTCTGACATCAAACACCTCAGAGTTAAAGCCCACTAAAAGGCCACCGATCTTCCATTAGGAGGAGAGGAAAACCAAGCAAAAATTTTGTTGCCAGCAAGCGAGGATAAAAGAGAATCATTGAAATGATTTTTTTTAGTTTCTTGTAAACCAATAAAATCAACTCTTTCCTCCCTAATGATTTCTCTTAAGAAATCAAACTTAGTACTCCGACCCAACCCCTGACAGTTCCAGATAAGGCCTATCATTATTAAAACAGATCTAGGGGAGGTCAGGAAGGTCAGACACCCAATTTTTAGTAGATGAATGTCTACTTTTTGGGGAAGCTTTTTTCTAATTGTCTTTTTCCGATGTTTTATTTTCCTTCCTTTTCTTAAAATCATCACATCAAGGAAGTCATGCTCATTGTTCATATCTGAGTCATTATGGACACTGCTATCCACATCTTTATGATCATCGAGGGGGGACTTCCAGATTTGAAGTATTATTGCTTTTTTTGCAAGCTTGAAATGCTAGGATTTTTCTGGAAAGTTCCAGATCTTTGATCAATTCAAGATTATCTATTGCAGCAGATTCAAAAGGACCCAAAGAAACTCCTAATTTATTAGCTATAGTTGTCAAGTCAACATTATTAGAATCAAGTAGAGAAAAAGAGTTAGTATACATACCTTTGTTGAGGAAGGCATCCTTGGCTTCAGCTCTGGAGATAGCTTTGTCGACCACCTTCACATCATCATTCTTCTCCAGCCTAGAACTTTTTCTAACGCCATCTGAGATGTTAATGGGCATGTCCAGAGATTTTTTCCCTTTCATATCTTGTGACACCTCATTATTAGGGGGGATCGAGATCATAGCACCAATTCTGGTCTGAAAGTCAGTTTGATCCTCCTCCATATCTTTAGTAAATTCTTCAAGTTCCTGAGAGATCAACAGGTCATCTTCATTTGGATCAAAATCCACTTTTTCATCACTGAGGTTATCAAGTTTTAGATCCTCATCAGGAATATCTTTGGAAATCACAAGGTTGAGTTCAGAAAGTTTGGCAAGTTCTTTGCCATGGGAAGAAGACTCCCCAATTTTGGGATTGGGAGTAAGATCAGCATCAAGGGGTTCTTCTTCCACATTTTTAGGTTTTTTCCCAGATTTGTCAAATAATGGGTCATTGGACCCATGAATTTGAACAGAAGCTCTCTTGCCCAGATTCACTGAATCATCATTCCAACCCTCATCATAGATAGATTCAATTCTAAAGAAGATATCATACATGAAGGGTTTAACTGCCACTTCCACCACTAGGGGAATCATAGCCACACTTTTTATGTGGATTTCAAATCTCACAATATCATCAGAGTCCAAGGACATGAGGTCAACTTCCTCAACAGCCCCAATCATTGAGCCAATTTCGCAAATCGACTGATAATTTTGCAGTTCCTCAAGGGCATTCTCAGCAATGACCCACACAGTATGGAGTCTAGATTTGGGCTTGGCCCGAGAACTCCAAGGCACAACAACAATCTTGGCACCAGACATCTTCATCTTAAGCTCAGGAAAACTTATCATTTCGTAAAGGCGTTCTTGAGAAGGAAATTGCATCAGAAATCCAGAGTGGCATTTAGTGGCCTTCCACATCTTGCCCCAAGGGAAATGAAACCCAAAATCTCTTTCAAGGTCTTCAGCCGAAACAAGCCCCTCAGTCACTTTAACCAGACCAATGAAAACCCTTTTTGGTTTTTTGGTTAATGGTTTAGCGAAATGAGACAAGTAAAACCCTAATCCATCTACAGCCATACCAACTATGGGCATAGTGGGTTTGTTTTGCTTAGGCAGAACACAACGAGACGTAACATGAGTCTCCTTCCGGCATATATCACACCACAATGCGTTAAAACAATTTCGAGCATGATGCCCTTCAACACCACATTTCTGACAGAAAGCAGGACGAACAAGATCGACATCTTTCTTTAGAGGTAAAGGGGAAACGATAGGGTTACCTGTTTGAGTTCCCTCGCTAGGGGAAGGGGACAACAGACCCTCATGTTGCATAGCTTTACCGGGTGTAGGCTTCAACTTCCAGCTGAGGTTTCTTGCCCTATTCCAAGATTGAGGCCCCTGCGGATTCTCTTTAGGACCCCATCGATCCCACTGGGGGTTCTGAGGGTTCTTGCCCTTCGGATCCATCGCAGAGATTTTCGAAGGGCTTCGAAAACCACCAGAACCTAGACGAGGCCACTCCTCTTCAACCACCGGTGGGCGAAAGGACGAAACACAAAACCCTCCGCTAAAACTAGACCTCGCCGAGACCGGGAGCGACCAGAGATGCGAAAGGAAAGCAGCGCAATGGGGAAACGAGTGCGATCCAATGAAATCCAAGGGAAACCCTAACCTGGAAGAAGGGTTTACAGGCGGAGGAGACAGCGGGGGAGACGACTCGCGCGTAGAGAAATGAGACCGATCAGGGAGCGGCAAAACCCCCAGACTCCATCCAACCCAAGACAATCGCGTAACCGAGGGCTGTTCCACCGCGCGAGATGGGGCATTGTAGCCCTGGGCCAGGAGACATCGTGAGGAAATCGGCCCAACATCGCTTTACCGCACAGCAACACACCCAACGCCATTGGAGGGAGGAAAGTCACGGGAGGAAGAAGGGTCGGCCCAGGGGACCGAGCGCCATTTTTTTGTCTTGCGCCTCATCCCAGGACTCCGGTCCCTGTAACCAATCTGACACTGATATGATAGAGTGATTTTAAAATTGTTTAGCGGTAATAGATAATTACCATTGCCGATTGATAATACTTAACAGTAATACTATAACGGTTGTAACAACTCAAAATTAAAATTAATTTCAGTTCGCTCAACAAAGTTAAGCCTGATTGTCGTCGCTCTCGCTTCTAGGCCTTCTCCTTCCCTCACACTCCTCTCTTAGGTTGTACTCAGCAGAGCGTGCATATGGTCGTTTCAAATAGGAAACGAGATAACATGTGTGGAGAACGTATCTAATGCACATGGAATTTTAGTGCACATGATGCACATATTAAATCATCACCACTCATTTTAGATCTAACGTCTGTAGTTGTTTGGTATATTTTCTAAGGACACCCTCCGACGTGGTGGGCTGTAGTGGTGGAAGGTATTATTTGTAAATTACAATGATCAACCAGATACGTTAGATCTGAGATGGATAGTGGTGATTTAATATGGGCACTATGTACACAAAGCTTTCATGTGCACTGGATATGTCCTCACGTGTGTGATAGGAAGGCTGCTAGAGACAACCTTAGGCTTCTCATTCTGCTAGCACTCTCTGAATGTTCCGCTCCCCTCCTAGTCTCCTACCATTTGTACGGTGATGTGAGCGGTTGTGCGTGCCTCGTGCAACCTCGAGGGGTTGTATGGGTGTCATCGGCATCCATGCAACTGTGCGGCTTTTGCGGCCGCACAGGACCCTAATTTCTAGGTCCCCAATCTCATGCACTTAGCTCAATAGCATATATATATATATAGTTTATATATCTAAAGTCCTCGACTTCCAATAGCTAGAGGAAGCCCAGGCCAGACGCGCCATCCGATTGAGCCGGGCTAGGTCCGGACGTTTATAAAAACAGCCTAGACCCCTAGGGATTAGGGTTTCGGTGCTGAAAGCTCTCTTGTGGGTTTTGGTATTTGGATGACAACCCAATTAAAGGACTAACAAGTGTGTTAAGTGTTGAACAGGTGCTGAACGCAAAGCTAACAGGGTTCAACACAAGTAAACAGGTGTGATGGTCCAAAGACGGAATTATCTATAGATAATGGACATTATAGAAAAGGTGGACAATGCTTAAGTGAGACTTGATGTGCATAACTTGGAGACAACTGATCAAACCAAGGGTGGAAGCAAGAAGAGTTTCGAGGTACCGAGTGCACGGGAGAAAGTCAAGGAGACCAGGAATCCAAAGCCAGGGGTGAAGAAGGAGACTTGCGGAATCAGGGTTGATCGAGTTAAGAAGAGTTTTGGTGCATCAAGGAACACTACATAAGGATGTGACTTACAACCAATGAGGTAACATCTACAGTTATGTTGTGTAAGTCATAAGGCTCAAGACCAAGCTCAAAAGGGAACAAGATCACTGGAAGGAGAACAAATGTCAAAATCAGAACCGGAAGCAGCCCAAAAGAGCTAAATGCACCTTGACCTTTAGTTTGGGTTGTTCCTATGTTTGGAGATATTCTATGTGACCTTTGCAGGATGTTGGAGCTCAGAAATGACAATCTAGATCAAGTTAAGCTGACTTGATGATTTATGAGTCCAACATCAATCTCAGTTCTGCCAAATGCTAAAGAAGTGAAAATCAAAGAGAAGGTATGTTTCTAGACTTAGTACATTGGTTTTTGTGTACTAACATATTTGTCTAAGTATTAGAAACAGAAAGAAGAAGAAAAGAAGAGAAAGTACAAAGGAAAAAGACTTGGCTGGAGCAGCCAAGACTCTGCGCAGTCTAGGTACACCGGACTGTCCGGTGGTGCACCGGACATTGTCCGGTGCGCCAGGCTGGCGTCTGTCAACTGACCGCTCTCGGGAATTCGTCGGCGGTGTACGACTAAAATTCACCGGACTGTCCGGTGAACCAACGGTCGGCCGCGCCAACGGTCGGCCGCGTAATCCGTGCGTGACGCGTGGTCGAGCCAACGGTCTAATGGGGGCACCGGACAGTGTCCGGTGCGCCAATGGCTCCAAATCTTAAACGGTCGACTGCGCCAATTTTGGAAGGAGATCCGCACCGGACAGTGAACAGTGGATGTCTGGTGGTGCACCGGACTGTTCGATGCGCCACACGACAGGAGGCAAGAATTCCCTTCCTGGATTGCTTCCAACGGCTCCTAGGCCCCTTGGGCCTATAAAAGGGACCTCTAGGCGCCTCAAACAGTACACAAGTGCAGCCAATGATAGTATACATCACTCTGATCAATTCTCACTCTCCCTCTTGTGTGTATCTCTCTAGTTTGTTTAGAAGGCAAAGCTATAAGCCTTTAGAGAGTGGAGAAGTGCTGCTAAGAGCAAGAGCAAGGTCTTGAGCTTATCGTTACTCTGCCAGAGTGCTGCCAAGAAGATTGTAAGCAGCCGCGGTTTCGTTGTAACCAACTCAACATAGTGGAAGGCTCTATCTGTCATACTGACAGATCTGAGCAAACAGAGGAAGGAGTTGAAATAGACTCCAAGCCCAGGTGTGGCTAACTCCAACGAGGACTAGGCAAGCATTTCAGGCTTGGCCGAACCTCGGGATAAATCCCTGTCTGTGTGCTCTACTCTGTATTGTGTGCTGATTCTCTGTCTCACGTACTCTTTATATTTGCACTTCAATACTTATCTGTGGTACAAGTTATATTTGAAGTGCAGGGTATTTTGAGACAGGATCTTCCATTCCGCTGCAACCTACTCGAAGGGTCTTTTCATTCCACTGCGATCTAGTCTTCGAGTAGAGTAAGAATTTAAGTTTTAAAGTGATAATTTTTATTCGCCTATTCACCCCCTCTAGGCGACATCTAGATCCTGTTCCTGGGCAAAGGGAACTTTCAATTGGTATCGGAGCTAGGCCTCTCCAGTGTGGGCTTAGCCGTCCGGAGATGACGATGTCGTCACAAGAGGTAACTGTAGAACTTCTACTAGGCGATGGTTCTAATTATAAATCTTGGTCTATCTCTATTTATAATGCTTTCATGCATGTTGATCCTAATTTGAGACAGATCTTTAACAGAAGTATTTTTCCCTCTAATATTAGTCAAAATCCTTCTAATGATGAACTAAGATGTCTATCTATCAATCACCATGCTTGTAACATCTTAGTTGACTCTTTCTAGAAGTGCCTATTTTGCCATCATGAGTAGTGATAGTGATTTATTTGTCGATGCTCATGATCTATGGAATAGAATTAGAATAAAATATTCTGAGTCAAATTGTACTGCTTCAACTCCCTATATTGCTTGTGATACTAACCTTTCAAAGGGAGAACAAAAACGATGGCAACCAAACGATAAATCTACCTCACCGAAAGGTTCGTCTTCCACTAGTTATAAATGTCTTATTGCTAATAATGATAGTGGAGACGAAAGCAATGATGAGGAGGAATATGAGGATGATAGCGAGGATGAATCTCCATCACCACAAGGTACATTTTCCTGTATTGCTTCCATTGATATTAATAACAGGGAAAATGAGACCGACGACGTGGAAGAAGAGGAGATTCGTCATTTCTACACCCATCTCAACAAAGAAGACAAAGCGCTCTTGATTAAGCTGTTGAGAAGGAACAAGGAACAAGGCGAAACGCTTCTCAGGCTAGAGGAGACTCTCATCAAAACCAACGACAGCCTGGAGAAGATGACCAAAGAACATGAGGAGCTAAAGTACTCTCATGGGAATTTGGTCCAACGGTATGAATTTGTTTTAATTGAGCAAAGAAATAATCATGATGTATTATCTAATGTTGCTCAACTTAAAACTAAAAATTCTATGCTTAGGAGTCAAGTAGAAATGATAAATTTAGAAAAACTTGCTCTAGGTGAAAAATATGATATGTTGTCATATTCTCATAGTAAACTAGTTGATGACCATATCATGCTTGATGTTGCTCATGAAGTTGTAATTACAAACTTAAACTCATGTGAACCTCATTCTTGCACAAGTGCACATTTGGATAATATATTACCATGTGCTAACCCCTGTCGCTCAAAAGGAAGCGAATATTTGAATGAGCAACAAGTTGTAGGGTCAAAAAGGAAATTGCTTGGAAACAAGAAACAAAGACAATTAAGGAGAAGATGCCTTGCTCGACTTCCTCAAGATATCTATGAACATGTGGTGAAGAAGCTTGAGGAAGGAGAAACCGCAGCAAGGGTCAAACTCCTTGAGAAAGATGTTCCTAAAGCAATAAGTGAAGAAATCAACATGAGCTTGGAAAAAGGTAAAGATTCAATTAGTCATGTTGTTTGCACTGACCATTTCTATATGACATCCAAGAACAAAAAGAGAAAAGGGAAAAGGAGGTGCTTTAAGTGCAATAAGTCAGGACACCTCATTGCGTCGTGTCCATACAACAACAAGGGTGAAGGGATAAGGAGATGCTTCGGATGCAATGACAAGAACCATACGATCACTTCTTGTCCGCTAATGACAAATCAAGCACGTGCACTCTCCGGGATGACCCCCACTAAAAAAGAAGACAAACAGCAAGCGTCATGTCAGGTTAAGCGACGCTTCTGCTACAAGTGTGGTGAGCAGGGTCATTTATCCAAGGTATGTAAAAAGGGTAAGGTTCCTAAGCAAGTAAATCTATCTCAATCTTATTCGCTTAGGAGACCCAAATCATACACTTGTGCTAGATCAATAATGAGATCTCCTAGAACTAGCACAAAGGCTATTTGGGTACCAAAAGCTCTTATGGATTATCGTTATGGACCCATCCCGAGATGGGTACCAAACTGTGCTAACTAGACCATGCAGGTGCCTCGAGATGGACTGGAGACCCTGGGAGAACTTAAGATGATTAATTCAAACTCTATGCTTAAGTTGTCAATTTTATTGTCTATTTATTGACCCAAGGTTGATTTATTGTGCAATACTAATCCCATGTTCATCTTGAGTAAAATAAGTTGTAGATGTCTTTGATCATTATTGGTGAATCAAGCAAAGGACCTTGATGGGAATATGCAACGTGCTCTCCAAAGGACGGTACCCGTGTATTTTAAGTACATTATTGCAAATCAGTATTGCGCTGAAGTTTGATTATTGTATCTATCCTCGGAGTAGTTATGCTTTTGAGATTGCTTGTGTTGAATACTTTTTGATCATTGATTCATGATTTCAAAGATCACATTGATGCTTACTTAATCATGATTGTGTGTTCTATATGTTATATCTTTTGAATTATTCAATGGGTAGCTTTTCAATCGATATATTCACTATGATTAACTCTTTTTGTGTTAATGGATAAACCTGTATCCTTTTGTAAGACATGCTATTGTCTTTAATGATTAATTTATGTGCAAGCATGACATCTTGTTTAGTCCATGCTCATATAATTACCCAATTTTGGTACTGTGTGTATACCAAATCCATGTTGTGCCACTAATGCACCTTCTTGAGTTATGAGGTGCATGAGCAAAAGGAGCACTCAATTGGTGACAACAGGTGCTCTCACTCTACACATCCTAAAAGAATGGATCTCATGGTATTCAGGTAAAAGAGAAAGGTATGGATAGTGGAACTATGGAATTTCATTAAAAATCTTGAAGTTCCATTGATTGTGATTACACCTATGTTCTTACCTTTGAATTGGTAGTATCTTGGCTTAGGTGCTCTATACTTTAAAATGTTGTTTCTCTTGGTGTACCTAAGAAAATTCTTCTCAATAATGGTGTGCTTAGACATTGAGCTTTATATGCATGATCTTGTCGCTTTCAATTGGTATATGTGGTGCAATGATCATCATGTGTGAAGCATGCCTAGGTTGCTTGTAAAATGTTATACTCCTTGAGGCATGCATTGTTGTATTAAGTCAACTATTCAATTGGTATCTCTTTGTGATAAAATTGATAAAGTATGCCTTGACCAAGATATGTTGTGATCCCCTCTAGTTCTGAGGAAGCTAGAATGTGCAAAGTACAAGTCATTCAAATACTTGATGCACAACTTTAGGGGGAGCACACATAACTTGTGTCTTTTGAGACTAATTGTTTCTTGAGTGATCTTGTATAGTCTCAAGGTGGAAAAGGGAAGATGAGCAGGAAATGAAGCAATCAGGACTTGGGTATCTCTATAAGTCAAGTATTTGGTATCTTAAGTTGTGAGTACTTGCATATTTATAGATTGCTCATGCTCTATAATTTTTGGTGATACTAGATGCTCATTGTTAAATATCATGGAACTATGATAGTAATGATCTTTCAATTGGTAGCCTTGGAAGTATGCTTAGATTGATATCTCTTGGTAATCACTAGAATAGAAGCTTCATCTTGTGCCACAATACTATAACTTGCTCTAAGCTTGGTGTCTTAGCAACAAGAAAAGGTTAGGATAAAGGATCAGGCACAAGTGTGAAGGAGCTCCATAGAGATTAATCCTTCAAGATGGAAAGTACACCACAACATGGTAAAGGTACAAAAGGAAGTATTGATCTTTTGCGTGTATCTTAATTTTCCTTCAATGCTTGTGGTGCATATGTTTAATGAGTAAGGGGGAGTATTGTTAGTATGTTTTACCTGCTCAATACCCTGTTGTCCCTTGACATCATTCTATGTTCTTGCTTGAATATGGTTTTGGTGTTTGATGTCAAAGGGGGAGAATTTGTGCATTAAAGCTTACCTCAACCTGAGAGGAAAGCTTATCTTAAAGGGGTTTCCTTGAGTTCTCTTGGTCTTAAGGAAGAATGTGTTAGTTTGAGTTAGTTTTATTACACAAATTCTTATCGTATGCTTGTTGTTGTATTATATGGTGATAATGCTGAATTAGTGCCTCCATTGATATGAATCAATTAATATCTACTGTGTTTATCATGTAATAGATATTCATGTGATTCTGGTGCTTTAAAATTGTTTAATTTGGTATCTTAATGGTGAATAGTGGTAGGTTGATATTTCTGTGGTAGATCTATTCAATTAGTGTTTAACTCTGATTCTGTGCATTTGTGTGTCATACGCATCACGGTCTAATTAGTGACACAATGCATCCCACATGTGCTAAGGTGTAGTAATGCTTCGAATTAGCCTAAGTATGTGCAATTTGGAATATAAGGCCAAATCTAAGATTTTGATGTAAGCACATATTTAGGGGGGAGCATTCTATAAACTTAGAATTCAAAATTTGTGCTTTAAATCTTATTCTTATGTAAGCTTTAATTGTGTTGCCATCAATCACCAAAAAGGGGGAGATTGAAAGCTCTCTTGTGGGTTTTGGTGTTTGGATGACAACCCAATTAAAGGAATAATAAGTGTGTTAAGTGTTGAACAGGTGCTGAACGCAAAGCTAACAGGGTTCAACACAAGTAAACAGGTGTGATGGTCCAAAGACGGAATTATCTATAGATAATGGACATCATAGGAAAGGTGGACAATGCTTAAGTGAGACTTGATGTGCATAACTTGGAGACAACTGATCAAACCAAGGATGGAAGCAAGAAGAGCTTCGAGGTACCGAGTGCACGGGAGAAAGTCAAGGAGACCAGGAATCCAAAGCCAGGGGTGAAAAAGGAGACTTGCGGAATCAGGGTTGATCGAGTTAAGAAGAGTTTTGGTGCATCAAGGAACACTACATAAGGATGTGACTTAAAACCAATGAGGTAACATCTAAAGTTATGTGGTGTAAGTCATAAGGCTCAAGACCAAGCTCAAAAGGGAACAAGGTCACTGGAAGGAGAACAAATGTCAAAATCAGAACCGAAAGCAGTCCAAAAGAGCTAAGTGCACCTTGACCTTTAGTTTGGGTTGTTCCTATGTTTGGAATATTCTATGTGACCTTTGCAGGATGTTGGAGCTCAAAAATGACAATCTAGATCAAGTCAAGCTGACTTGATGATTTATGAGTCCAACATCAATCTTAGTTCTGCCAAATGCTAAAGAAGTGAAAATCAAAGAGAAGGTATGTTTCTAGACTTAGTACATTGGTTTTTGTGTACTAACATATTTGTCTAAGTATTAGAAACAGAAAGAAGAAGAAAAGAAGAGAAAGTACAAAGGAAAAAGACTTGGCTGGAGCAGCCAAGACTCTGCGCAGTCTCGGTACACCGGACTGTCCGGTGGTGCACCGGACAGTGTCCGGTGCGCCAGGCTGGCGTCTGTCAACTGGCCGCTCTCGGGAATTCGTCGGCGGCGTACGGCTAAAATTCACCAGACTGTCCGGTGGTGCACCAGACTGTCCGGTGAGCCAACGGTCGGCCGCGCCAACGGTCGGCCGCGCAATCCGCGCGTGACGCGTGGCCGAGCCAACGGTCTGATGGGGGCACCGGACTGTCTGGTGAGCACCGGACAGTGTTCGGTGCGCCAATGGCTCCAAATCTTCAACGGTCGACTGCACCAATTTTGGAAGGAGATCTGCACCGGACAATGAACAGTGGATGTCCGGTGGTGCACCAGACTGTCCGGTGCGCCACCCGACAGGAGGCAAGAATTGCCTTCCTGGATTGCTTCCAACGGCTCCTAGGCCCCTTGGGCCTATAAAAGGGACCTCTAGGCGCCTCAAACAGTACACAAGTGCAGCCAATGATAGTATACATCACTCTGATCAATTCTCACTCTCCCTCTTGTGTGTATCTCTCTAGTTTGTGTAGAAGGCAAAGCTATAAGCCTTTAGAGAGTGGAGAAGTGCTGCTAAGAGCAAGAGCAAGGCCTTGAGCATATCGTTACTCTGCCGGAGTGCTACCAAGAAGATTGTAAGCAGCCGCGGTTTCGTTGTAACCAACTCAACATAGTGGAAGGCTCTATCTGTCATACTGACAGATCTGAGCAAATGGAGGAAGGAGTTGAAATAGACTCCAAGCCCAGGTGTGGCTAACTCCAACGAGGACTAGGCAAGCATTTCAGGCTTGGCCGAACCTCGGGATAAATCCCTGTGTCTGTGTGCTCTACTCTGTATTGTGTGCTGATTCTCTGTCTCACTTACTCTTTATATTTGCACTTCAATACTTATTTGTGGTACAAGTTATATTTGAAGTGCCGGGTATTTTGAGACAGGATCTTCCATTCCGCTGCAACCTACTCGAAGGGTCTTTTCATTCCATTGCGATCTAGTCTTCGAGAAGAGTAAGAATTTAAGTTTTAAAGTGATAATTTTTATTCGCCTATTCACCCCCCCTCTAGGCGACATCTAGATCCTGTTCCCGGGCAAAGGGAACTTTCAGGTGCTGGTAGAGGTTGCAACCGCGTGAGGTGCGAACGGCAGCCGGACTTCGACGATTGCTTCCTTCAGCGCGAGAGGCGAGCGGTGGCCCAGGCGATGTCGACGAGTGGCAGCCTGAGACGCAAGCGCCGTGGCGGCGGTAACTGCCCTAGGCGCGAGCGACGGTGGCCGCGTCTGCCCGAGGCACGAGCGGCGGCGGCAACCGCGACCTCCCGAGGCACAATCGGTGGTGGTGGCGACGACCTTCCGAGGTGCGAGCGGTGATGGCTGCAGTGACCGTCCTTGGTGGCATATGAAGATAACGATCTCCTCCGATGCGGCGCAGGTCGAGCGTCCTCCTCGACGATCACCTTCTATCCAATGGCCTCTGAGGCGTCCTTTGATTTAGCGGCCTCGGGATCGTCCTCCAGTGACGAACTACCTGATCCATGTTTATGCCATTGATGATTATGTTTTATTTATGCTACTTAGACTATTTATGCATTCCCATGGTGATTTTTAAGATGATGAATACGATTTTTACGTTTGCGATAAAACTGTCCCTAATACCCGTGGGGCTGTTAGTTGAACCGACATTAGGTTTTCTATCAATTATGGTACACTGTGTAAGTATTTATGTGACTTTGTATAAGAATTTATGCTCTGTGTGACTCATGTCATCAATTTTTGTGTGTATGCAATGGAAACGAAAATATCATCCAAAATATGTGTGTATGCATTGAAAACTCTCACGATCTGCCATAATTTTTGGATCTATATAAAAATAGAAACCACATGCATGCGATTCCCATCATTTTCAGATCTGTCATAAGAATAGGATCATGAATACAACACACCAGAGCTATCAATCTCTCACATTGACTCGGTATTTACGCCTATAACTAAGGGGGTTCTATGCTCAAAACTTAAGGGTTTTACGCTCGAACCTAGAGATACGACCACTAGTGAACGATATGCCAGATTTTTTTACGTAGTGTACCACATTGCATAAATAATTATACGATGTAGCATAATTTGTATAAGTATATATCATAAACTGATTCTAACGAGCCTAACTTCATGATCGTTGGAGTGATCCTATATTTATGGAGGAATTGAAGCTTTTAAATAATTTTTTTATTTCCATGCATGTCAATTCATTTTCTTTCACCGCACATTCCTGTCATCATAAACTTATGTGTATGCAGTAGAAAACAGATTTTATGCACTGTACTGAATTGCATAAATAACTACACCGTGTAACATAATTAGTATTATTATAAATCATAAATTAGTTCTGACGAGTTTAGTTGTATGACTGTTAGAGCGATCATATATTTATGGAGAAAATAAAACATTAAATACAATTTTTTTTGTTTCCATGCATGCCAATCATTTCCTTTCATTATACATTTTTGTCATCCTAAATTTGTGTGCATAGAACAAGTGACATATTTTTACGCAGTGTACCGAATCGTATAAATACCTAAATCACGTAGAATAATTAGTATTAATATATATCATAAACTGGTTTTGACGAGTATAGCTGCATGACTGTTGCAACGATCATATATTTATAAAAAAATAAAGCATTTAAAACTAGAAATCACGACACATCTATTTCCTAAATTTACGCGTATACATAGAATGTACATCGATTATATTGATCTTAACAGACATTTCCCAAAAACTTACACCGTATAGACCATCTATTAGATTAAATGCTAGGTTGTTCATTGCTATATTTCATGGACCGTTATTCGGACTGTCATCGAACTCCTTAGCTAAATTGAACCATGAAAGGATGTTTATCACCCTTGTGGAGCATATTGCTACATGATAATGTATTTCAGGTTGAAAATGCTGAAGCAACATATCAGGTATATATCAATACGGAACTGATTCTCAAGTTAGTGGAGTAAAAATGTAGAAGCATACGTTGACGACATCATCATCAAGATAGAAAATCTAGATGATCTCATTAATGATCTGGAGCAAACTTTCAACAACATGAGAGCTTACGGATAAAAACTCAACCTGAAGAAGTGTATGTGTGAGAGTGCCATGAGAGCCAAGAAGCCAAAGCACACCTCTACTTAAAAATACGCTAAAGAAACTTGATGTTACTCTTTTTTCACTGAAATTGGCCTGCCTTCGGTGCAAATTAAACATATGAGTGCTGAACTAGAGAGTTCGAACGGCCAAGACTCGAACAACTATTAGAGCATCTCCAAGTGTATTTATCCCACATTCCCCCTAAAAGCCTATACAGGCGATCTTCTATTATTAGGGATCTTCTATTATTAGCAGTGTAACTTTTTTCTTATCGCTAAACAGATTACCAACAAAATTAAAGTGGATATAGGAGACATAGGATGGACATTAAGTATTTACTTACAATGTGTATTGGGAATAGAATGAATACTCTGTTGGAGGTTTGGAACAACCGCAATCTCTTATGTTTAATGTTTTGTAGTATATTTTAGTATTGGGGATAAGATGATTAATCTATTGTTGATATGATGCTGTTATAAACTATCCCCAAGTGATATATTCCAACTGATTGGTTAGCTGGACGAATGCACCCACGCTCTCCCGATCCATGCTGATCGAAAACGGGTATTTTTGACATATAAGTGGATGCAGCCTAAGAGCCTCAAAATAATTTGTTTTGCATCTACTCGTGCAATTTATACTCGAGATATACAGACAACCAAACAAATACTAACATAAAGTCAATACACGCGACGTAGGACGAGACGATGCGACCAACCAATCAATCAGACAGATTGTGTATCACCTTAGCCAAATCAAATGCTATATATCAATACTACATGTTTATCAATATCAATATATATATATATATATATATATATATATGTTTGTGTGTGTAAATATATAAATTTCAGTACGAAAATTTAAAAAAAGGTGGGAACTTTTCTACTGGCGGTTGCTTAAGAAAACCGCCAGTGGAAATGCTATTTCCACTGGCGGTTGCTTAAGAAAACCGCCAGTGGAAATGTCATTTCCACTGGCGGTTCTTGAATAACCGCCAGTGGAAATGGCGATTTCCACTAGCCCCTAGTACTGGCGGCACTTAAAAACGTCAGTGAAAATAGTTTTAAGGCCGCCACTATAAATGCTATGTGTACTAGTGCAAAATAATTTGTTTTGCATCTACTCGTGCAACTTATACTCGAGATATACAGACAACCAAACAAATACTAACATAAAGTCAATGCACGCGACGTAGGATGAGAGGATGCGACCAACCAATCGGACAGATTGTGTATCACCTTAGCCAAATCAAATGCTATATGTCATCACAATATTCCGTGCTGTTGTACAGCAGTACAGCACGACAATACATCTACTAAGTTGTGCACACGTAAAAGTAAAACTAGCATAATTTAATTTTCACACACACCATTTATTTATCTATAGAGAGAAGCGACATAAATCCATGCATACACGACAGGACGACGATATTATGTTAAGTATACTAATGTATGTAATAAGTACATACAATAAAGTGATTAAATTTTCTTGACCACGATCTGCGCCCCGTGGTCCGGCTGCACGGTGGAGACGGAGAACGGCGCGTGCGTGTAGGACGGCGAGAGCCCAAACGAGAAGCGTTGCAGCAGCATGGCCAGCGCTACCTTGGTCTCCAGCAGCGCGAAGTTCTGGCCGACGCAGATCCGCGGCCCCCAGCCGAAGGGGAAGAACGCCGGCGCGTCTCTGGACGCCTTGGATATGCCGTCGGCAAACCTCTCCGGCCTGAACTGGTCCACGTCTTCTCCCCACAGGTCCGGGTCATGGTGAATGGCCAGTATCGGCAGCAGAAGTGTCACTCCGGGTGGGTATCTGACCCCTCCCAGCTCCATTTCCTTCCACGTTTGCCGCTCAAGATCTATGATCGGTGGGTACAGCCTAAGGACCTCGTATAGAACCATGGTCACCTGCCGCACAGGAGCAAAGATTAAGAACTAATGATGCTCTTCAAACTAACTAGCTAGATAACAACTCTTTATATATGGAGAATGGTAGTAGTTGCGCGCCTTTACGAAGATTACCCACCACTTTTAAACTATTTGTGCCATTGATGTTGGGCTCGTGCTTCCCGAACACCTCCAGGACCTCCTCCCTCGCGCGGTCCTGCCACTCGGGGTGCATGCTGAGCACGATCAGTGTCCACGCGAGCAGCGCCGAGGTCGTCTCCATCCCGGCGAAGTAGAACAGCTTGAGCTCGCCGATGATGTCTTCCATGGTCATCATCGGCTTGGAGCTTCCTCCGCTTCCATGGGCCTCTTCAACGTTGGACTGCATTAGCTTGCCGAGCAGGTCGCTGTTGTCGGCATGGCCGTTCTTCATGGCGGTCTCGCGCTTGGTGATGATGCCTCTCAGCAGCGCTTCGACCTCGCGTGCGTTTGCCTTGATCCTTCTGTTCGGCTTGGTTGGTAGGTAGCTGAAGAGAAGAGACATGAGGAGGGAGTATGAGAGAGCTACTAAACAGAAACTGACGGTTGTGTGCAGTGCAGTGCAGTGAATAGAATGCAGTGCACGAGTATATATGAGCTCACGTGTAACCCGGGATGTATAGGTTTGTCATCTCGTTGGCGATCTTGATTTGCTCGGCCTGTATCCGGAAGATCCTTCTCCCTTCGATCAAGCTGCTACCGAACGCCGCGCGGGAGATGGCGTCGCCGGTGAGGTCCTGCATCTCCGGCCAGACATCTATCTCGCGCGCGCCGTCGCACCCCATCGATTCCTCCCATCGACCCATCAGCTCGCCGGTGCAGACAGTGAAAGCCGGCAGCATTTCCTGCAGCAGTTGTATTGTAGGCTTGTAGCTTGTAGGTAGGCAGCCGTTACACACGTACGACTTCTTTTGAATCTTAGTTTCCGTATTCAAGTAATTTAGAAACTAAACAGCCCCCTCACAGTCACAGCACGAATTCATTCATTACCTTCAGCTTCTCGACATGGAAAGCAGACCTGATGATCTTCCGATGGATGGCCCACTTCTCGCCTTCGTGAACCGTCAGCCCCTGGGCGATCAGCTTGATGAAGTGGGAGGGCAGCTTGGGTTTCTGGAAGTCCCCGAACTTGCTGGACTTGGACAGCACTTCCCGGACTAGCTTGGGGTCGCTGAGGATCACTTTCGGGGTAGGCCCAATCCAGACAACCGAAATTTTACCTGACGTTTCCCAAATTTTCATTTTTTTTCCATGTTTGAATTTCGATGGCTCAAAATTTACCGAAACATGTAGTAGGTGGTTTCATCCAGCAGCTAGCGTACCGTGTTCGTGGATGGCGTTGTGGACGAGCGGGTCCACCCGAGCGCTGATCGCGTGCGAGAGCGAAGGCATCGGCTTGGCCCGCGCCGCCGCCAGGAGACGCTCCTCCTCCTTGGCGTCGCCGGCCGGGAAGCGGTACGCCGTGCCGCGGAGGCCCTCGGCCCGCAGCGCCCGGCCCAGCCTCCGCGGGCTCAGCCAGCCCCACTCCAGCACCTGCCATGCCAGCCGTAGCGCCACTAAGCTTCCCAGCACGTAGAGCAGCTCTAATGCAGCAATCGCCATCGCCATTGCCTTTAGATCGAAATCGATCTGTGTTGTTGATGGGGATGATTGTCACGAGGAACAGCGCTGGCCTCGATTTATAGGCTGCTGCTGCTGGCTGGCTGGCTGCTCCCTCCCGCGTGTTTGATTTTTTTTCTTTCTTCGCAGTTGCAGGAAGCTGCATCCCATGGCGGCCTGGATCGTTTCCCCCCCTGCTTCGTTGCGTCGCCATAGTTTCTTGGCTATGTTCAGCCTTTGTGGCGCTGAAGAGTAGCATCTGCATTGTTTATTTCTCTCTTCTTCTCTCGGAACGACTGCGGTGAACATTAAGTCATTACATACAACTAGTTTCGATGGAAATGGTACGTTAGTAGTTACTCGTGGCCTTCCCGGTTGGTCTGTTCGCACGGCGTACCCTTATCCGTGAAGGAAAACAGAGACGGCAGAATCAGAGTTGTCTCATGAATATTATATAAGAACAAGCATGAAGAATTGAAGATTCATAGACCAATCCATTATCCATCCACACCGAAACTTCAACGCTGAATATACTGCAAGTTAAAATATGCTCCCCTATTTCAATTTATAATTTGTTTGACTTTTTTTTTACTAAACAAGTTTGACCGACTTATTTTATTCAATTTTTTCAAAAAAAAAAAAATAAAAACAAAAGTTCAAACTTATACTTAAATTATATTATATGCTAAACAATATAATTAATAGTAATTATTATTTTTACGAGCTGATCAAACTTGCGGTAAAAAAGTCAAACGAATTATAAATTCGAACGGAGGGAATTACACTTTGAGTACTCTTGCATTGCTACTGGTGTAGCATAGATCTTATAACATTCTACATTTCTACTACACTAGTAGAATATAGGTAAAATCTCATATCGTCATAGATAATTAACGCCAAATTAAGCACATAACTTGAACTATTTTTCTCTTCTAAAATAGAAGAAAACCATAACGTACGATGCCATTGACTTGATCTAGACAAAGAAAAAGTAAGCAATGATCCATTATTTTTATGAGACTAATATAGCGTCCAAGATAATCTCATAATCCTGAAGGTATGTAGGTATTTTGGCCTTGTTTTGGTTCCTCGTATATACATAGGTGTAACAAGATGTGATTCCTCACTTTACTTGTATCCTAAAAGATTTTTATTCACATATAGGTATGAAGCACAATAGCTTGAATCTACAATACAAAGCAAAACAACTATGGCGCACGCAGATAGGCTAAATAAAACTAATATGTTTTGTTTCTTACTGTTGTTTGTTTGTCGGGTCTAATTTTGTGTCTTACTTTTAAGATTGGCAGGATATATAAGCTTTCTACGTATACCTTATTTTTACTTCACAAAGAAAACAACATCTCTACAACTAAAATAGAAAAAAAACAATGCATACCATAAGTTAACAAGAGGCTAGAGGTGATAGGTCGTTGTTACCACTAAGGAATTGAGCTCTAGGCTAGTGGTGATAGGTTGCTATCACAAATAATGTCAGCTTTAGATCTTTAGAGGACATGGAGGAGTTTTGTTGTTGGGCACCTTAAAAAGAAAATTGGACTAACCATTTCCTATAATTAATTTTGGTGGTTGATGACCAACGCAAACACGTAGACTAACTAGTTTGTCTAGAATTCATGTATTACAGGTGCATAAGGTTCAACACAAACCAAGAAAGAAATCAAGTTAGGGACATAAAGTTGTTCAGAAAAGTTGTTCAGAAACTTCATAAGAGCAAACAGTCAGCGCTTTTTGTCAAGCTTGACATCTCAAAAGCGTTTGACTCCGTCAACTGGGCATATCTGTTAGAGGTTTTAAGAGCCTTGGGTTTTTCTCAGAAGTGGAGGAATTGGATCGCCACAATTTTGGGCTCTTCCTCCTCCAAAATCCTTATCAATGGTCAACAAACAAATGCAATTAGGCACATGCGTGGTGTTCGTCAAGGAGATCCCCTATCCCCGTTCCTGTTTATCTTAGCTATGGACCCGCTTCAGAGGATGATTGAGATGGCGGCAGATGCTGGGGTTATGGGGCGGGTTCTACCACGAGCGGCAAAGCTTCACTGTTCTCTTTATGCTGATGATGCAGGAGTGTTTGTTAAAGCAGATAAAGAGGATTTGAAAGTTCTGAAAAGGATCCTGGAAGTGTTTGAAGGATGTTCTGGGCTGAAGATCAATTTTGATAAAACTGAAATTTTCCCAATTCGTTATCCCGAGACTCTTTGGCCAGATCTGATGGAGGTGTTTCCCGGCAAATACTCAAAATTTCCTGGGAAGTATCTTGGACTGCCACTTCATTTCAGGACTGTTAGAAGAGTGGATTTTCAACCTTTAATTGATAAAATTACTAACAGGCTAGCAGGATGGAAAGGCAGGTAGCTCTCTAAGGCAGGCAGGGAAACTTTGGTTAAAGCGGTGCTTTCTGCTCAGCCTATTTACCATCTGACGATTTTTCCGGCGCAAAAATGGCTTCTTAAAAGAATTGACAAATTAAGAAGAAGCTTTCTTTGGAAAGGGAATAGTCCAGACTCTTGCAGCGGGGGTCATTGCTTGATTAATTGGCCCACAACTTGTTTGCCAAAGAATAGGGGGGGTCTAGGAGTATTGGACCTGGAGCGTTTTGCGAGAGCGCTGAGACTAAGATGGCTGTGGTTACGGTGGACGGTTAAAGAAAAGGCATGGGCTGGCATGCCATTACCGTGCGACAAGGTGGATGTAGATCTCTTTAACGCTTCAACGATTGTGACTATTGGTAATGGGAAGATGGCGGATTTTTGGGGTTCCAGTTGGATTGAAGGGCAGGCTCCAAAGAATATGGCACCAAATCTATACAAGAAAGCAAGAAGGAAAAACATCACGGTGTTCAAGGCTCTTCGAAATAATTACTGGATACAGTTCTGCGCACCGTTCACTCGGGATGAGGAAGTGAGAGAATTCGTCTCACTTTGGCATTCAATCAGCAGCACTCACAACCTCAACGATCTCGACGACACCATTTCTTGGAGATGGTCGGCAGATGGGAAATACAGTTCAAGTAGTGCTTACAAAATGCAGTTCTCAACAGTTTTCTGTAAAATTAATCTCAATCCCATTTGGAAAGCAAAAATAGAACCTAAGTGTCGTTTCTTTGTTTGGACCTTACTGCACAACAAAATCTTAACCGCTGACAATTTGCAAAAAAGGGGATGGCCCTGCAATCTTAATTGTTGTCTTTGTAACTTGTCTTTGGAGACAGTGTCGCATCTCTGTAAGGATTGCCCTTTCGCTATGGAAGTGTGGAGCAGGATTTTGTCTTGGGCTAATCTCCGGTTCCTTGTCGGGATTTCAATGACGGGAACTATTAGCGATTGGTGGTTCAGGCTGAGGTTGCTCTGTAACAAGCATTCAAGAAAAAGTTTTGATGGCCTTCTATTTTATTTCTGGTGGAGCTTATGGTTGGAGAGAAACAACAGAATTTTCAAGGGTCAACAGAGATCGTCAGATCAAGTGGTGCAGATGGTGAAAGATCTTGTGGGTAGTGGTCTGGCCTGCTAGTAGTGTCTGAGGGCCTGGCCAGAGGGTTAGATTTTATTCAGTGGTGCTAGATAGGTGTTTGATTGTCTAGTGTTTTTTGGTGTTGGCGCCTTTTTTTGTGCCAGTTTTTGTACAGGGTTTACTCCTTTTATCTAATATATTGGAAGGCAACTCTTTTGCCTCTCCCTTTCAAAAAAATACAACTAGTTTCGATGGAAATGGTACGTTAGTAGTTACTCGTGGCCTTCCCGGTTGGTCTGTTCGCACGGCGTACCCTTATCCGTGAAGGAAAACAGAGACGGCAGAATCAGAGTTGTCTCATGAATATTATACTAGGTATGTGCCCGTGCGTTGCTACGACGTACAAGTTAAGAGTAAATTTGATGAGTCCAAACATATTGGTTCATATGATGCTTCTACTTCCTTTAGTTCTTGTGAAAGTAACCCTTTGAAGGAAGGAGAAGAAAATGAACATTGGAAACCAAACGATGAATCCACCTCTCCAAAAGGTTTGTCTTCCCATTTCGATTCCCACATATGTTGTGTGGCTAATGAAAAATATAGCAGAAGAACAAATGAGGATGAGGAGGATGAAAGAAGCTTCATGCAACTCTACGCTCATCTAAGCCTAGAAGATAAGGCGGTCATGCTCAAACTTCTAAAAAGAGCGAGAGAGCAAAGTGAAGATCTTTACAAGCTAGAAGATGTCCTCATCACAAAAATCCAAAGCTTGGAAGAATTGACTAAAGAACATGAGGAGCTAAAGTGCTCTCATGTTGATTTGGTCCAAAGGTATGAAACAATTTCAATTAAGCAAGATAACTCTTTATTATGTGTCGCTCAATTAGTAAATAGGAATACCTTGCTTAAGGACCAAGTAGAAAGGCTAAAAATTGAAAATCTAGCTTTTCAAGATAAATATGATATGCTTCTATGTTCTCATCAAAATCTTATGGAAGATCATATCATGTTAAACATTGCTCATGAGGTTGTGATAGAAAACTTAAAATCTCAACAACCTCACTCAGGCATAGGTATTCAAATTGAAACAATATTGCCATGTGATAATGCTTGTTGCTTGTCAGCAAGCAAATCCTCCTTTGAGCTAGAATTTCCAGGAATAAAAGATGATACATGTCAAGAGCTCAAGGAAGAAAATGAGAGGCTAAGAATGAGCTTGACACAACTAAAAGGGAAGTGCACTGCTTAACCTTCTCATGATAACCGTGATTACATGGTGAAGAAGCTTGAGATCGGAACAACCATGGCATGCACAAAATCCCTTGAAGAAAATGTCAAGGACTTGAGGAATGTCAAGAGGAACGAACAAAAGAAGAAAATCAATACCTCTGTCAAAAGCCTCAACCATGCCTCCTTACAAGGTAACATCCAAGGTAATGATCAAACCACACTTCACACTAAGAAAAGTAAGAAGTGCAGTAAATGCTTTGAAAAGGGGCACTTGATTAGGTCATGTCCCCATATCAAAGAAAATGGCTTGATTATTAACAAGGATGATAAACATTGTTTTAGATACTCTGAGAAGGGACATTTAGTTAAGTCATGTTCCTATGTAAAATAAAAAGGCATAGTTTTAGAAAAGAAAATATTTACTAACCATGTAGCAAGCAAGAAACATGGAAAGAAGAAGTCTTCAAGACATGAAGATCGCCTTTGCTACATATGCCGAAAGAAGAGACATCAATATAAGGATTGTCCTATTGGTAACTATCCCGCTCCTAACTTGTCAATTAATCCATATGTAACTAGGCAACCCAAAACTGCAACTTGTGCTACAAAGGTAATGAGTTTACCAAGTGCTAGCACAAAGGACGTTTGGGTTCCTAGATCTTTGTTGACTAACCTTGATGGACCCATCAAGAGATGGGGACCAAAATATGCTTGACAAGCTTTGCAGGGGAAGGAGATGATATGAAGATTTGGAGGTGCTTGAGAGGGTCAATTCAATTCATATTAACTCAAGCTAGCAATCTTACAATGAACTATATCTGTAGGATTGACCCAAAGTTATTTTGAATTATTATATCTACAACTCATATCACCTTGAGCAAGATACTGATGTTGTAGGAAATAAAGGATTATACTGTGTGGAAAATCAAAACCTTCAACATGAAGGAAAGCCAAATGATGGTAACACTTATGTCTTTAAGTGCAAGTATCTTCAGTTATCTTTTCTTTTGTGTCTTGTGTAGTCACATTAAAAATAAAGCACTTAAAAATGTTTTTAAATTATGTCACCATCCTTTGGAGAAAATTCCTCTCATTTGGTAGATTGCATATTCATCATGCCTATATTGTGGCAATCTACATGCTTTAAATTATTGTAAGTACCTCATGGCATGTTTTACACTGATCATCCCATTATTGCCATGTTCTGGACATAGAGACATATTCCAAGTTCTTAAAAGAATAAGGTGTCATATAAGGAATTCAAATCCTTAGGACACTTATAAAGGGAATATCTCTTTATGACTAGAATCGGAGACTAATGCTTTTGTCTAAGTGACTTAAGTAGTCTCACATATAGAGAATAAGTTTCTCTATGGAAATGCGTAACCGAACATAAAAAGAAAAATCAATCCAATGATTTATGATGTATTTCTTCTTGCTTAAATTGGATATGATTCTTCTACATTAATCGCTCTCCATGTTATGAATTAGATTTGTTTCCATAATCTTGAGAGATTAACTATGTCTGTTTTATAAGTTAAAACTAAGCATAACATCATCTATGAGATAATCTAGTTCGTGTTATGAAGTTTCCATGCTTTAGTAATCTACCTTTCATTCCTTCTCAAAAATGATTACTAAAAGGGAAACTAGTGCTTGTGTTACTGATGACATATCTCTTGAGCATATTTATGAAAATCTACAAGAGAGTGAGTGCATGTTCAATTTATTAAAAGACACAAGTGAGAGCACCTAGAGGGGGGGGGTGAATAGGTGATCCTGTAAAACTTCAAACTTAAGCCACAAAACTTGGTTAAGTGTTAGCACAAATAATGTCAAGTGGCTAGAGAGGAGTCTCAACAAAACACAGAAACCACAGAAGATCAATCACAGAGAAGACACAGTGGTTTATCCCGTGGTTCGGCCAAGACCAACGCTTGCCTACTCCACGTTGTGGCGTCCCAACGGACGAGGGTTGCAATCAACCCCTCTCAAGCGGTCCAAAGACCAACTTGAATACCACGGTGTTTTGTTTTGCCTTTCACTATCCCGTTTGCAAGGAATCTCCACAAATTGGAGTCTCTTGCCCTTACAAGTATATGATCACAAAGAAGCACAGAGTAAGGAAGGGAAGCAACACACACAAATCCACAGCGAAACGCGCACACACACGGCCAAGAATCGAGCTCGAATGACTATCTCAAAGTTCTCACTAGAACGGAGCTCGAATCACTTAGAATGACAAACGAATGCGCAAAGACTGAGTGTGGATGATCAAGAATGCTCTAAGGTTGCTTGGGTGTCTCCTCCATGCGCCTAGGGGTCCCTTTTATAGCCCCAAGGCAGCTAGGAGCCGTTGAGAGCAAATCTGGAAGGCCAATCTTGCCTTCTGTCGTCGGGAGCACCGGACAGTCCGGTGCACACCGGACACTGTCTGGTGCCCGATTTCCTTCCTTAAACGGCGCTGCCGACCGTTGCAGACCGTTGCAGATCTGGGAGCCGTTGGCGCACCGGACAGTCCGGTGCCGTCTTCTAGCCGTTGGCTCGGCCACGTGTCCCGCGCAGATTGCGCGGCCGACCGTTGGCTCACCGGACAGTCCGGTGCACACCGGACAGTCCGGTGAATTTTAGCCGTACGTCGCCGGTTGATTCCCGAGAGCAGCCACTTCGCGCCGAGCCAGCCTGGCGCACCGGACATGTCCGGTGCACACCGGACAGTCCGGTGTACCCAGACTGGGCAGACTTTGGCTGCTCGAGCCATTTCTTCTCCAACTCGATTTTTTCTGTTTCCAGCACTTAGACACAATACATTAGTCCATAAAACAATGTACTAAGTCTGAGAAACATACCTTTATCCTTGATTTTTACTTTGTCCACCATTTTACAATTAGGCACCTGTGTTGGCCACTAAATCACCAAAATACTTAGAAATGGCCCAAGGGCACATTTCCCTTTCAATCTCCCCCTTTTTGGTGATTTATGCCAACACAACATAAAACAAGTAGAACAAGTACAAAAACACTTCAAATAAGAACTCAAATTATTTTGATTCAATTTTGACATATATGGATCACTCTATGCCACCACTTGGTTTGTTTTTGCAAATCAAACTCAAATCTCTATCTCTAAGTCAAACACACATGTTGAAACATAAAGAGAGTCATTCCAAAAGAGATTGATCAAAGATTTCAAAAACTCCCCCTTTTTCCCATAATCAATACTTCTCTCCACAAGAAGCCAACTTTTGATAAGAGAGACAACAAAAGAGTTTTGACAAACCAAAAGCTCTATTCTACTATTTTCAAAATCTCTCAAGTGGTAGCTGATCCATTTATCGCTTTGACCTTTATTTTCTCCCCCTTTGGCATCAAACACCAAAACAGGATTGATCTTGGCTCTATAACCCCATTGCCTCAACAAAATCTTCAATTAAGAGCAAATGGCAATAAGAGTTCATGAGATGAACTCGGAATAAGTTACCCTCTCATCGGAGTGCAGTGGAAGTCTTTCATGGTCCAAGTCCACCTTTTCCCTTTCAATTCTCCTTTGAGACTAAAACAAGCAAACTCAAGCATATGGTTAGTCTCAAAGGGTCAAGTTGTAACACATCTCCCCCTAAAACTGTGCATCACTTTGCAACGGACTTGTGAGGTCCAGGGAGTGTTTGTACAACTTGAGCACCATACTTAACAACAAAATGCAAAAAGGAACATGATCAAAAGCATCAATACATATATGCTACAATTCAATCCAAGTTCCGCGAATCTAAGACATTTAGCTCACTACGCAGCCTGCAAAAGGTCTTCTCATCTAAAGGCTTGGTAAAGATATCGGCTAGCTGGTTCTCGGTGCTAACATGAAACACTTCGATATCTCCCTTTTGCTGGTGGTCTCTCAAAAAGTGATGCCGGATGTCAATGTGCTTTGTGCGGCTGTGCTCAACAGGATTTTCCGCTATTCGGATAGCACTCTCATTGTCACATAGGAGTGGGACTTTGCTCAGATTGTAGCCAAAGTCCCTGAGGGTTTGCCTCATCCAAAGTAGTTGCGCACAACACTGTCCTGCGGCAACGTACTCGGCCTCAGCGGTGGATAGGGCAACGGAGGTTTGTTTCTTAGAGTTCCATGACACCAGGGACCTTCCTAAGAATTGGCACGTCCCTGATGTACTCTTCCTATCGACCTTACATCCAGCATAGTCGGAGTCTGAGTATCCAACTAAGTCAAAGGTAGACCCCTTTGGATACCAGAGTCCGAGGCAAGGCGTAGCAACCAAATATCTAAGAATTCGCTTCACTGCCACTAAGTGACACTCCTTAGGATCGGATTGAAATCTAGCACACATGCATACGCTAAGCATAATATCCGGTCTACTAGCACATAAATAAAGTAAAGACCCTATCATTGACCGGTATGCTTTTTGATCAACGGACTTACCTCCTTTGTTGAGGTCGGTGTGTCCGTCGGTTCCCATTGGCGTCTTTGCGGGCTTGGCGTCCTTCATCCCAAACCTCTTTAGCAAATCTTGTGTGTACTTCGTTTGGGAGATGAAGGTGCCGTCCTTGAGTTGCTTCACTTGGAACCCAAGGAAGTAGGTCAACTCGCCCGTCATCGACATCTCGAATTTCTGCGTCATTACCCTGCTAAACTCTTCACAAGACTTTTGGTTAGTAGAACCAAATATTATGTCATCGACATAAATTTGGCACACAAACAAATCACCATTGCAAGTCTTAGTAAAAAGAGTTGGATCGGCTTTCCCAACCTTGAAAGCATTAGCAATTAAAAAGTCTCTAAGGCATTCATACCATGCTCTTGGGGCTTGCTTAAGTCCATAGAGCGCCTTAGAGAGCTTACACACATGGTCGGGGTACCGTTCATCCTCGAAGCCAGGGGGCTGCTCCACGTACACCTCCTCTTTGATCGGCCCGTTGAGGAAAGCGCTCTTCACATCCATTTGGTACAACCTGAAAGAATGGTGAGCGGCATATGCTAGCAAGATACGAATTGATTCTAGCCTAGCCACAGGAGCAAAAGTCTCCTCAAAGTCCAAACCTGCGACTTGGGCATAACCTTTTGCCACAAGTCGAGCCTTGTTCCTCGTCACCACCCCGTGCTCGTCCTGTTTGTTGCGGAACACCCACTTGGTTCCCACAACATTTTGCTTGGGACGAGGCACCAGTGTCCAAACTTCGTTGCGCTTGAAGTTGTTGAGTTCCTCCTGCATGGCCAACACCCAGTCCGGATCTAGCAAGGCCTCCTCTACCCTGAAAGGCTCAATAGAAGAGACAAAGGAGTAATGCTCACAAAAATTAACTAATCGAGATCGAGTAGTTACTCCCTTGCTAATGTCACCCAAAATTTGGTCGACGGGATGATCCCTTTGAATCACCGCTCGAACTTGGGTTGGAGGTGCCGGTTGTGCTTCTTCCTCCATCACGTGATCATCTTGTGCTCCCCCTTGATCACATGCCTCCTTTTGATGAACCTGTTCATCGTCTTGAGTTGGGGGATGCACCGTTGTTGAGGAAGAAGGTTGATCTCGTTCATCTTGTTCCTGTGGCCGTACTTCTCCAATCGCCATGGTTCGTATAGCGGCCGTCGGAACATCTTCTTCATCTACATCATCACAATCAACAACTTGCTCTCTTGGAGAGCCATTAGTCTCATCAAATACAACGTCGCTAGAGACTTCAACCAAACCCGATGATTTGTTGAAGACCCTATACGCCTTTGTATTTGAATCATAACCTAATAAAAACCCTTCTACAGCTTTGGGAGCAAATTTAGAATTTCTACCCTTCTTCACTAGAATGTAGCACCTGCTCCCAAATACACGAAAGTAAGATACATTGGGTTTGTTACCGGTTAGTAGCTCATACGACATCTTCTTGAGGAGGCGGTGAAGGTAGACCCTGTTGATGGCGTGGCAAGCCGTGTTCACGGCTTCCGACCAAAAGCACTCAAGGGTCTTGAATTCTCCAAGCATAGTCCTCGCCATATCTATGAGCGTCCTGTTCTTCCTCTCTACCACACCAATTTGCTGAGGTGTGTAGGGAGCGGAGAACTCGTGCTTGATCCCTTCCTCCTCAAGAAACTCCTCCACTTGAAGGTTCTTGAATTCGGACCCGTTGTCGCTCCTTATCTT
Source organism: Zea luxurians (assembly GCA_029449295.1). Taxonomy (NCBI): domain Eukaryota; kingdom Viridiplantae; phylum Streptophyta; class Magnoliopsida; order Poales; family Poaceae; genus Zea; species Zea luxurians. The sequence goes on along the minus strand of JAOPSE010000023.1, from coordinate 28,799,609 downwards.
TTTCACCTTGAGCTCAAACTCATTTTGAGCTCTCCTTAGGAAGCGCTTGAGGGTCCCTTGGGTTTCAGACTTATCCTGCAAAAAGAACACCCAAGTGAAGCGGGAAAAGTCATCAACAATAACTAGACCATACTTACTTCCTCCTATGCTTAGATAGGCGACGGGTCCGAAGAGGTCCATATGCAGCAGCTCCAGAGGTCTTGACGTGGTCATCACGTTCTTGCTGTGATGTGCTCCTCCCACTTGTTTACCTGCTTGACAAGCTGCACAAGGTCTATCTTTTTCGAAATAAACATTGGTTAGACCTATCACGTGTTCTCCCTTTAGAAGCTTGTGGAGGTTCTTCATCCCCACATGTGCTAAGCGGCGATGCCACAGCCAGCCCATGCAAGTCTTAGCCATTAAGCATGCATCTAGACCAGCCTCTTCTTTTGCAAAATCAACTAAGTAAAGCTTGCCGTCTAGTACACCCTTAAAGGCTAGTGAAGCATCACTTCTTCTAATGACAGACACATCTACATTTGTAAACAGACAGTTATATCCCATATTGCATAATTGACTAACAGATAGCAAATTATATCCAAGAGACTCAACTAAAAACACATTGGAGATTGAGTGTTCATTAGAAATTGCAATTTTACCTAACCCTTTTACCTTGCCTTGATTCCCATCACCGAATATAATTGAATCTTGGGAATCCTTATTTTTGACGTAGGAGGTGAACATCTTCTTCTCCCCCGTCATATGGTTTGTGCATCCGCTGTCGATAATCCAGCTTGAACCCCCGGATGCATAAACCTGCAAGGCAAATTTAGGCTTGGGTCTTAGGTACCCAACTCATGTTGGGTCCTACAAGGTTAGCACATATATCCTTAGGGACCCAAATGCAAGTTTTATCTCCCTTGCATCTTGCCCCTAACTTCCTAGCAATTACCTTCTTACCCTTTCTACAAATAGCAAAGGGAGCATTGCAAGCATAATAAATGGTAGAAGGTTTATTCACAACTTTTCTAGAAACATGAGCAAAATTTCTCCTAGGCATATGCACAACATTTCTCCTACACATATCTCTATCATGCTTATAGGAAGAACTAGAAGCAAACATGGCATGAGAATCATAAACATGTGAATCAAAATCATTATAAGCATTTCTAGCATGTCTCCTATCATGGTACATGAAAGCATGGTTCTTTTTAGCACTATTAGCCATAGGGGCCTTCCCTTTCTCCTTGACGAAGATGGGAGCCTTATGGCTTGTTAAGTTCTTGGCCTCTCTCTTGAAGCCAAGACCATCCTTAATTGAGGGGTGTCTACCAACCGTGTAGGCATCCCTTGCAAATTTTATTTTATCAACTTCACTCTTACTAGTCTTAAGTTGAGCATTAAGACTAGCCAATTCATCATTAAGTTTTGAAATTGAAACTAGGTGTTCACTACAAGCATTAACATCAAAATCCTTACACCTAGTGCAAATTGTAACATTTTCAACACAAGAGTTACTTGCTACTTCTAGTTTAGCAGTTAAAACATTAATTTCACCTTTTAAAGAAGAAATGGTTTCATTACAAGTAGAAAGTTCACAAGAAAGCATTCCATTTCTTTTAACTTCTAGAGCAAGTGAATTTTGTGCAGTAACAAATTTATCATGCTCTTCATATAAAAGGTCTTCTTGTTTTTCTAAGATTCTATCCTTTTCATTCAAGGCATCAATCAATTCATTAATCTTAGCTATTTTAGTTCTATCCAATCCTTTGAATAAACTAGAGTAATCTATTTCTTCATCACTAGATTCATCATCACTAGAAGAATCATAAGTATTAGCATTATGAGTGATTACCTTCTTTTCCCTTGCCATGAGGCAAGTGTGATGCTCGTTGGGGAAGAGAGCCGATTTGTTGAAGGCAGTGGCGACGAGTCCTTCGTCGTCGGAGTCGGACGAAGAGCAATCCGAATCCCACTCCTTTCCAAGGTGTGCTTCGCCTTTGGCCTTCTTGTAAACCTTTTTGTTCTCTCTCTTCCCATTTTTCCCTTGCTCCTGGTCACTATCATTTTCGGGACAGTTAGCAATAAAATGACCAACCTTACCACATTTGAAGCATGAGCGCTTCCCCTTTGTCTTGGTCTTGCTTGGCTGCCCCTTGCGACCATTTAGCGCCGTCTTGAATCTCTTGATGATGAGAGTCATCTCTTCATCATTGAGCCCGGCCGCCTCAACTTGCGCCACCTTGCTAGGTAGCGACTCCTTGCTCCTCGTTGCCTTTAGAGCAATGGGTTGAGGCTCGTGGAGTGGACCGTTCAACGCGTCGTCGACGTATCTTGCCTCCTTGATCATCATCCGCCCGCTTACAAATTTTCCAAGTACCTCCTCGGGCGACATCATCGTGTACCTGGGATTCTCACGAATATTGTTCACGAGATGAGGATCAAGAACGGTAAAGGACCTTAACATTAGGCGGACGACATCGTGGTCCGTCCATCGCGTGCTTCCGTAGCTCCTTATTTTGTTGATAAGGGTCTTGAGCCGGTTGTACGTTTGGGTTGGCTCCTCTCCCCTTATCATGGCGAATCGTCCAAGCTCGCCCTCCACCAACTCCATTTTGGTGAGCATGGTGATGTCATTCCCCTCGTGAGAGATCTTGAGGGTGTCCCATATTTGCTTGGCATTGTCCAAGCCGCTCACCTTGTTGTATTCTTCCCTGCACAAGGACGCTAAGAGAACAGTAGTAGCTTGTGCATTTCTATGGATTTGTTCATTTATGAGCATAGAGTTATCCGAGCTATCAAACTTCATTCCATTCTCTACAATCTCCCAAATGCTTGGATGGAGAGAGAATAAGTGACTACGCATTTTGTGACTCCAAAATCCGTAGTCCTCCCCATCGAAGTGTGGAGGTTTGCCAAGAGGAATGGAAAGCAAATGCGAATTCGAACTATGTTGAATACGAGAATAATCAAATGAAAAGTTCGAATTGACCGTCTTTTTGTAGTCGTTGTCGTCGTCCTTTTGGGAAGAAGTAGACTCATCACTATCGTCGTAGTAGATGATCTCCTTGATGCGCCTTGTCTTCTTCTTCTTCCCTTCCTTTCGTCTATGACCCGAGCCGGAGTCGGTAGGCTTGTCGTCCTTCGGCTCGTTGACGAAGGATTCCTTCTCTTTGTCGTTGATCACGATACCCTTCCCCTTAGGATCCATCTCTTCGGGCGGTTAGTCCCTTTGCGAAGAGAACGGCTTTGATACCAATTGAGAGCACCTAGAGGGGGGTGAATAGGTGATCCTGTAAAACTTCAAACTTAAGCCACAAAACTTGGTTAAGTGTTAACACAAATAATGTCAAGTGGCTAGAGAGGAGTCTCAACAAAACACAGAAACCACAGAAGATCAATCACAGAGAAGACACAGTGGTTTATCCCGTGGTTCGGCCAAGACCAACGCTTGCCTACTCCACGTTGTGGCGTCCCAACGGACGAGGGTTGCAATCAACCCCTCTCAAGCGGTCCAAAGACCAACTTGAATACCACGGTGTTTTGTTTTGCCTTTCACTATCCCGTTTGCAAGGAATCTCCACAAATTGGAGTCTCTTGCCCTTACAAGTATATGATCACAAAGAAGCACAGAGTAAGGAAGGGAAGCAACACACCCAAATCCACAGCGAAACGCGCACACACACGGCCAAGAATCAAGCTCGAATGACTATCTCAAAGTTCTCACTAGAACGGAGCTCGAATCACTTAGAATGACAAACGAATGCGCAAAGACTGAGTGTGGATGATCAAGAATGCTCTAAGGTTGCTTGGGTGTCTCCTCCATGCGCCTAGGGGTCCCTTTTATAGCCCCAAGGCAGCTAGGAGCCGTTGAGAGCAAATCTGGAAGGCCAATCTTGCCTTCTGTCGTCGGGAGCACCGGACAGTCCGGTGCACACCGGACACTGTCCGGTGCCCGATTTCCTTCCTTAAACGGCGCTGCCGACCGTTGCAGACCGTTGCAGATCTGGGAGCCGTTGGCGCACCGGACATGTCCGGTGCACACCGGACATGTCCGGTGCACACCGGACAGTCCGGTGCCGTCTTCTAGCCGTTGGCTCGGCCACGTGTCCCGCGCAGATTGCGCGGCCGACCGTTGGCCCGGCCGACCGTTGGCTCACCGGACAGTCCGGTGCACACCGGACAGTCCGGTGAATTTTAGCCGTACGTCGCCGGTTGATTCCCGAGAGCAGCCACTTCGCGCCGAGCCAGCCTGGCGCACCGGACATGTCCGGTGCACACCGGACAGTCCGGTGTACCCAGACTGGGCAGACTTTGGCTGCTCGAGCCATTTCTTCTCCAACTCGATTTTTTCTGTTTCCAGCACTTAGACACAATACATTAGTCCATAAAACAATGTACTAAGTCTGAGAAACATACCTTTATCCTTGATTTGTACTTTGTCCACCATTTTACAATTAGGCACCTGTGTTGGCCACTAAATCACCAAAATACTTAGAAATGGCCCAAGGGCACATTTCCCTTTCAACAAGCCTTAAGGGTTGCTCTTCACCTAAAGGAAGAAAGGTAAAAGCAAAGGTATGGGAACTCATCTTCTTAATCAATAATAGTTCCCATCAATTGGTATTTATTCTAAATTATCATAATCTACTTATGTGAAGATTAGTTCCTTTATTGGACTTAAAACAGTTAGAAGTGCATTCAATCTTGTTTTCATACATGCACTAGTCCATTAGAATCTAATTCATTCCTTTGCTATATCTGTGCTCATATTGATATGCTTCCAAGTTATGGTTATCAATTCTGTGTGAAGAAAACATCAATATGAAGAAGTAAATTTCCCTTGATTTGATTATAAATGTCAAAAGGTGCATATACCTCTTTTCTATCGCCATGCACTAATATTAAGGATTTTACTTCGTGTTTGTGTGACTTTTGGATGATGATTTGTCTATATCTCTTATCTAAAGAAATCATCATTTGTCATATACTCCTTTGTGCCGCTAATATCTCTTTTTTGAGTGTTTTCAATAAGTTTGAAAGGAAAAAGAGACAACTATAAAGGGAGGACACTCAAATGAAAAGGAAGATGTCAAAAACAACAACACTTACTTAGACAGTAAGATCATCAAATTAATCAATGGTGTGGTTGTAAGTATTCTAAACCTTTTTTATTTTGAGAATTCAAGGCATAAGCTAATTATTGCAAATTTTATATGCCTTAATAAAGATGTACAATGCATACCCCTATTTGTCTTTAAAAGAGAATGTATCTAACCAAGTCATTCAAATACTTGATGCACATCTTTAGGGGGAGCCCATTTCTATATCTTGATTATGTTGAAATTAACACTCAAGTATGTGCATATAATTTGTGTAACCTTCTTTATTTTACTTGTGATCTACTTGATATGTGACAATAACAATTTGTTTAGAGAAAGGGGTCACTAGTTGTAGAATTCTCTCTTGTGTAAAATAATTTTGTATATTGTCTCGTGCATAGGACTTAAATGTCCAATTCCAAGGACAAAGCATAATAAAGAGAGTGTCTCTATGTGAAGGTACAAAAGGATAAAACTACTTGCTGTAATTTACACATTTACCTAGATCTTTCACTTATACATATATTGCATATCCTTAAGATACAAGAGGAAGAAAAAGCATGTCTATGCATAACCCTGCTTCATACCTAGTTTATCCACTCAAAATTTCATTCCTGCTTTGATGCATTTCTGTTAAATCTGGGTGAAGTAATATTCTTGTCAAAGAACTTCAAGCTTACCTTGTAACGAGGATAAACTACCTTTGTTCCAAAGGTGGAGGTTCCTTAAGTTTCTTTGAAACCTTAAGGGTAAATGCAACTAATATTTATAACATGCTTTCGTAAGTGCATAGTCTGTCATGAGCATCACATTTATATTATGACACATTGCACTTCACATTCCTATGATATAGATATGTTCTCATTAACCTCATTATGTGCATTTGGCATTTAAGGCCAAAATATGTATTCCTCTCAAGGCACATACTCAGGGGGAGCAACATATATTATAGAACTATGATAAAGCTTAATTGACATATCTTTTGATCATATATCTTTTATTTGGTACAAATGCATATTTCTTATTCTTCTTGTGCCAAAGCTAAGACTAATGTGCTTTCAAGTGTATTTCTATACTTAGTCTTGGATTGAAAGGGAAATGGAGTATTCGGCAAAGACAAAGCTTCCACTCGACCTTTGACGGTATCATTTAAGCTTTGCCGTTACTCCGCAAACTCTCAATGGTATGACCTTCACTCATATTTATTTTACCATGTGGGAGATAGTGCTAGGCCCCAAAGGGGGAGAGAATGAAAAAGGGCTCCAAAGTTCTCCGTTTTTGGCGATTAATGCCAAGTGGGGAGAAAATATTAAGCCCAAAGCAAAAGGACCGCACCACCACCATTTCAAAATTTTCAAAATGAATTTTTCAAATAATGTATTCTAAATTAGTATCAATTGGTATCTATGTTTCACTTAATTCGTGAAAGTAAACTTTCAATTTGGTATCTTTAAAACTTCACATTGATAAGGAAAAATTCCAATTGGTATAATTTTCACTTGGTATCTATTTCAAAAATCCTCTTGAAAGCTAAGAGGAGAATTTCATTCAGGGGGAGCTTGTATTTAGTCAAAGGAAAAGCATTTGAAACAGGGGGAGAAATTTCAAATTTTGAAAATGCTACTTGCAATCTTATTCATATACCTTTGACTATTTGCAAAAGGATTTTTAAAAGATTTTCCAAAAAGATTTGCAAAAACAAAACATGTGGTGCAAATGTGGTCCAAAATGTTAAACAAAAGAAAGCAATTCATTCATACTTAGTAAGACTTTCAATTGGTTTAATTCCAAGTAACCTATGCACTGTCATCTCAATTGCAAACTAGTTACATTTCTGCACTTCATATTTGCTTTGGTTTGGGTTGGCATCAATCACCAAAAAGGAGGAGATTGAAAGAGAAATTAGGCTAACCATTTCCTATAATTAATTTAGGTGGTTGATGACCAACGCAAACACGTGGACTAACTAGTTTGTCTAGAATTCATGTATTATATGTGCATAAGGTTCAACACAAAGCAAGAAAGAAATCAAGTTAGGGACACAATTTAAATGGAGCAAAAGGACTTGAGTGTGCTGGAAATTGGCGCACCGGACTGTCCGCTGTGCCACTGGACAGTGTCCGGTGCACCAGGCCGTACAACTTCAAAACAGCCACTCTCGGGAATTCCAGAGTGTGCTCCGCTATAATTCACCGGACTGTCCGGTGTGCCACGGGACTATCTGGTGAGCCAGCGGAGTAAAGGCTCTCTGCGCCAACGGTCGATTCTGCAAAGTGATACAGTGATGAACAGTGTCGCGCAGAAGTCAGAGCAGCGAAGTCAGAGGGGCACCGGACTGTCCGGTGCCACAAGAGGACAAAGCCTCCAACGGTTGACCAGCTCAGAACCCTAACAGTTGGGTGACGTGGCGGCACACCAGACAAGGAACAGTGCCTATCCGGTGGTGCACCAGACTGTCCGGTGCGCCCGTCGACAGAAAGCTGGTGCTTTCTGTCCAACGGCTATTTGAGGGGTTGGGGCTATAAATACCACCCCAACCGGCCATCTCAAGGTGTGGGAGCCCAAGCAACATATCAAGGCATATATTTGACATATCCAAGCCCTCCCAACCACCTCCATTCATTGATCTATTTCATACACAAGATTTAGGCCACATCAAAGCCTCACAAGTGCCTCAAAGGAGAAATCAAGCAAAAGAGAGCTACTCGTGTGCGTTTAGTGATAGTGCCTTGTGAAAATCGTGAGAGAAAGTGTGTGCTACATCTTGTGATCATTTGAGCATGGAGTTTTGACTCCCATTCATCTTTCTCCAAACCTTTTGGAGCCTTGTAAAGCTAGCAAGAGACACCTAAGAGTGTGGTGGTCCTTACGGGGTCTTAGTGATCCTTGAGATTAAGAAGAAGCACTCGCCGATCTTGGTGATCGGTGGAGAGAGGGAAAGGGTTGAAAAAGACCCGTCCTTAGTTGACTCCTCAACGGGGATTAGGTTCTTAGTGAACCGAACCTCGGTAAAACAAATCACCCGTGTCATTTGTGTTTATTGCTTGTGATTTGTTTGCTTTCTCCCTCTCTAAGTTCTCTTGCACTATTCTTTGTTGATATCACTTTGTGTTGCCTCAAGTTAAATTCTCATATTTAGAAGAAACACCTTGCAAGCAAGAACTTGTGTTATTTCTCTTCTTATCTAAGCCCCTTGCATTATTCTCCATAAACATTTTAGTTATGTTGCTTTGTATTAATTCTGCATTCTTTCAAAGCAATACTCTTTGCAAAGGACTTAGTTTTATACTCCGATAATCGTGCATCTTGTTCTAACCACTAATAAAGGGATCAAGTCTGGGTTTAGAGTTATAATTTTCAGGTTTCGCCTATTGTCCCCCTCTAGGCGACTTTCACACCTCTAATAAAAATGACTTGTATAGTGACCTGAAGTGTACTCAGAAACATGCATGAAAAACCCGACATGACCACTAAAGAATCGAGTTCACAAATATTACTAGTACTAAATTGAAGAGCAAAAAACTTAAGAAACACAAACACCCACTATCAATGAGAGCACAAGCTCTGGTCTTTAACTAACACATAAGGCCTAGTTTGAGTACTTTAGTATTAAGGCCAATCCACATGTATTGAGGTGGATTGGGATGTAACTTAAATTAATTTACACCCCAATTCATCTCAACATACGTGGATTTGGGTAAATACTAGAGTACCCAAACAAAGCCTAATTGGTATAACAAAATAAACATTCAGTACTGATTTTTTATGAAGAAGTAATATGGGTGTGTGTCTTAACACACAATAAGACTGGTCACCGACCAGAAAGTACATGTGAATAGGTTTGCACTCACAAACGGTGCTTGATTCCCAAATATACTCTATCGACAACTTGCAATCCCATTGTTCAAAATTCAATTTAGTGAGGCAACCAAAAAAGCAATATGTTATACATGATGTATGTAACACTCCAAATGTTCATCACGTGCTAAATAACAATTTCCAACCAAAGCAGGAGATTAGTGACGATAATGAAATCTTTGTCACATTCATCTCCATCTATTTCGATGATGTCAAGCATCTTATGAAGTTCAGAAGTTTCATGAGTCCAAGTCTTGCTCGACAACAAAAGTTATCCAAGTGAAATAAATCAAATCTTATCAGCCCTACTTGACATTACGTTTACGGGATCTGAATTAAGCCAATTAGGAAACATGTACCATCCGTTATTATCCAACATTGATAATATAAATTAAAAATAACTTATGTGATTTTTGATAACCTGTGCTTAATCAAACGGGGATAAATAACGAGGCCCATTTAGAGTTTTGTACTGGCCCATTTCAGCCCACTCAAACCCTAACCCTAATTCCTTAGTACATGTATGTGGGTGTCTCAATTTGGGGAAAAGTCACATTCCTCTTTTCAGCGGCCGCACACCTACTCTCCCCACTCTCATCTCCTTCGTTATCTCTGCCCAGCACCCATGGAGACGTGGACCCCTCTGCTCGACCATGTCGTGCATGGCGCCCCCTGTCTCAGGCTCCTCTCCTCCCCACGGCGCAGCAGACCGACGCCCCTGCTCCTCTGTCCCATGGAGCCGAGCTCCCTTCCTCTGCCGACCGATCGAAGCTCTGGCCATGGTGGTTGTCGGCGCCCTTCCCACTACATGTCCCTCTACCTGACCTACTTGGCTGGGGCTGAGCTCATCGTCAGCTCACGACCACAACCATATCGTCGGACATCGAGGTCACACGAGAAGTAGCCATGAGATCTCGTCGCGCTCCAACTCGGTTAGCACAGGCCCGGCGCGATATCGTTACCCTTGGTGAGGCCCTCGCTGTCCCGCACTGTGACGGAACCTCCCAAGTCATTAGGCCCACTCAGGGTTTTCGAACCCATGTTGTTGTAGGTGAGGAAGCAGCAAACTTTTGCTGTTTTTGTTCTAAGGTGGTGCCAAAAGAAGAATCTCAATAGTGAAGTGCTCGTGGGAGGATGTTGGCCTCCCTTTGAAAAACAATATACTTTTATGCGGGAGGGGTATTTGCCTCCTGAGTTTGTAACAATAATACTATGCACTCATATACCACTGGTCTGTAATAACTATAACCCTCTTTCTGTACTTTGAATGTAAATTAAGTTATTGTAATTCACTTCCGCTTATTCGTTCCTCCGATGTGTTGTAATATCTGCGTGACGGGTGAAACGCTCTTGGGCGAAGAAAATGATACAGATACCGAACTTGTCGAGTGATTATGTGCATCTACAGGGTTGTCCAAGGTCCGTTGGATAAGGACAACTGTAGGTGGGCCTAATGACTTGGGAGGTTCCGTCATAGCTGGTATCGAAGCGAAGCCCATCTCTTCAGATATTATGAAGCATTTCAAAAGAATTTTCAAATCCTTATCTAAGAAAATTTCTTTCATTCTTACCACTTTCTGGAAGTTCTCCTCTTGTAAGCCCAGGTAATAGAGTGCAATATATAGAAAGTGGGATCAACGAAGGTTGGTTCCGTAATCATAGGGTTATGCATGCATCATGTTAAGAATCTACTAATAAATTTCTCCTCTTATGGAGATATGGCACGCACAAGGAAAACTGCACACAAATCTAAGGGACCCTTTGGTGTGCCTCGTCATCAGTTAGCTCCCAGACATGAAGGGAGCAGTAGCGGCTCCAACAACCCCATTGGAGATCTAGAAGCTAAGGTGGAGCAACTACGATCGGAGCTACGCCATCGGAATAGGGCATGGAGCAGGATAGTCAGCGTATTGCTGAGTTGTCAGCCGAAGTCGGCCGCTTGCAGTTTGAGATCTCCGAACGAGACTCAACCATTGATTGGGCCATTAACTCGCGCTCGATCGCTTGGCATCATGAAGCAAAAGCTCGGACTCGTGTGGATGAGGTCAGCATGGCCCTCGATAACCTGCAAGTATACTGTAATACTCTACATGAGGAAGTACATGTACTATATGGTCGACTGCACCCGGACGTGCTCGCTGACGCTGCTGCAATGGAAGCTATACCCTAGGAAACAGCAAATGAAGGACTTGGTGGGGAGTTGGACCTTTTCAAGCCTCCTCCTACTATGAACCTGGCTGACAAGCGATCCCCTGCAGCAGACAGTGAAGCAACGCAAGATAATGAAGACTAGAGTAGTATAAGTTCAAATACTATACCTATGTCATGTTGTACACTTGAGTCTGTATCATTACGTTTTGGTAATGTAAAATGATGGTGTGTATCGGCATGTTATATTTCTCCTAGATGTTTCTTTTCCTTAGATGCCATCAAGAACTCGTGCGCATGGCGGTGCGGGTACTTCCCGTGGTCGGGAAGACACCCCTAATCCACCACCTGTACCACCAACGTTGGCCAAGGCTATCGCTGCCTTGGTCAACGTGACTGCAGATAATACTCGCTTTTTACGTGAAATGGCGAGTAATCAATTCCAGCAACATGGCGGAAGGGCTCCTCCACAGGGACCGTGTGAAACCTCATATCTGGATTTCTCTGAAACGTGTCCCCCACTCTTCATTAAAGCTGAAGATCCTCTTGAAGCTGATGAGTGGATAAGGGTAATGGAGCAGAAGTTCGGATTACTCCATTGCACCGAAACCCAGAAGCTGTTGTTCGCTGCCCAGCAACTGAGAGGCCCTGCTAGTAACTGGTGGGGAAATTTTGTGGCAATTCAACCAGCTGGACATCAGGTCACTTGGGATGAATTTAAATTGGCATTCCGTGAGCACTATATTCTAGAAGGAGTGCTTCACATGAAAAAAGAGGAATTCATTCGACTAAAACAAGGAGGGGATACTGTGATGCAGTATCTCAACAAGTTTAATCATTTATCCCAATATGCGATTGATCAAGTAAACACTGACCTGAAAAAGAAGAATTGCTTCATGAGAGGACTCAATGACAGGCTGCAGAGGAAAATGGCCGCCTGTCTAGATCTTACCTACAACAGAGCTATCAGCACAACGCTGGCAGTAGAAGCCAAGAATACAGGCCATGGAAAATCAAAGGGATTCGGAGGTGACAGGTCCGATCAGGGACCTGAGAAGCGAACAAGGTTGGTAATCCAACCATTCAATCAGAATCGTTCTTCGCCTCGTCTACCCTCCTAGCCATTCAAACCGCATGTTTTCATTCGTCCTACCACTGCCCCCACTTCTACAAATTAGCCGAGTGCCCCTGGTGCTCGTTTCCCCGCCCTCCCTAGTTCTTCAACTGGCTGCTTCAACTGTGGGAAGTCTGGTCATTTTATAAAAGACTGTCCATATTTGGAGCAGAATAAGTTCAACAATCAACAGAACTCTAGGAGCTCCACTCAAGGCAAAGGGAATGTCGGAGAGGAGATCTCCGGCCGGGTGGTGGAATGCACCCGCCCTAAATCCTAACATGAAAAGGGGCCTAAGCGTTTTGCCTGTCTACTAAGTGATGAATGAACACAAGGACACACAAGGGTTTAGAGTGGTTCAGGCCGCCGGAGCATAATACCCTACTCCACTATGTGCTGTATTGAGCTTGAGAGCTTGTATGAACTTGTGAGCCTGAGCTGCATCTAAGTGTCCCCCCTGAAATGCAGTGTGCCCTCCCTTTTATAGTCTAAGGGGGGCACGTACAAGGGTGCTGAGCCCCGACATGTGGGCCCAACGACATAACGGATGTAATACTTGGAGCGACTAAAACTCGTCCCCAGTGCAATCTTCCTCGCGCCCTGATATCCGCGATCTATTTAGCATTGGCGTGTAGGGGAAGCTTCCCTGGCAACGTACGAGTGATGTTGGACAGGCACAGTGCACTTCGCAGCATGGGCGTACTGTTTGGCAATGGAATGGACAGGCATGCCGCCTGCAGGATGGCCTAGACGTCGTCTGCCAGCTGAGTGGACAGGACACATTAAATGCTGAAGAGGCACATTGCCTGTTAGCGGGATAGTCAGGCGGTGCGTCTTTTCTGAAATAAATGCAGAGACGGCGCGGCCCAGAGGCCTTACGTTAGGCTCCGCCCGCTGGCTTACGTCACGCGCGGTAGGCCACGTGGCAGCATTAAGTCTTTGCCTAGGCAGGGAGCAGTTGCGTTATGCGGGCAGGTCCGCACCAGGCTGGGCCTAGACACATGTCGGCACCGGACCCCTGCCTGAGCAAGGCCTGGGTATTCTCTGCCCCAGAGTCTCGGGACCCGGCTATGGGTAGTCCGGACCCCACGCAGAGGGGTCTAGGACCCGACCTAGAGGTCCAGGTTGCACTCGCGGGGGTCCTGGACCTTGCTCCGGAGGTCCAGTCTACATGTACAGGGGTCCGACACTTTCCCATGGGGGTCCGGACCCACTGTTGGCATCTTGGAGTGTATAGTTATCTCAGCCACATGGCGACCCTGGAGCTATCCACGTGGTGGAGTCGGGTGTTGTTCACCACGTGACTAGAGATAGTCGCGTGGGCACCGCGTCCTCATGCTGTAGTAAGGGGTACCCCTGATCCAGGGTACCGATAGTGGCCCTCGGGCCCGCCTCAGGGGAGGATACGAGCCTGCAGGTGGGACCAAAGCTTGTACCTTGCGTCAACTTGGCATCACCGGTGACTGGGGCGCCTCCTTTACGCGCGCCGCATTAACTCGGCGCGCTCATGCCGTCAGCCTGCCATCGGTCACATCAACTGTCGTGCCTATTCCCACGGCTGACTGACCCGTGGTCTCCGCACTTGATGGCTTTACTGGGCCATGCGCGGGGTTCCTTGATACCGCTGCATTTGGTTTTGAAAATTCACCTTCTCTGTCTTCTGTGGCGGCCCCGAGGAGGCACGGTACTGGTGCGAGCGACGGTTCGACTTCTCTGCACCTAGGAACCGGTGCCCCAGGAGGATGACTCGTGGGCCCGGGCCCCCGCGTCAGAGACGGGGCTATTGGTTTCGGCGGAGGTGAAAAGGCACACTACCACAGATGGTGCCATGCGCCTCACGCGGTGGTTTGCCTTCTCCGCCCACGGAGGCCAACGCCCGAGGAGTATGCCTCGTGGACCTGGGCCCCCGTGCTAGAGGCTAGACTGCTGCTCTTGGTGGGGATGAAGAGGCGCGGTGATTTGCTCCTTGCGTGGTGGCTCGCCTTCTTCGCACACGGAGACCGACGCCCAAGGAGAATGACTCATGGGCCCGGGCCCACATGTCTGGGGCTGGACCGCTGCTTTCGGCGGGGATGAAGAGGCACGGCGATTCGCTCCCCACACGGCGGTTCACCTTCTATGCACTAGGAGACCAGCGCTCCAGTCGTATGACTTGTGGGGCCGGACCCCGCGTCATAGGCTGGGTGCTCCGGTGTGCATAGGGGGAGACTTCCCGTGGCGTTTCGGGGCGCGAGCGGAGGAGTCTGCCTTTAAAAAAGGGGTTCATCCCTCGAGTAGCAGCCATGCCTTCGCTTCTCTCCTACTCGCTGTGGCCTTCTGCCTTCAAGGTCTCTGCATTGCGTCACCGTAGTTCGCCATGGCCTTGAAATTTCATCGCGAGCGCTTTTAGACTGAGTGGACGCTTGACCTGGTGTGCCACCTGCCTAGATGGAGCGCGCCGGCGTTCGGTGGAAGGATCTGCGTCAGTGCCTTCCCCCTCGGCAATCTCGCCGCCGGGGAGCTCGCGCTCTTTGTTTCTTGCGTGATGGCGCTGCCGATCTCGCCTTCTTCTTGCTTTTGCTGTAGGAGTGCGACCTCGTGGGGGTTGGCGTTCTTCCGCCAGTGCTTAGTTTCAAGGATGTTCATCAGCCTCGCGGTGGTGGGAAGCGAGCCGGGCTACAGTCTCCCACCGGCGCTCGGCTCCAAGGATGATCACCAGCCTCGTGGTGGTGGGAAGCAAGCCGGGCTACGGCCTCCCCCTGTCCTTAGCTTCAAGGATGTTCATCAACCTTGCAGGGGTGGAGAGCGAGCCGAGTTATGGTTCTGCCTTCCGCATGAGCTGGTGGCCCGCTTCTTCCTCCAGCATTCAGAGGAAAGGATGTTCACCAGCTTTGCGAAGGAGGCAAACTTCGGCTACATCGTGCCGGCCGGACCGCAAGCGCCATCAGCCGCCGAGCTTCCAACTCCTTGGCTTGGATGGTCTTGTCATCACCCCCGTAGGGGGGCAGGGGTGAGGGCCTCTTCGCCATGGCACACGTGCGGAGATGGTCGCCACCGCTGGCGAGCCGCTGGTGCAGAGGTGGTCGCCGCCACTGGCAAGCCGCCCAGGAGGATTCCACAAGGACAGTGGCTGCGAGCTTCCAGTGCTACCCTGCTAGCGTCGAGTAGTTTACACCTGTAGAGATGGAGCTAGGGCTCTGCTTGAAGGCGGATGTAATAATTTTGTTTTTGTGAGGTACTTTTGAGTACTATTTATCAAGTAGTAGTAGTACTTATCTGTGTACCACTTGTCCCTGTTGTGTGTGGAGTTGCTGACTCCTCCCTGGTACCTGGCCCCCTGGGATGCAGGCTCGAGGTGTTGAGGCTGCATACCAGCATACCTAAGAAAGAGTTGGTAATGGTCCCCAGGAGGTAGCCTCGACTGGGGCTTGGACCTATACACAGCTTTGGCTAGGGAACGTTAGTAGTACACCCATAGGACCCATTGTCTTACATTAGCCATCCTTTGACACACGCTCAGGACTTGCAGGTTTTAGTCTGGGAAGCCAAGTTGTGTGTCCGGACCCCCTAGGATGCGGTTCTAGATACTAGGACACCCGTCGCAGAGTGGTGGAGCGTGCAGGCTTATGGTATAGGACCAGGCTAAGCGGCTACACGGCTCCGGACCACCCTAGGAGACAAGTGCCCATTCTCTAGTGTTGGACCCCAGGTTGTCGGACCCACAGGACTATACCTCCAAATACTAGGGTACTCGTCATAGAGTGGTGGACTGTGCAGGCTTACGATACTGGACCAGGCTAAGTGGCTATGCTGCTCTGGACCACCCCATGGAATGAGCTCCCGTTCTTTAGAACTGGCCCCCAGGCTGTCGGACCCCTCTGTTTTTGTAAAGGGGTCCTATGCTATAAGCCTGGCTATTCAATATGGATGTCTTCATGTCAGACGGGATGGGAACTGTATGGGTGGGTTAGATAAAAATTAAAATCTAGAAACTGCAGGGTAAGACCATGGAGCAGGAGGATAACACTATCATAGGAGCGCATCTGAGGGGGTAGATCTTTTATTTATAACTTGATACGCATGGGTGCGAACCAACAGGCCAGGCTTGTGAAGGTGGACCTCACCGGGCTAACGTTCACGTATGCTTTACCTAGTTACAAAAGGGAGAAAAACTCGACCCCTCCGACTTACTCCTATGGATAGAACTTACAGAGATGCTCCAGGGGTTGGAAAGAGGTACTCCTTCAGTTGTAGCAAGGTGGTCGCCCCCAGGTCGGTGTATTCCCGTCACCTTGAAGGGTCCTTCCCAGCTGGGGGAGAGTCTGTGGAGCCCTCCTTGGTTTGGTACTTGCCATAGGAATAGGTCCTGACCCTAGGTTCCCATCTGCGTTTGATGATGGAGTCCATGTCCTCATGCTGTAGCCATTTCTGCATGTGCCCATCAGAAGATTGGACCCATGGGGAGTCCAGAAAGGTTTCCGGGGGAAGGCAGGCTTCGGCCCCGTAGACCAGGGAGTAGGGGATCCCTCTGGAGGTCCATCTTGCTGTCGCCACCGGAGTCCGAACTTCCGGTGAAAACAACCTTCAGGTCCCCCTCAGGTGATTGATACCTGAGGTCCCGTTCAGCCGCGGTCACCTCGCTGTCGTTGACCCTTTCCTTGCCAGGTCGGCGACGAGGTGGGGAGCCGTCCTTGGAAGTCTGCTCGCGCCGCTCGCTGACATGTTTTGCAAGGTCAATGATCTCACGACACTACGCGGCGCTGTGGCGACTATTGGGGTGCATAGAGCATGAGCCGCTGTTACCCCTCTGCGGCCGTGGGTGCTTGTTGTGGTCGCCCCGGCCCCCAGTCGCAGCTACAACGACTAGAGCGGCAGAATGCGGCTTCTCGTGGCCGCGGTTCTTCTTCTTCTTCCTGTCCTAGGTGGCGGTACCGGAGCCACTCATCTGGGCATCCCTAGCCTGTGGCGCTGAGTGCCACGCACGGCCCTCGGTGGCCCTGGCGCACTTGTCGGCTAGAGCGAAGGGAGTGGAGACAGTTTCCACGTCATGCATAGCCAACTTCTCCAACATCTTTTCATCACGCACTCCCTGGCAGAAGGCCGTGATGATAGTCGCATCAGAGATGCGAGGTATAGTACCTCGCACCTTGGTGAAGCGGGAGATAAACGTCTGGAGAGTTTCTCCGAGCTCCTGCCTCACTGCGTGGAGGTGGGCCTCCACACCGTGTTGTTGGTAAGCGCCGGCGAAGTTCGCTGTGAACCACGCGCAGAGCTCTTCCCAAGAGTAGATCGATCCTGGGTCAAGGTTCATGAGCCAAGTCCAGGCCGGCCCAGACAAGGCGACATGAAAATACGTTGCCATCACAGCGGTGTTTCCACCTGCTGCCGTGATGGCGGTGACGTGAACCTGCAAGAATTCCAACGGATTGGATGTACCGTCGTATTTCTTCGGCAGGTGCGGCCGGAACTTGGATGGCCACGTCGCTGCGTGGAGATGATCTACGAGCGTGACGCAGCCCACGCCGGCTAACGGGACACCCATCAGGATTCGGGTGCCTGTTGGGGTCTGCGGTGCTATCGCAGCGAAGTCGTAATCGAGGTTGCGACCCTCGATGTTTTGCCGACGCTCACACGCCCTCCCAAGAGTGACAAGGGCATCTTCGCCCGCACTCCTATGGTTGAGTTCTGCCCGTAAATCGTCTGGCACCTCTAGAGAGGTTGCGGCGTCTTCTCCTACCCGGCGGCGGTTGAGCTCCGCCCGCAAGTCCTTGGTCGGCGCAGCTCTTACAGAGGGCGAGCGCACTGACACCGACACCTCATGTTGATGCCGGGGCGAGCGAGGCCTGGGCCTGGCCGAGCCAGAGTGCGCCATGCCAAGTAGCCAGTCGACATCGTCACGCCACTGCTTCATGGCCCCCGGCGAGGCCGTAGAGCTAGGAGGGTGGCGCAACAACTCCCTGGCTGCGGACAACGCACCAGGGGCGGCCCTTGACGCCCTGGTCGACTACACAGGGATGCGCTGCCGCACAGAGCGCATAGCAGCAGCTGCACCGGGTGCAGGGCGGCTAGAGGCCCGTGGCACAGATGAGGCAGCCTCCTCCATGGGGAAATCCTCGGGGATGAAGTCGTGGTGCTCGACGATGTGAACCATGGTGCCGAGAAGGAAAACAAGCAAAAACCTAAAGCCTAAGCCCCTACCTGGCGCGCCAAATGTTGGAGAGGAGATTTCCGGCCGGGTGGTAGAATGCACCCGCCCTAAATCCTTAGATGAGGAGGGGCCTAAGCGTTTTGCCTGTCTGCTAAGTGATAAACGAACACAAGGACACACAAGGGTTTAGAGTGGTTTGGGCCGCCGGAGCGTAATACCCTACTCCACTGTGTGCTGTATTGAGCTTGAGAGCTTGTATGAACTTGTGAGCCTGAGCTGGGTCTAAGTGTCCCCCCCTGAAACGCAGTGTGCCCTCCCTTTTATAGTCTAAGGGGGGCACGTACAAGGGTGCTGAGCCCCAACATGTGGGCCCAGGGACATAATGGATGTAATACTTGGAGCGACTAATACTCGTCCCTAGTGCAATTTTCCTCACGCCCTGATATCCACGATCTGTGTAGCATTGGCGTGCAGGGGAAGCTTCCCTGGAAACGTACGAGTGATGATGGATGGGCACAGTGCACTTCGCAGCACTGGCGTACTGTTTGGCAATGGAATGGACAGGCACGCCGCTTGCAGGATGGCCTGGACACCGCCTGCCAGCTGAGTGGACAGGACACATGAAATGCTGAAGAGGCACATCGCCTATCAGCAGGATAGTCAGGCGACGCGTCTTCTCCGCAATAAATGCAGAGACAGCGCAGCCTAGAGGCCTTACGACAGGCTCCGCCCGCTGGCTTACGTCACGCGCGGTAGGCCACGTGGCAGCATTGGGTCTCCGCCTGGGCGGGGAGCAGTAGCGTTATGCGGGCAGGTCCGCACCAGGCTGGGCCTGGACACATGTCGGCACCGGACCCCTGCCTGAGCAAGGCCTGGGTATTCTTTGCCCCAGAGTCCCGGGACCCGGATGTGGGTAGTCCGGACCCCACGCAGAGGTGTCCGAGACCCAACCCGGAGGTCCGGGTTGCACTCGTGGGGGTCCTGGACCTTGCTCCAGAGGTCCGGTCTACATGTACAGGGGTCCGACACTTTCCCATGGGGGTCCAAACCCATTGTTGGCATCTTGGAGTGTATCGTTATCTCTAGCCACATGGCGACCCTGGAGCTATCCACATGGTGGAGTCGGGTGTTGTTCACCACGTGACTAGAGATAGTCGCGTGGGCACCGTGTCCTCATGCTGTAGTAAGGGGTACCCCTGATCTAGGATACCGACAGGGAACATGGCTAATAATTTAGCGAGCAAAAATGTTAAGAAGACTGGGCAAATTTATTACACTCAAGTGGCCACTACACCGAAAGGAGAGCCAGTAATGATGGTTACGTTTCTTATGGCCAATTACCCAGCAGTCATTCTCTTTGATTCTGGTGCTTCACATACATTCATAAGCAAGAAATTCATGGAAAAATATTGCATTCCTTGCACTAAATCAAGGGAAGGGTTTATTATCCATTCGCCCGAGAGACAAATATTCACTAAGGAAGTAGCCTTCCATGTGCTAGTAACACTGGCTGAACGGGACTTTCCCACCAACATGATTGTCTTAAAAGGCCAAGACATAGATGTAATTCTGGGCATGAATTGGTTAGCCCAGCACAAAGCTATCCTTAATACTGACTTAAGGACTATCAAGTTGAGCCATGGCAATGAAGAGGTTCTTTTGTCCATCCCTATAGCTACCCCAGCCAAACCATCTAGACAGGTCTATGAAGCCATCATACTAGAAATTCAGGATATTCCGGTGGTATGTGAATTTCCAGATGTATTTCCTGAAGATCTGCCTGGATTACCTCCAGAACGGGATGTAGAGTTTGTGATCGAACTAAAGCCCGGTACAACCCCTATTTCTAGAAGATCGTACCGGATGCCACCAAATGAATTGGCAGAGCTTAAGACACAATTACAAGACTTGCTGGAGAAGGGATTCATTCGGCCTAGTTCATCACCTTGGGGATGTCCCCCAATCTTTGTCAAGAAGAAGGATCAAACGCTTCAGATGTGCGTGGACTATAGACCCCTTAATGAGGTCACTATCAAGAATAAGTACCCTCTTCCCGGAATCGATATCTTGTTTGATCAACTGACCGGAGCTTGGGTATTTTCCAAGATTGACCTCAGGTTGGGCTACCATCAGATCCGTATTCGACCCGAGGATATACCCAAGACCGCATTTACTATGCGGTATGGATTATTCGAATATTTGGTTATGTCCTTCGGATTGACAAATGCTCCTGCCCACTTCACATATCTAATGAACTCGGTGTTTATGCCCGAGCTGGATAAATTTGTGGTGGTCTTCATTGATGATATCTTGATCTATTCCAAGACTGAAGAGGAGCATGCTAAACATTTACAGATCGTGTTAACGCGCTTAAGGGAACACCAATTATATTAAGCAAATGTGCGTTTTGGCTGGAGGAAATCCAATTTTTAGGACATGTATTGTCTGCAAATGGGATTGCGGTTTACCCCAGCAAGGTCAAGGATATTCTAGAGTGGAAACGCCAACCACTGTACATCAAGTTTGAAGTTTTCTTGGGCTAGCTGGCTATTACCGCAGATCTATCCCGGATTTCTCCAAGATTGTGAAGCCAATCACAAGCCTACTGAAGAATGATACCAAATTTAACTGGTCCTCAAGATGCAATGAAGCCTTCGAGCAGCTGAAGGTATTATTGACCATTGCTCCAATATTAGCTCAACCAGATATTGAAAAGCCTTTTGACGTGTACTATGACGCATCAGGCAGTGGTCTCGGATGTGTCTTAATGCAGGAGGGCCAAGTTATAGCATATGCTTCAAGACAGTTGCGCTGGCATGAGGAACATTATCCAACTCATTGTAACACCCCTGGTGTTACTATAATTAAAACTTGAGCATGGAATCATAAGCATTGGCATTGCATATGTTTGACACACCTAGAGTGCATTCACTAGGCAAAAATTTCAAACAAGTTGTATTGTTTTAAGTGTTTTTGCAAATAGCACCCTGGTTCAGGAACTTAACCCTAAATAGAGGTTAAAGGGGTAAAACTTCACTTAAGATGAGAAAACCTAAAGACTTTAGGGTAAAAGTCATAAAATGACTCTAAGAACAAACTTGAATTCCTTTTTTACCCCTGGGATACCAGAAACCCTAATTGGAACCCTGGAAAACTCTAAAACCAAAACCCTAGGGGCTTATGTGCAAAATTAGCCCACTTTTGGGCTAAAGTGCAAAAACCAAGCCAAATAAGTATTTTAAGTCAATTGGTTCACAAATATGTGGATTTGAAAGCCAAACCCAAGGTTTTGGACTTAAATGCAAAATGGACCTCATGTGAGTTTTATTCTAAGTCTGAAAATCAGAGAATGGGCTCAACTTTGGGACTTTGTAACTTACAAAGTATAGGGTTTTTGCCCTAGGTCACCACATCAAAGTTGAAGACCAATTATAGGAGAACAACTTTGCTAAAGAGTGTGAGCTTAGTTGTTATGAGAAATTTGGAGAAAAACCCAATCAAAGTTTGACTGTCAGGCTTGTTCATTCTGAAAATCAGCTTTTCAGTGTAACAGGGTCGACTTTGTGGGTGAATTAAACCTTGATCCAATGACTTTTTGTGAATACACATTGCAGCAAAGTTGTAGAGGGATTATAGTTCTACAACTTTACTACAGAAGGTTGGCTTAGGTTCCACACGAAAATTTGAGAAAATGAAGCTCCAATGTGCTCTGTCAGTCGCTCTGAATTGATGTTCACATGGTACAGTAACGGATAACTGAAGAAGATCCCGTTCCCTGCTCACCGCCGGCGGTCCATCACCGTTGATCACCGTTCGCCGTGATTCGTGCGTCGTGGTCATCGGTTAAGCGTAGCTCGGTAAAGATCCTTACCGCCGGTGAGCTGGCCACCACTCCGACGACCCCCCTGTCTTCCTTTCTGCTTTGCGGCTGGCACGATAAGTTCACCGTCGACCGCCGCTTCCCGACCGTGTGCCGTGTGGCCTAGCCGTTTCACAGCGCCGCCGTGACGCCCTATGACTGTCCCATCATCGTCGGGGAGGTTGCCACGGCGGTGGACACGTATTCACCGCGGCCAGTGCTTCTTCTTCACCTCCGACCACCGCGTGTCTCGTCCGAATTCGCGGCCACCGCTGTTAGAGGCTATAAATTGCCGCCACCATTCGCTCGGTTAGGTAATTACGCAACCAGAGAAACAACTTGTGCCTCGAATCATCCCTTAGAGCTCGCGAATTCCTCGTTTCCCCCAATTCGGTTCTCCGCCACCGCGAAAAGTACGTCACCGTCGCCAGCCCCTTTCCGGTCAGTTCCCGTCCCCTGCTTTCTTGTTTAAGCACTTGCATAGCTCCGTGATGCTTATCAAGTCGTCAATTTGAACTGAGTGACCACCCATCACCGGGAACGCGTGGTTCTTGAATTCGTCCGCGTGGTTACCGTGGCCAGACCAAATTAGTTAGTCATCCTTAAAATTAACTTGGGGGAAATGATCAGTGGGGGTTTAATCCGGTGTATGTCGCTCGGGAGCGCCGGTCATGGCCCCATTCGGCCGGTCTGCTGGCTCGCCGGAGCGCGTCCGTGCGTGAACGGCGTCGAGGACTTCTAGTTATGAATAGATAGAAACGCAGGGGCCTTTTTGTAATGGTCAGTGACTTGGTTAAACAGTGAAATGACCTGTTCATAGTTAGCCAGAAGCGCGAGGGTCTTCGTGCAAAGTCGCCGACGTGGGCGCGCGCGCGGGCGTGTTTTATCATGGACCTGGGCTAGTTGGGCCAGAATCGGCCCAGTCCTATTTCATCCTTTTGCTTTTTCTTTTTCCAGCAGAGCCAAAATATTTATAGGAAAATGTAGAAAAATGCTAAAATTGTGAAACTAATTTTCCTAGGCTTGTTATTTTCCCTAGTATTTAGTAAAAATAGTTTTGTGATTTTTAATGGAAATAAGAAATTTTAGGGTATTTAAGGTAGTTAAAAGTATTAGTTATGGATTTTTAGAAATTAAATGGTAAGTCCAAAAATGTCCAAACTTTTTATGGGCACTTTAACCAATATTTAGAAGCCTTGGGTAGAATTTGGGTTGATTTGGACCTTGTTTGATCACTAAACCCAAAACCAACCCCCCTGCCCTATGAACTCCTTAACCGACTCCGGAAACCTTAGGTTCTCGGAGTACCGTGAAGGAAAGTTGTACTCAAGACTTGGATAATAAGTTTATATATTATCTTTGCATCCTCATGAGCACCCCATGGCATCCATTCTTATGCATATATATGGTTATGTTAGAACACGAAGAAGAAGAAGAGGTCACTGAAGAGGGAACTCCACCAATCTCAGATCCTCAAGCAGGCAACTGTTTTTATTTCGATATTTGTGGATCCGAGCAGGACTCACCTGATAACAAAGGCAAGCCCCGGTGCATTTGCCACCTCCCTTGATGTTTTTAAAATCTTTCTCACTTGCTTGCTGCATTAGGTGATAGGAGTTGATTGATTAAACAATTCCTGCATTACCTTCCTTGATCTTGATTACCCTCCTTGAAACCCTGTTTTTACAAAGAGGTTTTACTATGCTTAGTATTGCTTTAGAAAAACAAAAGGGTTTGTTTTACAAAAGATGTTTGGCAAAGTGGGAGGGATGTTTTCAAAAATAAAACTTGATGGTGGATCCATCATGGCCATGATGGATTCAACATCGGAAAAGATGTACCTCTGTCAGGTACCAAGTTTTTGGGTTAAAAAGATTAAGCTGAGACCGGGCGGGTGACTTGCACGAGAAGAGAGTCTCGGTGTAGTGTCTCCGTCTGAGTCGATTAAGGACCGTCTCGATGTAGGCTTGATGATCGGGGACCCTTTAACTGGTCACATGCCTCGTCATGGGTAAGCCTTGCCTCGGGCAGACTAAGGCCGGAATAAGATAACACGAAATGGGAGTGGAGCGGTGGCGAGAGTAGCGTGTACCCTCCGTGGCAAGAGGCTGGACGGTGGCGTATCTGTGCTCTCGGTTTGCGTGAACCTGATCCAGTCTTAAGAACCCCGGTGGCGGGTTGACATATGCAAGGGTTAAGTGCTACATATGTCGTGTGATTGGAGATCCTCAGCTGAGTATAATCGATTCGGATCGCCGTACCTTCGCGGTTATGAAGACTTGGTCACTGACCTACACGTAGCTTTCCACTAAAGATGATGGGTTTTTGTTAAGAAACTGGCTAGTACAGGACCAGTGATTGAACTAGGGTAGAAAGAACTCTAGTTGCAGGTAATTGAACTTAACTTGACAAATAAAATTCGATTTTTAAGGATCCACTTTAGTAAGCATTTCTGCAAAACAGAATCTTGATTATTTGAAAAGCCTTACCTTGACTCCCTAAAAGCCAGCATACCCTTGAGAGTCTTTTCTTTAGTCGGGTAAGACTTGCTGAGTAATTCCATACTCAGGGTTTATCCCCTCGTTGTTTTTAGGTGAGGAAGTAGCAGACTTTTGCTGCTTCTGTGCCAAGGTGGTTCCCAAAGAAGAAAAACAAGACTGAAGTGCGGGAGGACTCGGTCCTCCACATAGGATCTTTTGCTTAAAACTGTTCGGGAGAAGTTTGTGTCTCCCTTGGTTTGTATAATATTACTACTCTGCACTCACTTTTAGACTGGTCTGTAATAAAATAACTCGAGCTTGCTTTGAAATAAATGTAAGTTTATGTAATTCGCTTCCGCATTTCTTTATCTCCGATGATCTGTAATGTCTGCAAGACGGGTGAAACGTTCCTGGTGAGGTCAGAAAAGATACCGAGCTTGTCAAGTGACTTAGGAACATCTACAGGGTGTCTGATGTCTGTTAGACGAGGACAACTGTAGGTGGGCCTAATTACTTGGGAGGTTCCGTCACAGCTGGTATCGGAGCGTAGCCCTTCTTTGCAGATATTATGAGGCATCTTCAAAAGGATTTTCGAAAGTCTTACCTAAAAACTCTTTTCTCTTCTTACCTAAGTACTCTGAAGAGTTTATCTTAAAGACCAGATAGGAAGAGTGCAATGTATAGAAGGTTGAATCGACTAAGGTTGATTCTGTACTTATTCATGCATCATGCTAAGAAGTATACTAATAACATTTTCCCCTTAGAAAGATGCCGCCACGCACAAGGCTAACGGCACGTAAGTCAACGGGACCAATTGGAGTACCCCGGCATCAACTAGCCCCTCGACACGAAAGCAGTAGCAGCGGAAGTAATGACCCTATAGGAGACCTGGAAGCCGAAGTGAGTCGACTTCAAGCAACGCTGCAACACAGGACCAATGTTTGGATCGCAGACGGAGATAGAATCAATGAACTAAGAAGGGATATCCGTCATCTGCAGGATCAGCTGGCTGATCGAGACTTAGCACTTGACTGGGCAGTACAGTCTCATATGTTGGTGTGTGCTAATGAAGCGAGGGCTCAGGCCCAAATTAAAGAACTTAGCTCAGCTGTCGACAACCTGCAGGTCTACTGCAATACGTTGCATGAGGAAGTCCATGTACTATACTCACAACTACACCCTAGTGAGCCTGCACACTCTGCTGAGGCGGAAGCCGGACCCTCTCACGTTGCGGGACGCGCGCTGGGTGCGGAGTTAGACCTTTTTGAACCCCCTCCTTCTTTGAGGTTGGTTGATGTCTGGACTCCCACACCTGACGACGAGGCCGCCAAAAGTAACGGAAAGCAGGACTAATGGTGTAATGAAAGTAGAGTAGTGTATTGTAGGGTGTACTGATGTATAATAGGTTGAACTTTTGTAAAATGGGTAATGTATCCGGTTATGTAGCGTCGAGTCTGTATCATTACTCTTTATAGTAATGTAAAATGGAAGGTTTTCTTTGGCACATTATGTTTATTCAAATGTTTTTGCCTCAGATGCCGACCAGGACTCGCGGACAGGACGCAGCCGGAACTTCTGGGGGTCGGGATGTCACCCCAAATCCACCTCCGGTTCCACCCACGCTTGCCGAGGCGATTGCCGCCTTGGTAGATGCCACCGCCGACAATACCCGCTTCCTTAGGGAAATGGCGGGTCAGCAGCAGTTTCAACAACAGGCAGGAAGAGGTTTTCAGCAAGGTCCCCGTGAAACTACTTATCTGGACTTCTCCGAAACTCGTCCACCTCTATTCATCAAAGCAGAAGACCCGCTAGAAGCCGACGAATGGATACGGGTCATTGAACAGAAGTTTGGTCTTCTTCGTTGTTCTGAAATGCAGAAGCCATTGTTTGCGGCACAGCAACTACGAGGCCCTGCCATTACTTGGTGGGGAAATTTTGTGGCTATTCAACCTGACAACCATCAAATCACTTGGGACGAATTTAAAGCAGCCTTCCGCGAACACTACATACCTGAAGGAGTGCTGCATATGAAACAAGAGGAATTTATGAAGCTGAAACAAGGAGGAGACACCATCAATCAGTATCTTAACAAGTTTAATCACCTGTCACAGTATGCCAATGATCAGGTGAATACTGATTTGAAGAAAAAGAATTGTTTTATGAGAGGTCTAAATGACCGGTTGCAGCGAAAAATGGCCACATGTATTGATCTCACATATGGAAAGGCTGTCAGTACAGCCTTATCTGTGGAAGCAAAATACGCAAGTTCTGGGAAGAATAAAGGATTCAGTGGTGAGAGGCCTAATCAGGGCCAGGCGAAGAGGCAACGGTTCGTTATCCGGCCTTCTAGCCAAAACCATACTTTTTCTCGTCCACCAGCATTCCCTTTCAAACAGCCCATTATTATCCGCCCCAACAATACCTCCACTTCCCCAAATCAGCCGGGTGCCCCAGGCACTCGATTCCCTGCCTTGCCCAGCTCTTCAACTGGGTGTTTCAACTGTGGCAAGTCGGGACATTTTATCAAAGACTGCCCGTACCCCAAGCAAAATCAATCTAATGCTCAGCAAGGAACTGGGAAGTCCACTCAGCCCAAGGGAAATGCTGTGGGGAGGAATACCAAGAAGACGGGGCGCGTATATTACACTCAAGTGGCCATTACACCGGAGGGAGAGCCGGTGATGATGGGTACGTTTCCCGTGGCCAGTCACCCTGCAATTATTCTTTTTGATTCTGGTGCTTCGCATACCTTCATTAGCAAGACATTTGTGGAGCAACATCACATTGCATGTCATGAATCAAAAGAGGGATTTAAAATTCATTCACCTGGGGGACATATTTTTACTAGAGAAGTGGCCTATGAAGTGCCAGTAACAATGGCCGGACGGAACTTTCCTGCTAACATGATTGTTCTGAAAGGCCAGGATATAGATGTAATTTTGGGTATGAATTGGTTAACCCAACACAAGGCAATTCTCAACACTGAACTCAGAACCGTCAGGTTGAGCTATAATCAAGAAGAAATTCTTTTGACTCTCCCCAAAACCAATCCAGCCAAAGCTTCTGGTAGAATATTTGAAGCCATTGTACCGGAGATCAAGAACATTCCGGTAGTATGTGAGTTTCCAGATGTATTTCCAGAAGATTTGCCTGGACTACCCCCTGAAAGAGATGTAGAATTCGTAATTGAGCTAAAGCCCGGTACGGCTCCCATCTCCCGAAGATCGTACCGTATGCCCCCTAATGAGTTGGCAGAATTGAAGATTCAATTACAAGATCTACTGAATAAGGGATTTATCCGGCCAAGCTCGTCCCCATGGGGTTGTCCCGCCATTTTTATTAAGAAGAAGGATCAAACCTTGCGCATGTGCGTGGACTATCGGCCCCTGAATGAGGTCACCATCAAGAATAAGTATCCCCTTCCAAGGATCGATATCTTATTTGATCAACTGACCGGGGCGAGGGTATTTTCCAAAATTGATCTCAGGTCAGGCTATCATCAAATCCGTATCCGGCCCGAGGATATACCGAAGACCGCGTTTACTACGCGGTATGGATTGTTCGAATACCTGGTAATGTCTTTCGGGCTCACAAATGCTCCTGCCCACTTCACCTATTTGATGAACTCGGTGTTCATGCCCGAGTTAGACAAGTTCGTGGTGGTCTTCATCGACGATATTTTGATATACTCTAAAAATGAAGAGGAGCATGCTCAGCATCTACGGATTGTATTGACGCGCCTGAGGGAACATCAGCTGTATGCCAAGTTCAGCAAGTGTGCATTCTGGCTGGAGGAAATTCAATTTTTGGGGCACGTGTTATCAGCTAAAGGAATTGCGGTAGATCCTAGCAAGGTCAAAGATATTCTGGAGTGGAAACCCCCAACCACTGTTCACCAAGTCCGGAGTTTTCTTGGACTGGCTAGGTATTATCGCAGATTCATACCCGATTTTTCTAAGCTTGTGAAGCCAATCACAAGTTTGTTGAAGAATGACATTAAGTTCAATTGGTCTTCTAAGTGTAATGAAGCCTTTGAGCAATTGAAGACATTATTAACCACTGCTCCGGTATTGGCTCAACCGGACATCACTAAGCCTTTTGATGTATATTGTGATGCATGTGGCAGTGGGCTCGGCTGTGTACTGATGCAAGAAGGCCGAGTAATTGTGTATGTTTCAAGGCAGCTGCGCCGACATGAGGAGCTTTATCCAACTCATGATCTGGAGTTAGCTGCGGTGGTTCATGCCCTGAAAATATGGCGTCATTATCTGCTGGGAAATATCTGTCACATATATACAGATCATAAAAGTTTGAAGTACATCTTCACCCAGTCAGAGTTAAATATGAGGCAAAGACGATGGCTTGAGCTCATTAAAGACTATGATCTGGAGATCCATTATCACCGAGGCAAGGCCAATGTGGTGGCAGATGCACTGAGTCGTAAGACTTCCTGCCACTGCCTTATGGCGAAGGCCTCCGAGAACACTTTATGTCAAGAAATGGAGAAACTAAACCTGGGGATAATCCAGCATGGGACTCTAAATCAGTTAAGGTTTGAGTCAATCATTCTGCAGAAGATAATTGATGCTCAAAAGGATAATCTGGGTATGAAGCACATACGAGAGAAGACAAGGGCTGGAACAGCCAAATGTTTCAAGGAAGATGATCAAGGTGTGTTATGGTTTAACAACCGCATAGTAGTGCCAAAGGATGAAGAACTCCGCCAGCAAATCTTAGATGAAGCGCATCTTAGTCGCTATTCCATTCATCCAGGAAGCACCAAGATGTATCATGATCTAAAACAACACTACTGGTGGACGAAGATGAAAATTGAAATTGCACGCTATGTGGCTAAGTGTGACACTTGCAGACGTGTCAAGGCCATACACATGAAAACTGCCGGTCCATTGCAGTCATTACCAATACCAACATGGAAATGGGAAGACATAAGCATGGACTTCATTGTGGGATTGCCCAGGACCGCAAAAGGGTATGACTCTATCTGGGTGATTGTTGATCGACTTACAAAGGTTGCTCATTTTCTGCCGGTCAAGACATATTACCCGGTACTTACCTATGCAGAATTATATATTGCTCGTATTCTCAGTTTGCATGGTGTTCCAAAGACTATAGTGTCGGATCGTGGGCCACAATTTGCATCTAAATTTTGGGAAGAACTTCATAAATCCCTGGGTACTAAGTTACTCAACAGTTCGGCTTATCATCCTCAAACCAGTGGACAAACTGAGAGAGTGAACCAAATACTTGAAGATATGTTGCGGGCATGTGTCCTGGATTTCTCACAGAAATGGGATGAATGTTTACCTTTGGCGGAGTTTTCATATAATAACAGTTATCAAGAAAGTATCAAAATGGCACCTTTTGAAGCTTTATACGGACGTCGGTGTCGAACTCCGCTAAATTGGTCTGAACCTGGTGAAAGGTATTTCTTTAGGCCTGATATGGTAAAAGAAACCGAGGATAAGGTTCAGAAAGTTATTCATAATATGAAGAAAGCACAAGCTCGTCAGAAGAGTTATGCAGACACACGGCGAATGCCCTTATATTTCTTGGAAGGAGACTATGTTTATCTGAAAGTCTCACCAATGAAAGGGGTATCACGTTTCGGGGTAAAGGGAAAACTTGCACCCAGGTACATTGGTCCATTCCCTATTCTTCAAAGATATGGGCCAGTGGCGTATCAACTTCAACTTCCCGAAACATTGTCTGCTGTACATAATGTGTTCCATGTATCACAATTGAAGAAGTGTCTACGGGTTCCCGATCGAACCATTGAAGTGACAGATGTTGTCCTAGAACCAGATTTAACGTACTCAGAGCATCCTATTCGAGTTCTGGATCAAAAGGACAGGGTTACCTGAAGAAAGACTCTCAAGTTCTACAAGATACAATGGAACCAGCATTCTGAAGAAGAGGCTACGTGGGAAACTCAAGACTTCTTGAATAAGAATTTCCCAGGCTTTCTAGCCTCCTGTACCTTGTAAAGTGTATATAGTTATGGCAATAAAGGAATGAACCCCACCCCACCCTGCCTTGTACCAGAAATAAGGAAATAAAAACATGACACATTTCCTTTTCCATTACTCACCCTAGGACTTTAAATCTCGGGACGAGATTCTTTTATGGGGGGAAGGATGTAACACCCCTGGTGTTACTATAATTAAAACTTGAGCATGGCATCATAAGCATTGGCATTGCATATGTTTGACACACCTAGAGTGCATTCACTAGGCAAAAATTTCAAACAAGTTGTATTGTTTTAAGTGTTTTTGCAAATAGCACCCTGGTTCAGGAACTTAACCCTAAATAGAGGTTAAAGGGGTAAAACTTCACTTAAGATGAGAAAACCTAAAGACTTTAGGGTAAAAGTCATAAAATGACTCTAAGAACAAACTTGAATTCCTTTTTTACCCCTGGGATACCAGAAACCCTAATTGGAACCCTGGAAAACTCTAAAACCAAAACCCTAGGGGCTTATGTGCAAAATTAGCCCACTTTTGGGCTAAAGTGCAAAAACCAAGCCAAATAAGTATTTTAAGTCAATTGGTTCACAAATATGTGGATCTGAAAGCCAAACCCAAGGTTTTGGACTTAAATGCAAAATGGACCTCATGTGAGTTTTATTCTAAGTCTGAAAATCAGAGAATGGGCTCAACTTTGGGACTTTGTAACTTACAAAGTATAGGGTTTTTGCCCTGGGTCACCACATCAAAGTTGAAGACCAATTATAGGAGAACAACTTTGCTAAAGAGTGTGAGCTTAGTTGTTATGAGAAATTTGGAGAAAAACCCAATCAAAGTTTGACTCTCAGGCTTGTTCATTCTGAAAATCAGCTTTTCAGTGTAACAGGGTCGACTTTGTGGGTGAATTAAACCTTGATCCAATGACTTTTTGTGAATACACATTGCAGCAAAGTTGTAGAGGGATTATAGTTCTACAACTTTACTACAGAAGGTTGGCTTAGGTTCCACACGAAAATTTGAGAAAATGAAGCTCCAATGTGCTCTGTCAGTCGCTCTGAATTGATGTTCACATGGTACAGTAACGGATAACTGAAGAAGATCCCGTTCCCTGCTCACCGCCGGCGGTCCATCACCGTTGATCACCGTTCGCCATGATTCGTGCGTCGTGGTCATCGGTTAAGCGTAGCTCGGTAAAGATCCTTACCGCCGGTGAGCTGGCCACCACTCCGACGACCCCCCTGTCTTCCTTTCTGCTTTGCGGCTGGCACGATAAGTTCACTGTCGACCGCCGCTTCCCGACCGTGTGCCGCGTGGCCTAGCTGTTTCACAGCGCCGCCGTGACGCCCTATGACTGTCCCATCATCGCCGGGGAGGTTGCCACGGTGGTGGACACGTATTCACCGCGGCCAGTGCTTCTTCTTCACCTCCGACCACCGCGTGTCTCGTCCGAATTCGCGGCCACCGCTGTTAGAGGCTATAAATTGCCGCCACCATTCGCTCGGTTAGGTAATTACGCAACCAGAGAAACAACTTGTGCCTCGAATCATCCCTTAGAGCTCGCGAATTCCTCGTTTCCCCCAATTCGGTTCTCCGCCACCGTGAAAAGTACCTCACTGTCGCCAGCCCCTTTCCGGTCAGTTCCCGTCCCCTGCTTTCTTGTTTAAGCACTTGCATAGCTCCGTGATGCTTATCAAGTCGTCAATTTGAACTGAGTGACCACCCATCACCGGGAACGCGTGGTTCTTGAATTCGTCCGCGCGGTTACCGTGGCCAGACCAAATTAGTTAGTCATCCTTAAAATTAACTTGGGGGAAATGATCAGTGGGGGTTTAATCTGGTGTATGTCGCTCGGGAGCGCCGGTCATGGCCCCGTTCGGCCGGTCTGCTGGCTCGCCGGAGCGCGGCCGTGCGTGAACGGCGTCGAGGACTTCTAGTTATGAATAGATAGAAACGCAGGGGCCTTTTTGTAATGGTCAGTGACTTGGTTAAATAGTGAAATGACCTGTTCATAGTTAGCCAGAAGCGCGAGGGTCTTCGTGCAAAGTCGTCGACGCGGGCGCGCGCGCGGGCGTGTTTTATCATGGACCTGGGCTAGTTGGGCCAGAATCGGCCCAGTCCTATTTCATCCTTTTGCTTTTTCTTTTTCCAGCAGAGCCAAAATATTTATAGGAAAATGTAGAAAAATGCTAAAATTGTGAAACTAATTTTCCTAGGCTTGTTATTTTCCCTAGTATTTAGTAAAAATAGTTTTGTGATTTTTAATGGAAATAAGAAATTTTAGGGTATTTAAGGTAGTTAAAAGTATTAGTTATGGATTTTTAGAAATTAAATGGTAAGTCCAAAAATGTCCAAACTTTTTATGGGCACTTTAACCAATATTTAGAAGCCTTGGGTAGAATTTGGGTTGATTTGGACCTTGTTTGATCACTAAACCCAAAACCAACCCCCCTGCCCTATGAACTCCTTTACCGACTCCGGAAACCTTAGGTTCTCGGAGTACCGTGAAGGAAAGTTGTACTCAAGACTTGGATAATAAGTTTATATATTATCTTTGCATCCTCATGAGCACCCCATGGCATCCATTCTTATGCATATATATGGTTATGTTAGAACACGAAGAAGAAGAAGAGGTCACTGAAGAGGGAACTCCACCAATCTCAGATCCTCAAGCAGGCAACTGTTTTTATTTCGATATTTGTGGATCCGAGCAGGACTCACCTGATAACAAAGGCAAGCCCCGGTGCATTTGCCACCTCCCTTGATGTTTTTAAAATCTTTCTCACTTGCTTGCTGCATTAGGTGATAGGAGTTGATTGATTAAACAATTCCTGCATTACCTTCCTTGATCTTGATTACCCTCCTTGAAACCCTGTTTTTACAAAGAGGTTTTACTATGCTTAGTATTGCTTTAGAAAAACAAAAGGGTTTGTTTTACAAAAGATGTTTGGCAAAGTGGGAGGGATGTTTTCAAAAATAAAACTTGATGGTGGATCCATCATGGCCATGATGGATTCAACATCGGAAAAGATGTACCTCTGTCAGGTACCAAGTTTTTGGGTTAAAAAGATTAAGCTGAGACCGGGCGGGTGACTTGCACGAGAAGAGAGTCTCGGTGTAGTGTCTCCGTCTGAGTCGATTAAGGACCGTCTCGATGTAGGCTTGATGATCGGGGACCCTTTAACTGGTCACATGCCTCGTCATGGGTAAGCCTTGCCTCGGGCAGACTAAGGCCGGAATAAGATAACACAAAATGGGAGTGGAGCGGTGGCGAGAGTAGCGTGTACCCTCCGTGGCAAGAGGCTGGACGGTGGCGTATCTATGCTCTCGGTTTGCGTGAACCTGATCCGGTCTTAAGAACCCCGGTGGTGGGTTGACATATGCAAGGGTTAAGTGCTACATATGTCGTGTGATTGGAGATCCTCGGCTGAGTATAATCGATTCGGATCACCGTACCTTCGCGGTTATGAAGACTTGGTCACTGACCTACACGTAGCTTTCCACTAAAGATGATGGGTTTTTGTTAAGAAACTGGCTAGTACAGGACCAGTGATTGAACTAGGGTAGAAAGAACTCTAGTTGCAGGTAATTGAACTTAACTTGACAAATAAAATTCGATTTTTAAGGATCCACTTTAGTAAGCATTTCTGCAAAACAGAGTCTTGATTATTTGAAAAGCCTTACCTTGACTCCCTAAAAGCCAGCATACCCTTGAGAGTCTTTTCTTTAGTCGGGTAAGACTTGCTGAGTAATTCCATACTCAGGGTTTATCCCCTCGTTGTTTTTAGGTGAGGAAGTAGCAGACTTTTGCTGCTTCTGTGCCAAGGTGGTTCCCAAAGAAGAAAAACAAGACTGAAGTGCGGGAGGACTCGGTCCTCCACATAGGATCTTTTGCTTAAAACTGTTCGGGAGAAGTTTGTGTCTCCCTTGGTTTGTATAATATTACTACTCTGCACTCACTTTTAGACTGGTCTGTAATAAAATAACTCGAGCTTGCTTTGAAATAAATGTAAGTTTATGTAATTCGCTTCCGCATTTCTTTATCTCCGATGATCTGTAATGTCTGCAAGACGGGTGAAACGTTCCTGGTGAGGTCAGAAAAGATACCGAGCTTGTCAAGTGACTTAGGAACATCTACAGGGTGTCTGATGTCTGTTAGACGAGGACAACTGTAGGTGGGCCTAATTACTTGGGAGGTTCTGTCACACTCATGACTTGGAATTAGCTGCTGTGGTTCATGCCCTTAAAATATGGCATCATTATCTGCTGGGAAATATCTATCATATATATACAAATCAGAAAAGTTTGAAGTATATTTTTACCCAGTCGGAACTAAACATGAGGCAGAGGAGATGGCTTGAGCTGATTAAGGATTATGAATTAGAAATCCACTATCACTCAGGAAAGGCCAACATGGTGGCAGATGCACTAAGTCGCAAGGGTTCCTGCCATTGTCTTACAATAAAGACCTCTGACACCACCTTGTGTCAAGAAATGGAGAAATTAAACATGGAAATGATTCAACATGGAACCTTGAACCAATTGAAGCTTGAGTCGATTCTTCTGCAAAAGATTATTGATGCACAAAGAAGTGATAAGGGTATGAGACATATTCATGAGAAAATAGAAGCCGGCAAAGCAAATTGTTTCAGAAGGGATAATCAAGGCATAGTATGGTTTAATAACCGCATAGTTGTGCCCAAGGATGTTGAGATCCGCCAGCAAATATTGGACGAAGCTCATCTTAGTCGATATTCCATTCATCCTGGAAGCACTAAGATGTATCAAGATTTGAAGCAACATTATTGGTGGACAAAAATGAAGATCGAAATTGCACGCTATGTGGCGAGGTGTGACACTTGTAGACGTATCAAAGCCATACACATGAAGACTGCTGGTCCACTGCAATCTTTGCCCATCCTGACTTGGAAATGGGAGGACATTAGCATGGACTTTATTGTGGGATTATCTAGAATAGCCAAAGGATTTGATTCTATCTAGGTTATAATTGATCAACTTACAAAGATCGCCCACTTTCTTCCAGTCAGGGTAAAGTATACAGTAGCCACATATGCGGAACTTTATATTGCTCGCATTCTCAGTTTGCATGGGGTTCCAAAAACAATTGTGTCAGACCGTGGACCACAATTTGTATCCAAATTTTGGGAAGAACTCCATAAATCTCTAGGTACTAAGCTGCTCCACAGTTTGGCATATCATCCTCAAACCAGTGGACAAACTGAGAGGGTAAACCAAATACTTGAAGACATGTTGCGGGCATGCGTTCTAGAATTTCCGCAAAAATGGGACGAATGTTTACCATTGGCAGAGTTTTCATATAACAACAGCTATCAAGAGAGCATCAAGATGGCACCATTTGAAGCATTGTATGGACGACGGTGTCGTACCCCCTTGAATTGGTCTGAACCAGGAGAAAGATGGTTTTTCAGGCTTGACATGGTTAAAGAAATGGAAGAGAAGGTTCAACGAATTATTTATACCTTGAAGAAGGCAAAAGCTCGACAAAAGAGTTACGCAGACAAACGACACCGACCCTTGTACTTTCAAGACAAAGATTATGTGTACCTGAAGGTATCACTAATGAAGGGTGTGACTCGTTTCGGTGTAAAAGGAAAGCTTGCACCACGATACATTGGTCCGTTCCTGATTCTTGAATAATGTGGGCTAGTGGCATATCGACTCCAACTACCCGAAACATTGTCTGTGGTGTAGAATGTGTTCCATGTATCCCAATTAAAAAAGTGTCTTCGGGTTCCAGATCGAACTATTGAAGTGATGGATGTTATCTTGGAACCAGACTTAACATATTTAGAACATCCTATTCGAATCCTAGATCCAAAGGACAGGGTCTCTCGAAGAAGAGTTCTGAAATTCTTTAAGATACAATGGAACCAACATACGGAAGCTGAAGCCACACGAGAAACCTAAGACTTCTTAGAAAAGAATTTCCCTGGCTTTTTAGCTTCATGTAAATTGTGAAATATGTACAATTGTTTGTAAAGATGAAATAAACCCCATACCACCCCTGCCTTGTAAGACAAATAAGGAAATACAAATGTGACGCGTTTCCTTTTCCATTACTTACCCTAGGACCTTAAATCTTGGGACGAGATTCTTTTATGGGTGGAAGGATGTAACACCTCTGGTGTTACTGTTACTAAAACTTGAGCATAACATCATGAGCAATGGCATATCATGTGTTTGTCACACCTAGAGTGCATTCACTAGGTAAAAATCTCAAACAAGTTGTGATGTTATGAGTTGATGTGTGATTAACCCTAAGGTAGAGTACCTAACCCTAAATTGGGATTATGAATGAACATGAAACCCAAATAGGTGAAAACCTCAAAATACATGAGACATGATCATGAAATAACATATTTGAGGGACTTTAGTAACACCAAAACCCTAAAGTACTAAAAACTCTGAAAAGACCCCTAAAAACCCCAAGTTGGAACCCTAGGGGCTAAGTGTAAATTTTGTGCACTTTTGGACCAAAGTGCAAATACCAAAGTAATACAACACCACAAATCATGTGTTTGTCACATTTGAGGATTTGCAAGTCAAATTGAGGAAATTGGACTTATTTGCAAAAAGAACTCCATAAGCATCCTAGGGTTAAGTCTGAAATTCAGTGATCTTGGGGCATCTTTGGAGCTCTATATCTCTCAATATATAAAGAATTTGCCCTAGGTCAATACATCAAGATTATAGAGCTATTATAGAAGTACAACTTTGCTTAAGTAATTAAGCCTTGGTGTTGTACAAAAATAGGAGATAAATAGGTTTAAAGTCTGGCTGTCAGACCACCCTGAGACTAAATATAGACTGACAATGAGTTCTGATGAATTTGAGACTCGATTCTTGCTCAAGGGAATGAGCAAATGAGCAAGATGCCAATATCAGAATTGTAGCTAGATTATAGGACTACAATTTTGTTAAAGGTGGATTAGCAAGTTATTACATGGAATTTTGAGATTTGGACGCTGCAAACTGCTTTGTCAGGCGTCTGAATGGAGTTCTGATGGTACAGTACCTGACAAAGATCACGGGTTCAGCCCCCCTTGCCGCCAGCGACCCCTGCGCCTGGATTTGTGCTGCCAAGGTGATTCGTGCTCACTGGTGCCCGGATAACGCCTCAGGGTGAAATGATCTTCACCGTGGATTTGCTTGAGGCACTGTTCCATCCCGACCACCGTGTCCGCCTGGCTCACGGTCAGTTCAGATAGGTTCACCAGAGTTAGCCATCTGTCACTCGGATGCCACGTGCCTAGACGTGGTACTTCATCGCAGTGACTCGCTCTAGCACGTCCGTTCATCGCTGGTGGTCAGGCCACGGGGAAGGCCATGCATCTCTTGCGCTAGTACTCTCCCCTCTCTCCGGCCGCCAGCGCGCCAATCCAAAATCACGAGCCACCACCCCTAGATCCTATAAATTGAGTGTGCCATCAGCTCCGCTAGGTAGTCAAGCATCCAGCGCACCAACCTGTGCCTCAGATCATCCACCAGAGAGCTCCAAATTGGGATTTCCCCCAAATCGGTCAAAACTCCGCCGTGAGTGTACCCACCGTGGCTAGCTCGTTACAGGTTCGTTCATGTCGTTCTCGCTCTCGTTTCAACATCCTCTGTGTGCTATAGATGCTTAGCAGCCCGGACAATTGAACTAGATCACACTAGATCACCGAGAACACTTTAGATCATCCTCAGTGTTGGGGGCCTTCAGCTTCTGAAGGTCCTCAAAAACATGATTTAACATTGTTTTTGGAGCATAATATATGAACAGGTACCTTCGGGCTTGGACCGGAACTACAGTGTGAAGAAGCACAAAGAGTACGAAGGTTGGCGCAGAAACGAAGCTATGTGCAAGGGAGCTTCGGCATGATAGCAGAAAAGGAAACCGACTTAAAAAGGAAAAGGCTATTCAGACCTCGATGAGTTAATATAGAGCCATTAGCAAATGTAAAGGGCATGGGTGTAATTTTACATGGGTCGTGTCCCGTGCCTATAAATAGATGAATAGTGCTCCAGTACTGTTCATGATGACTTGGCATTTTACCTTTTGCGTCACGCTTGTACTTTCACCTTCTTTCAAGCCGAAGTAATAAGATAGAGATGAAATGGAAGTGAATTGATAATAATACATGATTGTTTATGTTGTTTTATATTTCATGTGATTTCTTCTCCATCATTTTATCTTATGCTGAAGGTTTGTCCTTCATAACCTCCGTCCTCCGAAGGCCATTATATTCCAAGGGAAATAATGTTTCGGAGGATGAAGGACCTTAACGTTTAACACTTTCTGTGTTGCCTTGTTCTTAATTCATAGCACTTAAGAACAAGTCCCCAACATTGGCGCCCACCTCCGGTGAACTCTTTTCGACCACCTTCGGCAAGCATTGACCTTCGTCATGCCACCGAAGAAAGCTTCCGCGACAGGGGTTGCTGCTCTCCAACCGCTAGACCCAAACCAGGAGACCTTTTCTCTTCGAGAGGCCCGAAGCCAGAAGAGGAAGGCCACTAATCCAACACCTCAGGAGGACGAGTTGGACCAAGAAATCAGAAACATGGAGATGCTTCATCAACAAGTACAAAGGAAGAAAGAGAAGATGGCTCGACTAGCCGACCTTCAGAGGCAGATTGACGAAGCTACCGAAGAAGTACGTCATCTTGCGCAAGATGAGCAAGAGCGAAGGCCTCAACATAGGGGGCTTCATCAAGAAGGCTTCCTCAACGAGGATGAATGGTACGAGGATTTCCATCATGAAAACTTTGCTTTTGATGATGCTTCTCCTCTGTCAGCAGAACTGTAGGCTAAACCTTGGCCCCCGTCTTACAAACCACCCCAGCTTCCCATGTATGATGGGCACTCGGATCCGAAATAGTTTTTGATGAGCTACGAAGCAACCATATCTTCATATGGAGGCAATACCGCAGTCATGGCGAAATCTTTTGTCATGGCAGTTAAGAATGTTGCGTAAACTTGGTACTCCTCTCTTCGGCCAGGGACAATCACATCATGGCAGAAGCTGAAGGACATGCTGATCACTAGTTTCCAAGGGTTTCAGACGAAGCCGGTTACTGCTCAAGCTTTGTTCCAGTGCATGCAAGATCACGAAGAATACCTCCAGGCGTATGTCCGAAGGTTCTTGTGTCTGAGGGCACAAGCGCCAACAGTGCCCAATGAAATTGTCATTGAGGCCATGATCAAGGGGCTTCGGCCAGGACCTGCGGCCCAGTACTTCGCCAGGAAACCCCCTCAGACCCTGAGAAATTACTCCAAAAGATGGATGAATACATCCGCGTTGATAATGACTTTCGTCAAAGAAGGGAGGAAGCCTACAGGTTCTCCGAAATGACCAGGGGCTTCGGAGGGAGAATCCACCCAAGACACGTCAGATCAATTCATTCTACCCAAAATGACGACAGAGGAAGTCAGCAACAGAGGCCACAATCTTCCTCGCAAGCTTTGGGGCAGCAACAAAGTTATCCTCGGCCATCAGCTCCAAGGAGCAGAGGCGCTAGGGGCTTCGGAGGAAGGTTTGGGGATCAGCCCAGGAAAATTTATTGCTTATTCTGCGGTGAGGACAAGGGCCATACTACAAGGATGTGCCATATCACTATCCAGAAACAGAAAGAAATAGCAGAAGCTGCAGCTCAGCAGAACCAGCCGAAGCAGGTCATGCATACTGCTTCGTACCACTCACCCTACATACCAGGGTATGTAGGTAACCATCCCACAACGTCTGTTGCTTTGGCTAGTTAGCCACATGCATCCTGGCCACAGCTCCCACCTCCGCCACCACTACAACGCGGCCAACAGCCAGAAGGGAGTGAGCAGACCCATCAGCAGAGAGACTTTAGGGAGGAGTCCGAAGCTCACACATTCAACAGTACTGTGCCTGAGTCGAAGCATATCTACTAAGAGATATCCTACCCCTAAATCAGTTTTTACATTCATTGTCGTTCTTTTTCTTACTAAGGAACATTTATTGAAAACTTAGTTTTCTTGACGTTTTTAATTCCTTGTAATAGCTTTGTTTTTGCCATAGTGAAAATATACCTTCTCCACACACCTACGGAATCCTAAAAGTCGCATAGGCCCAAAAAGCCGTTCCTAAGTTACAAGTGTCTTCGAAGCTACAAAAAGTCGTTCTACTGAACGCAGTGTAAGTCTGCCGAACCTACAAAAAGTTGTTCCTAAAGGAGCGCAGCGTAAGTTTTCTGCTCAAAAGTCGTTCCAAAGGGAATGCAGAGCTTATAGCGAAAAGTCAATGCTGATTCTGCCGAAATATAAGGCGAAGCGCGAAAAGTTAACGCGAATATTGCCGAAATAGAAGGCGAAGAAGTTTAAAAGACGTTCCTAAGGGAATGCAGAACTTACAGCGAAAAGTCAACGCTGATACACCGAAAAATAAGCGGTGAAGCCGAAAATTAAGTGGCAAAGAGAGTGTATTCTACAGTAGGGATGTGTGTGTATCTTCGGCACAAATATCATTCTGCATAAGCATAACATCATCACATCATTCGCATAACATCACATCATACATCATATTGCATCAATGGCACAAGAAGGGGATACAATCTTGATCTTTGGAGAATGCTTCGAAAAAGTGAAATTGTGCCAAGGCACAAAATAAGTGTCGAAGAGACACAGCTTTGCCAGCTATAAAGTGGAAGAAAAAGTTTGTTGTTGATGAAGCATCAATGTTTCTGCGACAATTGGAGGATTTTTTTTACAAAGCATAAAAATTCTTCTTTACGAAGCATGAAAAGAAGGGAAGGTGTTTTTTCGCCGAAGGCTCAAAAACGGTATGAACAATGAAAGTTCCATGCATCGTGAAGAAATGAATTACAAAGCCATTTGTACATTACATTAAAAACTCATGAGTACCAAATATTACAAGTATAGTCCAGCAAATGTTACATTGATATTCTAACAATGTTTTTACAAATTATTCTTCCTTCAAAACTTCGTCCGCAGCTTCGGTCAGAAGTTGAGTAACGACTTCGTCCAAAATGCTTTCGGCCATGTCAATGATTTCTGCTGGTTCCTTTGCCTCTGGCTCGACCAATGATTCGAAGGGCTCTGGGGAGGAGATAGTTCGGCTATAGTAGAAAACGTAAATAAGATTAGAAGTCGCAAAAATGAAAATAAAGTTAAAGGCTATTAAGCAATACCTATCCGCTTTTCAAGTTCCACAGCCTTTTCGACTGCCTTCGTAGCTTCCCTTTCATCTTGAGTATCTTTTTCGTTCTTTTTTATTATTTCGTGGGCCATCCCCCGACCGCCATTTTCCCAAATGTCAGTAAAGAATTTTCCACCAACTAAGCTTGCTTCGGCCGAGGGGTCCTTTGTATCGTTAATAGATAAGGTAGCTTCGGCTTGGGCCAGATTTTTCACATGTTCGCAACCTGATTTTTCCAAGATCGCCGCGATTCCCCTCGCACCCGAGAAGGCGCAGACGTCCCCACGGCCACTTAAAATCTCTTCAAACGCTTCGGCCTCGCTGCTGATCCATTCAATTGGGACTTTGGGATTACCCCGTACAAAGTTATCTTCACTAGAATATGCACCAACATTGGCGAAACTAGTTTTTATCTTCTTCACACATTCTATAGATTTTTCATAACATCTTTCTTTTGAGGAACGAAGATCTACAACTGTTTTCTCCCAATAATTTTTCCAGTAGTTACTGGCATCACGATTAGCTTCGGCAATAGCGCATTTCAATTTAGCTTCGGCCAGTTCCTTTTGGAGGTTTCCAATCTCGTTCTTTTGGATTTCAGATTGGGTCTTGTAGTTAGTTTCATCCCCTTCATCTTGTCTACCAATGTAAGCAAAATTTTATCTTTCTCCAAAGCTTCGTTCCTTAGCTTAATAACCTCTGTTCGAAGGTTGCTGAGAGCAATAGTACAACTCTCATCTTCAGCATTCTTTTGCGCCCTTAAGGCGTTGCTCAGTATTAAACCCTATATGAAAATAATTAGTATAAGAGCAGAAAAATAATTCAAACTTCAAAAAAACTTCCAAATGTGCAATTTTTGTACCTTCAGACTGTTATATGCGAGACTATCTGCAAGATCATCCTTTGTCATGGCACAAAGGCCAGCTTCGAGCTTCGGAAACCCTATACTTCTCACCATCTCCTGGCAGACAGATAATTCTTTGTTGTCTGGGAGGCAGTATAAGAAATCATCTTCCTCTGTCCCATTGAACACTAAGGCACCCTTTGGATATTTTAGTTCTCGGGCATAGTGTTTAGCTTCAAAAATCTGTTCTTCAGTTATTCTTTTTCCTGAAGCGTGTCGTATGATATAATCAAGAACTTCAGAGGACGCCTCGGGAGTAGGAGTGGCAGTTTTTTCAGGCAGAATCTGCTCTGCAGCATCTTTTTCCGTTTTCTTCTCCCCTGTTTCCAAGAGTTTCTCCTTTGCAGGCTCTGAAGGCCCAGCTTCGGTCTCAACCTGGCTCTTCGCAGCTTCATCTTCGGTTACTCTTGTCTCAAACTGTGTCTTTGGAGCTTCAGCAGTTTTCCTTGGAGTAGAGCTTGTCTTTATTGTCTCTAGCGCATCTAGTACATTGACCATTCTTTTTTTCTTAGGGGTCGCTGCAGGACCTTTTGGTGCCTTCGGCACTGTCACTTATGCCGAAGGGCTTGAAATTTTTGATATCTTTGGTCCTTCGATCCCTATATCACCGGCCTTCGGCTCATCTAATTTGGCTGACGGTGCCTTCGGTATTGCAGTCGGCTCTTCAATCTTCTGCGTAGGCGCAGGTTCTTTGGCTTCAGTAGCCGAAGAGGTCTCACCGCCAAATTCGGGCACTACGGCCAGTTCAGTATATCGCGGCCGGTGAGTAAGAACCTTCACCTTCTTCCTCTTCGGTGCACGCTCGCTGGGAGTAGCTGAAGCAGCATCTTTCCCAGAAATTACACTCTTTCTCTTTTGTCCCTTTGGCGGGTACCGGTAGTCAGGGTACATAAACCCAATTGCATCAAAAACTCTATTTAGCCTTTTCTTTTTCCGGATCCTGAAGGCCGCAGATAATGCATTATCCTCTGCTTTGGAGTACAGCCCAAGCAGATCATCACTGGTAGCTTCGATGCAATTCAACCAGTCATCATCTGGTTCGATAAATTGGTCTCCAAATCTGAAAGTATATTTCAGTCGAACCAAATCACCCTCATTAGTGTTGCTAATGGTTTCCTTTGGCATCTCCCAGCTCTCTAGCAGTGGCCATATTCTGTAA
Organism: Zea luxurians; assembly: GCA_029449295.1. Taxonomy (NCBI): domain Eukaryota; kingdom Viridiplantae; phylum Streptophyta; class Magnoliopsida; order Poales; family Poaceae; genus Zea; species Zea luxurians. Next base: position 28,755,688 of record JAOPSE010000023.1, on the reverse strand, counting down.
GCCATGTGCTCTTGAACTAACTCCCTTATCCCGATGAAAGAACAAACTGTGCCAAAGGCCCTTCGGCATTCTTCAGCTGCTTCATCAATCTCTACCTTTGGTTTCTAAAGGCCGAAGCGGGACCAGATGGGGCGCATGATGATCTCTTTGATATCTTCTCTCGCTTTTAAATCATTTTTTACATAGAACCATACCTTCGTCCAGTCTCCAGGCCACCTCTTCCGAAAGGTTGGCACTGGGCAGCTCGAGCCTGAACGAGCAACGAAGCTGTAGCAACCAAAATTATTGTGATACTGCTCCTTACCCTAGGGTTTCGTCTCATATAAAAGTTCGTGTATACTGCAGAAACTTTTTGCACTTGGTTCCAAACCTTGACTTCTCACAGCCCAAACGAAGATTCCCATTCTTATGATGGCTTCGGGAGTAATCTGGTGAAGAAAATCTGGTATATCTTTAAAACTTCAACCACAAAACTGCTTAGGGGGAATCAAAGCCTAGCCTTGAAAAAGCTTCGGTAGATTACAATTTCATTCTCTTCAGGAGCAGGAGCAGTTCGGTCTCCGTTATCAGCCCTCACAATGGATGTCTCGAAAATACCTTCCTCTCATGTTATCAAGATGACTTTGCCTGATAGTTGACTTTCCGAAAACTGTGTGACTTGGTCGCCACGGCCGATCTTCGGAGTCTTCGCCCCCACTTTCCACATCATAACTATCGCTGTCATCGGTATCTTCAGATAAGCCTTCTAGAGTTTCTCTTGTTATCTTCTTTGTGTTGGTCTTTGCAATAAACTTGATAAATCCAGCGGTTTTTTCCTTAAGAAGCTTCTCCTCCTCGCTCAGCTTCACTTCAGCAACAGCTTTCTTATCTTGAGACATCTTTTCTTCGGAAATGATGAAAATGTGCTCTTGAAGCCGAAGCTCAGAAAATCTAAAAACCAAGCAAGCGTTGGTAGGCAAGAGCTAGAAAATTGAGCAAGCAGAGCAGATGGCTAAAAAGCATACCAAATGAGCCCGGGGTGTGCTCTTATTTATACGCCTAGTGCATTGCAGGGTGGAGGGCCCCGCTTGTCATTGACTGTTGCTATTCTAGCAAAGGGAAGGTGTTTTTTTGGACCTTCGGCTTTAGGGCCTTCGTCCATTTCGCAATCTGAATTTATTATTCTAGCAAATTAATATTGCGAGGGGCTACTGTTGGGGGCCTTTGGCTTCCGAAGGTCCTCGAAAACATGATTTAACATTTGTTGGGACCATGCTTCGTCGCCGAAGGTCCTTTAAGAAGAAACAGCTTCGGTGAAAGCTGCTTATACGAAATGCCGAGGCTACCATTTCTGAAGCTTTGGAGTTATAGCGTGCCCGAAGGTGAAAGATCAAACTGACTTAAAGATAGAATGACCCTTCAGTCCATAAGGGCCTGAGTTATTATTGTAAACTTTTATAAAGGGCATGAATGTAATTCTGCATGGGCTGCGTCCCTTGCCTATAAATAGATGAACAGTACTCCCGTACTGTTCACGCGGACTTGACATCTTGCTTTTGCGTCACGCTTGTATTTTCCTCTTCCTTCGAGCCGAAGGTACATTTGTAATATATAATCATTTTTATTTTTCCATGATAATAAAATAGAGATGGTCCGATAACAATATTTGTTTATGTAATTTTTTCATCATTATGTGTTGTGTTTACGAAGGTATGTCCTTCACGACCTTCGTCCGAAATTCATTATATTCCGAAGGGAAATAATGTTTCAAAGGACGAAGGACTTTAACATTTAACACTTTTTATGTTGCCTTGTTCTTAATTCTTAGCATTTGAGAACAAGTCCCCAACATTGGCGCCCACCTCCGGTCAACTCACTTCCACTTTTTTGAGCTGATGGCTTCGTTCAAGAACCAGGCTGCAACTGCTTCGGCTGTGAAGCTGGTGCTCCCGATCACAGGCGGTTCATGCTCAGAGCCAGCCAACAAGAAACAAAAGAAGGAGGCACAAAGAAGGGTACAGCATGTTGGGGTGCAGGGACCCTTCATCAAGTCAAGATGGTCTCACATTCCAATCACCTTCTCCCAAGAGGATCTTCAGCTGAAAGATTTCCCTCACAATGATGCTATGGTTATTTCTTGTGTCATCAAAGGGTTTCTGGTCCACAATGTTTTGGTTGATACAGGCAGTGCAGCTGATATTATATTTGCCAAGGCCTTCAGACAGATGCAAGAGCCAGAAGACAAGATTCATGATGCTACACACCGTCTTTGTGGCTTCGGAGGAAGACAGATTGTAGCACTTGGCAAGATCACCATGCCAGTGACCTTCGGATTCATTAACAACACAAGAACTGAGCAAATTGTGTTTGATATTGTTGACATGGAGTACCCTTACAATGCAATCATTGGTCGTGGTACTCTTAATGCCTTCGAAGCGATTCTTCATCCTGCTTATCTTTGCATGAAGATACCTTCAGACCAAGGACCCATTGCTATTCATGGAAGTCAGGAAGCTGCCAGAAGGGCTGAAGGAAACTGGACTGACTCAAAAGCAATTCATAACATAGATGGAGCTGAAGCTTGTGAACAGTACAAATTCAGAAGGGAGAAAGCAGCTTCGGCAGATCAGCCGAAGCCCATGCTCTTATGCGAAGACATAGCAGAGCAGAGGGTCCTGTTGGGCTCTCAACTATCCGAAGAGCAGGAGAAAACCTTGATAAGGTTTTTGTTCAACAACAAAGATGTTTTTGCGTGGTCAGCTAATGATCTTTGCGGGGTTAACAGGGATGTTATTGAACATTCGCTCAATGTTGACCCATCCTTTAGACCCAGAAAGCAGAGGCTTCGGAAGATGTCTGATGACAAGGCTGAAGGGGCTCGGAATGAAGTCAAAAGACTCCTCAGTGCAGGAGTTATCAGAGAAGTAAAGTACCCAGAATGGCTAGCTAACACTGTTATGGTGAAAAAGGCTAATGGCAAATGGAGAATGTGTATCGATTTCACTGATCTCAACAAGGCCTGTCCGAAGGACGAATTCCCATTGCCAAGGATAGATTCTTTAGTTGATGCAGCAGCTTCGTCAGAGCTCATGAGTCTGTTAGATTGTTATTCAGGCTATCACCAAATTTGGATGAAGAAGGAGGATGAGCCGAAGACCAGCTTTATAACCCCTAGTGGAACTTATTGCTACCTTCGGATGCCTGAGGGGCTCAAGAATGCTGGAGGAAGCTTCAGCAGAATGACAGTGAAGGTTCTTCAATCTCAGATAGGCAGAAATGTGCTAACTTATGTTGATGATATCATTGTAAAAAGCACGAAGCAAGAAAATCACATTGCTGATCTGCAAGAGACCTTCGCCAATTTCAGACAAGCTCGTCTAAAGCTGAATCCAGAAAAATGTGTCTTCAGAGTGAAGAAGGGCAAGTTCCTTGGTTGTCTGGTTTCAACGAAGGGGATCGAAGCTAACCCAAATAAGATTGAAGCTATCCTTCGAATGGAACCACCAAGCACAAAGAATGGGGCTCAGCGGCTGACAGGAAGATTGGCATCTTTGAATCGGTTCATATCTAGATCAGCAGAAAGAAATTTACCATTCTTCGAAGTTCTGAAGTCAGCCGAAGTCTTTCAATGGGGACCAATCCAACAAAAAGCCTTCGAAGAATTGAAGCAATATTTGATAAATCTAACAACATTGACTCCACCAACGCCAGGGGCTCCTCTATTACTATATGTGGCAGCTTCACACTCAGCGGTAAGTGCAGCACTTGTCCAGGAGAAGCTTGATGGCCAAGTCAAGAAGCAGGCCCCAATATATTTTGTATCTGAGGTTCTTAGTCTCTCAAAGAAAAATTACACAGAATTGGAGAAGGTGTTATATGCTGTTTTGATGGCCTCCAGGAAGCTTCGGCATTATTTTCAAGCATACAACATAATTGTTCCTTCTTCGCAACCGTTGAAGGACATTATGAGAAATAGAGAAGCTACTGGACGGATTGGAAAATGGGCTGCGGAGCTCAATGAATTTTGTATTGATTATGTTCATAGATCCTCGATTCAATCCCAGGCATTAGCAGATTTCATTACTGATTGGACGCCAGGGGCTCATGAGGAAGGAACGAATAAAGATGCCGAAGCATGGACAGTGTTTTGCGATGGATCCAGGGGAACCTTCGGAGCAGGAGCGGCTGCTGTGTTGTTTCACCTTCCAAGGTTAAAACTTGTTATGCGGCAAGGCTGGATTTCAGTTGCACAAATAATATCGCTGAGTACGAAGCCCTGCTCTTGGGTCTTCGAAAGTTAAAGGGAATGGGAATCAGAAGGGCCATCCTTAAAACTGATTCCCAGGTTGTTTCGGGTCATATCGACAAGAGTTGTAAGGCTAGAGACCCGAAGCTTGAGAAATATCTAGACACGATCCGAAGGATTGAAGCTTCCTTCGAAGGATTTTCTGTCAAAAATATTTCTCGAGGAGAAAATGAGCATGCTGATTTGCTAGCCAAGTCAGCAGCACAGGGGCTGCCTCTACCTTCGGATGTATTTTTTGAAACAATAAAAGCACCTTCGGGAAGACTGGAGAACTGAGATCATCTCTTACCTACAGGGTAACTTTTTTCAGATGACGAAACTTACAACAGGAGGATAGAGGCAAGAGCTCGACCATATGTCATAATAAAAGGGGAGTTGTACAAGCATGGAGTCTGTGCTCCATTACTCAAGTGCTTATCCAGAGCCAAAGGCATAGAATTGATGAAGGAAATACATGCAGGCCTATGTGGATCTCACATTAGATCTAGGCCATTGCTTGGAAAAGTTTTTCGACAAGGGTTCTATTGGCCGAAGGCAGCTTCGGATGCAGCTGAATTAGTCCAAAAGTGCGAAGGTTGTCAAAAATGTGCAAGAGATCAAAAGCAACCTTCGTCTTTGACTCAGCTAATACAACCCACTTGGCCATTGCAAAGGTGGGGCCTTGATTTGTTAGGTCCGTTGCCACCAGCCCAAGGAAACTTAAGATATGTTGTGGTGGCAGTGGAATATTTTTCTAAATGGATTGAGGCAAAGCCTTTAGCCACAATAACTTTAGCCACCATTCAAAAGTTTTTCTGGCAGAATATTGTTTGTCGTTTCGAAGTACCAAAGGCTATCACTGTAGATAATGGGACACAGTTTGACTCCGAAGCTTTCAGAGAATTCTGTGATCAAATTGGCACGAAGATCCATTTTGCATCAGTTAGACATCCGGAGTCAAATGGACTTGTTGAAAGAGCTAATGGCATCATAATGACAGGAATAATGAAGTTAATCTTCAATCAACCCAGGGGAAAGTGGCCAGATCAATTAATCAAAGTGGTGTGGAGCCCCAACACAACAGCATCAAGGTCAACAGGTTTTACCCCATTTAAATTATTGTTTGGTGACGAAGCAATGACCCCGGAAGAAGCCAAAACTGGATCAATAAGAGTAGTAGCTTCGGCAGAATCAGAATCTGAAGATGATCATTATGTTGAAAAAGATGCTGTAGAAGGGATCAGGCTTCAGGCTGTAGAAAACATTAATAAATATCAAGCCGAAACAATAAAATGGCGTGATAGAAAGGTCCGGCTGAAGAATATTGAGCCAGGACATTTGGTGCTTCGAAGAGTGGCTAACCCAGATACAGTGGGGAAATTGCAACTGAAATGGGAGGGACCTTTTTTGGTGGTATCTTCGTCAAGACCCGGTTCATACAGATTGAAGGATATGGACGACAATGACATTCCTAGATCTTGGAATTCGGATGAGCTTCGGCGATATTATGTGTAGTTTGATGTAATTTTTTATACTTTATTTTATTTTTTCTTTTATGGCACCCTTTTCCTTTCTGAAGGGGGAGAAAGGTTTTTAATGGGGCCATAGCATGTAATTTCTCTTTTTTCAGTTCTATAAAAGCAAAATCCCCCAAAGATGTAAATGTAAAAACTGAGAAAGCACCATCGAGTGCCAAAAAAAAACAGGGAGAAGCTCGAAAGCCGTCCCTAAGGGGATGCAGAGCATGACGAAGCTACCAAAGAAGTCGTTCCAAAGGGAGCGCAGTGTAAGTTTTCTGCTCAAAAGTCGTTCCAAAGGGAATGCAGAGCTTACAGCGAAAAGTCAACGCTGATACCACCGAAAGTAAAAGGCGAAGAAGCTCCTAAGGGAGGCTTACAGCGAAAAGTCAACGCTGATACCGCCAAAAGTAAAAGGCGAAGAAGCTCCTAAGGGAGGCTTACAGCGAAAAGTCAGCGCTGATATGTGATTATTTCTAAGGGAATATCGGTTGTGGTTATGGCTTCGGACATGTGTATGGTCATTCATTTGCATATCACATTACATCATAACATTTGCATTCATAAACATTCATTCAGGCATATATAGGATAACCATCATCATATCATAAATGGTTGCTTCGTTGTGTACAAAAAAGAAAGGCTTCGGCAAAGAGAAGAGGCAGTGTTTTATGCTTTGTTGTGTACAAAAAAGAAAAGGCTTCGACAAAGAGAAGAGGCAGTGTTTTATGCTTTGTTGTGTACAAAAAGAAAAGGCTTCGGCAAAGAGAAGAGACAGTGTTTAATGCTTTGTTGTGTTTTATGCTTCGTTGTGTACGAAAAGAAGGGAAGGTGTTTTTTCGCCTTCGGCTCAAAATACTGATTTCGTCCACATCAAAGCACCTCATACATTGATGGAAGGGTAAGAATATATTATAAGGTATGAACAAAGTTCATTAAGAACAGTTTAGCTGTATTTACAAAAGATATTACAAAAGACTTTTGAGTTTTTTCTACAGTCTACTCCTACTGGTCTTCACCAGACTTCAGCTTTGGCTGCATATCCTTCAAGCATCAGTATCAGCTTCGTCATCCTACATGAATCAAGGTATTATGATTAAAAACCAAGTTTGAAGGAGAAGGTAAGCACAAGGTATGATTTCTTACTGGTTCAAGATGACTTCGGGCTTCGTCTCCAGCCTTTTCTCGCCCGCCTTTTGTCCATATCATCTTTATAAATCTGATTGAAATACTTCGGGCGAGGTTAGGAATGTCATCTAAAATTGATGGTGATAAAGTGAAATTGGGCCTGTTGACAATTTTTCCATGATCGCAGCCAGCCTTTAGAAATGCTGCAGCAGTGCCCCGAGAAGCTACCCAAGCACAGAAGTCACCGTGCCCGGCTATAATTTCGTCAAGCTCATCAATTTCACCATCAATATGTTCGAAGGTTCCTGGTAAATTTTCAGCTGAAGGGATGAACTTTCCACTGCTGGCTCCAACTGAATAAAAGATCTTTTTTAATCGTTGAATACAGTTGTTGCTAAATTCTAAACATTTGTCTTGAAGGCTGGTTAATGATTTTTTCAAATCTGAGTTTTTTTGGACCTCGGCCTCAAATTTTGCATTAAGCTCTTGCTTCTCTTGTTCAAATTGTTCTGATTGGAAGAGAAGCTTCGTATTCAATTCTGCTATTCTAGCTTCAGTTTCTACCAATAAGCCTTCAGCTGTCTGGAGTTCGAAGTCTTTCTTTTTGATAGCAGTTGATTGCTCTTTTATTTTGCTCTCTAAATTTTCAATTATAACTTCGTGTTTTTTGTCTTCCAAATCTTGCTGCATTTTCAAGGCTTTACTCAGCAGCATGCTCTGCACATAAACAACCTTTGTTGGAAATATTTTCATTATTAAAAACAATAAAAGTCAGAGAAAAGTTGTTTACCTTGAAGTTGGAATAAAATAAACTACCGACGATATGTTGTCGTCGGTAGCGGCTGATATCCGTTTCTAGCTTCGGAAAACCGATACTCTTTGATAGAATACCGATAATCTTAGCTCCGGTTTGATCTCTGATGCAGCTTAATTTCTCATCGTCAATACCTCCGAAAAGAAGAGCTCCTGGCTTATATCCGCAAGATTTGGCATATTCTTTAAGCTCTTCTATTTCGGCTTTCGACAGTTCTTGTCCAACTAAATTTTGAAAAATGAAAGCTTCGTCCTCCGAAGTATCTTCGGCTATTTCCTTTCCTTTCCCAGGCACTATGGCCATGGGTTCTTCGGCAGCAGTAGCAGCTTCTTCTGCGGCCATGTCTAGCAGTATTTTGTCGATGTTTTCAATTGTAGTTTCCAAGTTCAAATCTTCGGCCGAGATGGCTTCGGTAGCCGCAACCTCCGAAGGTGCGACTTCGACATTTGTTGTGCCCTCAACTGCTGGCGCCTTCCGAGCTGAAGCCCTCGGTGGCGTCTTGTCAATGACTTCGGTCACTACAATAATTCTTTGTCTCTTTGTTTTGGTTATTTTCTTCGTTTTTTCGGGCTCCTCTTCCTTCTGAAAAAGCTTCGTCAGTTGAGGCCCTAATGGACTTAGCTTCACGGGCAAGGATTCAGTCATTACCTTTAAAATTTCCTCCACGTTGGTGGTAGAGGGTGATGCAGGAGTCCCCTCTTCGTCGGATAATTTTCGCTTCGGAGATGATATTCTTCTCTTCTTTGGAATACTCTTCTCTTTTGGTGGTTCTTTCTCATCTTTGTTCAAAGCTTCGACCACCCTTTTCCTTTTTTGGCCCTCAACACCCTTATTCAGCCGTTCATAGTCAGGGTATTCAAAACCCAGGGCATCCAACACTCGGTTCAGTCTTCGCTTCGGACGGGTGCTGAAGGCCGCAGTCATTAACTGATCTTCTTTTTTGGAGTAATTACCAAGTATTTCATTGCACATTACTTCAACTGTATCCAGCCACTCTTGACAAGGTGTTTTAAAGTATTTCTTGAACTTGAAATGGTAAGGTAACCGGACAAGTTCCCCTTCTTTCTTCTCCCCTTCCAGCTTCGGCATTTCCCATTCTTTTAAAGTAGGGAAAACCCTGAAGGCCAAGAACTCTTGCACCAGGTCCCTGGTGCCGATATGCTTTGAAATAATTTTAAATTCAGCCAAAGCAGTTTGGGCTGGACCTTTTGGTGTCATATTGCAAGGGGGTCTAGTCTCTCCGAAGGTCAATTCAAGTGGACTTTGCACTAGCTTTTCCTTGTCGTCTTCAACTTTGACATAAAACTATTCAGATTTCCAGCCTGCTGGCCACTTGCTTCGGTAGCTGATTACAGGAAACTTTGAAGTCTTTCGGTAAGCAAAATTGTAACATCCAAAATTTTCATGCAGCCCATCTTTTCTGGCCTTTGTCTGGTAGTGCAGTTCATGCACCCGGCAGAATCCATCGGGAAATGGTTCCACCCCCTGGCTTCGGAGGGCCCAAATGTAAACATTAAGCCTAACGATGGCGTTAGGAGTCAGCTGATGGAAGAAAATCCCAAACTTCTTCAACACATCTGCAATCATTCCATAAAATGGAAGTCTTAATCCAGCTTTGAAAAATCTCTTAAAAACTACTATTTCATCTGCTTCCGGCTGCGGGGTGGTCTCTTCTCCACCAAAGTGAATTGATTTCTTATCGGCTTCACGAAGATAGCCCAGCTTTACCATTTTTGCAAAATCAGCTTTGGAAATTGTAGATTTGCCGAAATCCAGGTGGCTGGGCTTGCTCGGCACTGCGCTGCTGTAGTCATCTTCGGAATCAGTATCTTCAGCAGCAGCGCGTTCTGTTTCGGCGGCAGCGCTGCCTTCGGCGAGTTGCGTGTCTTCCGCCCTCAACAGCCCAGAACGCCTCATTGCTTCGGAGATTGGAACAGTATCAGCAGCTTCAGCTTCGTCTCCCTCACGTTCAACCTAGCAGTCGAGCGTAATTTGGCCATTTGATTTTGAATGTTTTTGAAAATTTTTTGCAAGTTAGTGACCTTTTTCTTCCGAAGCTCCTCTTGTGACGAAGCAGATTCCAAACTGCAGCTTCGTTCGAATGAAGAAGTCAAGCTTCGGCTATGGTTAAAATTTTTGGCAGCAAAACAGTGCAATAGCAATAAATGCTGTGGTAACTTCACATCTACCCATCTGTTTTTATACTGATGCAGGTAGGGAGGTGGACCGTCAAGATTTTTACACCGGGCAAACAGTCGCTCGCACTCACTGAATGGTGGGACCGCTCCGCACTGGAAGCTTTATCGTTTCTCGGCAACGAGCTCAGGGAAGGTGTTTTTTTCGGACCTTCGGCTTCCCGAAGCCTAGAAGACTTCTTTTTCACGGATCAAGCTCGTTACGAAAAACGATCTAGCACCACGAAGGGGCTACTGTTGGGACCATGCTTCGTCGCCGAAGGTCCTTTAAGAAGAAACAGCTTCGGTGAAAGCTGCTTATACGAAATGCCGAGGCTACCATTTCTGAAGCTTCAGAGTTATAGCGTGCCCGAAGGTGAAAGATCAAACCGACTTAAAGATAGAATGACCCTTCAGTCCATAAGGGCCTGAGTTATTATTGTAAACTTTTATAAAGGGCATGAATGTAATTCTGCATGGGCTGCGTCCCTTGCCTATAAATAGATGAACAGTACTCCCGTCCTGTTCACGCGGACTTGACATCTTGCTTTTGCGTCACGCTTGTATTTTCCTCTTCCTTCGAGCCGAAGGTACATTTGTAATATATAATCATTTTTATTTTTCCATGATAATAAAATAGAGATGGTCCGATAACAATATTTGTTTATGTAATTTTTTCATCATTATGTCTTGTGTTTACGAAGGTATGTCCTTCACGACCTTCGTCCGAAATTCATTATATCCCGAAGGGAAATAATGTTTCAAAGGACGAAGGACTTTAACATTTAACACTTTTTATGTTGCCTTGTTCTTAATTCTTAGCATTTGAGAACAAGTCCCCAACAACATTGTTTCTGAACAGGTACCTTCGGGCTTGGACCGGAACTACAGTGTGAAGAAGCACAAAGAGTACGAAGGTTGGCGCAGAAACGAAGCTATGTGCAAGGGAGCTTCGGCATGATAGCAGAAAAGGAAACCGACTTAAAAAGGAAAAGGCTATTCAGACCTCAACGAGTCAATATAGAGCCATTAGCAAATGTAAAGGGCATGGGTGTAATTTTACATGGGCTGCGTCCCGTGCCTATAAATAGATGAACAATGCTCCAGTACTGTTCACGATGACTTGGCATTTTATCTTTTGCGTCACGCTTGTACTTTCACCTTCTTTCAAGCCGAAGGTACACTTGTAATTTGATATCATTTCCAATTTCCATAGTAATAAGATAGAGATGAAATGGAAGTGAATTGATAATAATACATGATTGTTTATGTTGTTTTATATTTCATGTGATTTCTTCTCCATCATTTTATCTTATGCTGAAAGTTTGTCCTTCATAACCTCCGTCCTCCGAAGGCCATTATATTTCAAGGGAAATAATGTTTCAGAGGACGAAGGACCTTAACGTTTAACACTTTCTGTGTTGCCTTGTTCTTAATTCATAGCACTTAAGAACAAGTCCCCAACACTCGGTTTGCGCCATCACCATGGACAAAGTGATTGAGAGCCATAACCTTGCAATTGAGTGAGGGGAAATGGTCGCTCGGGGTAGAATTAGGTGTTGTGCAATGGAGGAGCATAGCCGTTGAGTGATCCGGCCGGTATGAGATCGCCGGAGCTCAGCTTGCCGCGGTCCACGTTGTGGACCCGACGTTGTGAAGAATTAGAAAGTGAAGGGTCTTGGTGTATATGTCAGTGACACAAGTAAATAGTGCGCGGGACTCTTTAAGAATTTTTCAAATCGCCAGGAACCTCTGTGCAAGCTGGACACCACGAACGCGCGTGGGCGCGTTTCTGCCTGTCTTGGGCCGACCTGCACCGAATGGAGCCCATTACTATTCATAATTTCTCTTTTTCTTTTTGTGCCAGACTTAGGAAATCCGTATAAAATTCTAGAAAAATGCTAAAAATATTAGACCAATTTTGTTGGACTCCTAAATTTCTATGGTATTTAATAAAAATAGTTCTAGGATTTTTAGTCCAAACAAGGAATTATGTAGTATTTAAAAGAGCTTAAACCTATACCTCTAGAATTTTAGGAATTATTTAATAACTCCAAAAATCAACAAAATTTTTGGATAAGTTTAATATGATATTTAGATCCTATGAGTAAACAGGACATTGTTTGATTCCTAAACCCAAAACCCTGGCCTGCTAGGTACTAATTGCCTTAAGGAAATATGATACTGACTCTGAAAACCCTAGTTCCCTAGAGTACCGTGAAGAAAAATTGTATTCAAGATACAACTTAATGTATCTCTACTATCCTTACATTCTCATAAGCATTACATGAGCATTCATGGTTATATATGGTTGTATATAGAGAACGAGGAAGAAGTAGTGGTTGAAGAAAAAGAAGCTACACCACCACCTGAAGACCCACCTGCCGGGAACTGTTTCTATTTTGATATCTGTGGAACAGAGCCCGACTCTCCTACAACACAAGGCAAGCCCCAATGCAATTGCCACCTCCTTGCTGTTTTAAACTCTTTATCACTTGAATGATGCATTAGGTGATAGGAGTTGGGTGTTAAACCAATTGCTGCATTTCCTTCCTTGGAACTGTTTACCATTTCTTGATTACCTGTTTTATTACAAGGTTTTTTGATGCTTAGTCCTGCTTTAGAAAACAAAAAGGATTTGTTTTAAACCAAAGGTGACGCTTCAAAGGGAAGGGGATGTTTTCAAAAATAAAACTTGATGGTGGATCCATCATAGCCATGATGGGTTCAACATCGGATAAGATGTACCTCTGTCAGGTACCAAGCTTTTGGGTTGGAAATGATAAAGCTGAGACCGAGCGGGTGACTTGCACGAGAAGAGAGTCTCGGTGTAGTGTCTCCGTTTGCGTCGATTAAGGACTGTGTCGATGTAGGCTTGATGATTGAGGACCTTTTAACTGGTCACATGCCTCTCATGGGTAAGCTTTGCCTCGGGCAGACTAATACCAGAAAAGGACAACACGCAATGGGAGTGGAGAGATGGCGAGAGTAGCGTGTACCCTCCATGGCAAGAGGCTGGATGGTGGTGTATCTGTGCTCTCGGTTGGTGTGAACCCGGTCTGGTCTTAAGAACCTCGGTGGCGAGTTGACATATGCAAGGGTTAAGTGCTACATATGTCTTGTGATTGGAGATCCCCAGCTGGGTATTAATCGATTCGGATCGCCGTTACTTCTCAGACATGAAGACTTGGTCACTACCCTACACGTAGAAACCCAGTAAAGTAAAAGGGTGATAAAAACAGCTAGTATAGTGTCGGTGTTTTGGGTCCGACCGCACACCCGGGGTTGCCCCTCAAGGTGTTTTTAGGAGTAGGACGGTGTTACCGACTGTAGCTCGATGGTTCGTGCTGGGTGCACGAGAGACACTAGACAATGGTGTACAGGTTCGGGCCGCTTAGAGATGCGTAACACCCTACGTCCTGGTGAGAATGCTTTTAGGTGTGGTTACAGAGGAACTCTCGAGTGTTGGGGCGTAAGAGGTTAAGGTGGATGGCTAGATGATTGGTTGGTGTTCTGAGGGGGTGCCTCCTAGGCCTTATATATTCAACCGTGAGGCAATACATGTGGATATGATAACAACGCACACCTAAGGAATAGTGAACTGATCAAATCTATCTTCCTATAGTTCTGCCGACTTATCCTTGCTCGGCTCCACTGCGTAGGGCTCCAGCGTGGGAAAGTTGGGTCTCTGCTGTGATTATTCGTTTGAAGTCATTGGGCCGTCTGGGCTTGATCTGATCCGGCCCCATGGCGATCTGCTCCTTTGGTTGTCTCTCCCCTGGTCCCCAAAAGGATGACCTCACAATTTATTGGGCCCTTGGGCCTTTTATGAGGTCTTTTATCCTTCTAGTGGACCCGGGGGATATCTGTCCCCCACAAGCCCCCGATCTTTGGATTGATTTTGAAATAATCAGCCCAAAGATCCTAGAGTCCAGCTTGCGGTCTTTGTTTGCAACAGGAAATGTTCTCCGGGCGGTGTGGTAAAAACAATTTCTCACTGTCTCCTTCTGCTTTGGAAGCTCGAAAATCGGTGCTCTTTCTCAAACTCGTGTCTGGGAGATCAACATTTCGCACTGTTGGACCCTAAACTTCATTGGATGCACCGAAGGTGCACCCAATGGGTGTAGCCCCTGAGCTTCGAGCGGATTTTTGAAAATAATCCGCTCGAAGGTCTTCATTTCGTGCCCTTTTGCTAGGAATTATCCTTTCTTTTTTGGAATGCCTTAGAGGTCAGTATTATGTCATTGATACTGCGCTTTTGAGGTTAGCATGCGTCTTGTTTTTGAGGCCGAGTTCATGATCTGCCCATATCTTGCTAGGTGGTGCAATTTATTTGATCTGCTACTGATTGGATGTTCGACAAGTGACCCTTGGCTAGTCTTTGTTATCACTTCTTGCTTCAATGCTTCTGTCGATTAGACTTGTACCTTGTTGGCTATATTTGGCTTTCCTTTGATCCTCGCTGATATCTCATTTTTGTCTTGAAGTATTCATTGCGCGTGCTGCACGGAAGTGACAGTTTCTGAAGAAAATTACTGATAATTCCTAGGTGTCCTCCCCCCAATGGGTGTGGGCAAGGGACGGCTTGGTACGTTGAGCGTTTTAGCCGGTTGCTTCTGAGTAGTAATTTTATGTGACTACGGGTGTAATCATATCGCCCGTGCAGTTGACTGGAGTCCCAATGGGTGTTGCGTTGCGTGAAACGGCGCCAGCCGCCTGACGTGTCTTCAGACGGTTTGAAGTGTATATTGAATTTTTGCGACTGTTCAGTGACCGTGGTAGGAGGTGAGCGGTTGCCTTCTTCTTCTATAAATAGTGCCTTTGCCTCTCCGGTATTTTCACATCTCTTACTGCTTTTCTGCTGCTTGCTATATTCTTCCTTTTTCTCTTCCACCATGGGCAAGAACAAAAAGAGCAGCCGTTCTTCGCCTCGCTCTGGCGACAAGCGCAAACGCGAGCCGACTCCTCCCTCGGAGGATTTTGGTGACTTGGAGTACTCGGAGGAGGAGTTCTCCTCCGGGTCCTACGGCTCTCCGGCCCCCACCTCTCCCCCGGCGTCGTCTGACGATTTAGACGACTCCCAGGGGATTGCTGCGGAGGTCTGGACTTACATCCGGGCCGTCGAGCGCGCTGGGCTCGAGGGCTCAGATGAGTTGGAGCACTCCTCGGACGAGGAGGATTCCTCGGACTCGTCCGAGGAGGACAGCGGCGGCGACGGCGACGGCGGCGATGGCGGCGGCAAGGGCGGCGATGGCGACGGCAAGGGCGGCGACGGCGGTGGCAAGAGCGGCGACGGCGGTGGCAAGAGCGGCGACGGCAGCGGCAGGGGCAACAACTAGGCCAGTGGCTAAATGCCACTGGTCTTTAGATATTAGTATAGATTAGTAGTAGAAAAATATTAGTGAAATAATGTAGTAGTAGTAGTGTAGAGTAGGGTAATGTAATGTAGTAGTAGCAGTAGGGAAGTATCGACTCATAATGAGTCGATTTGTAAGTTATGCAACTTCCCTTTCGTGAAGGATGGCATGATTTCTTTCCTGTGTTGATTTCTTTGCTCTTTGTATTGATGATATGCTGGAAATGGTAGCCGACTTATTTTGTTCACAGCATTAGTGCTTCTGAAATAGCGTCCGAATGATGGCAGGGACACGTTGGTGCCTTCAGAGTTAACGATCGGGCGATTATTGTTGGTATCGTTGTTGTAGTTGTAACAGCCGAGTGACTGTCGGCAGTGTCGGCGTTTTAGAGGCAATGACCGAGTGACTGAAAATAGCATCAGCGTTTTAGAGGCAACGGCCGAGTGACTGAAAGTGACATCGGCGTTTTAGAGGCAACGGTCGAGTGACCGAAAGTAGCATCGGCGTTTTAGAGGCAACGGCCGGGTGACTAGAGGTGACGTCGGCGTTTTAGAGGCAACGACCGAGTGACTGGAGGTAGCGTCAGTGTTTCAGAGGCAACGGCCGAGTGACTGAAAGTAGCATCGGCGTTTCAGAGGCAACGGCCGAGTGACCGGAGGTGACGTCAGCGTTTTAGAGGCAACGGCCGAGTTAGAACGGGCCACGTCGGCCGTTCGGAGATAACGGCCGAGTGGTGACTGGGCAATTTTTGGAGGCGGCGCTTGGCCTCGGAAAAAACCCTTATTCATTGCACCGTCGCGCGCCTTGCTTTCCGTGCCCTAGTTCTTGCTTTTCCGCATCCAAACTCTCCTTGCGCTCACTCGATACTGCCACCGCTCCACCCGCCGGTGAGATTGAAATGGCGCCCAAGAGGAAAACGTCGAGCTCGTCCGTTGCTGTCATTCCTCCCATCGATCCCAACAGCCAATTGCCTTTTGCCGGTAACCACATGTCTATTGTTTCTGAGGCCGAACTTCTCCATCTCGTGTCCATCGGAGTCCATCCTTCGAAGGAGCTCTGTTCTTGGCGGATTTGCCATGGGGTCACTGTTCCAACAGAGGATACCCATGAATCCGTTATTTATGTTCCCTTTCTTCTTCGCGGTCTCGCTCTCCCTATTTCCCCCTTTTTCCGTGGTCTGCTTGATTTTTATCACTTGAATCTGACCCACTTGAACCCCAATTCCATTCTGCAAGTCTCCATCTTTGTTCATTTATGCGAGGCTTTTCTTGGCATTCTGCCGCATTTTGGACTATGGAAATATTTGTATCATTGTCGCCCTGGGATGGCCGGAGGGCAGCATCAACTGGTAGGGGGCGCGAGCCTGGAGATGCGCCGTGGGAGGAAAACTGATTATCTTGACATCCCACTCAAGGACAGTATTAAAGGGTGGCGCTTGGAGTGGTTTATCGTTGAGAATCACGGAAATTCTCTCCCCCCGCGGTCAGGTAGACAACCAGACGTTCGTACCCCCAGTTGGACCGAGTCTCCCACAGACCAAGAAGTGGCTGAGGCAGGGGCTCTGCTGGCTGAAGTTGGACTGCTGAAGGAGAGAGGTCTGACTGCAGAGGCTGTGGTTGCTGATTTTGTTTTCAAGAACATTCAGCCACTTAAAGATAGGGCATATCCGGCTTATCTATACCGAGGTCTGGCCGACTCCACCTGGGTTACCAACAAAAGAATTCCCACAGCGGATTTGGTGAGCCGGCTTGAGATGATACTTAGAGGCAAAGTATCGAATGTAGGTGCCCCTATTGCGCACTCGGCTTGGAACTTGCCTCCTTCTAAAGCCTTCACTCTTTTTGTGTCAAATCCTCCTGCCGACGATGGCAGTTTGGGCCTTAGAGTGTGACCATCTGAGTGCTTTAGTTGCTTCACTCAACGAAATTCCTGACGATGAAAAACAGGTTCAATTTGAAGTGCCTTTGGATCCTAGTGATGCGGAAATAAGTGCCATGCTCGATATGCTGGCTGAGGATTCTTCTGACGCTGCTCCTGTTGGGGCATTAGTGACGGTACCCATCCCTGAGACTGACAAAGCTTCTGATGCTCAGAAGCCTGTTGATACTCGTCCAAAACGTTCTCGCCGAGTTGACCAAACCTCTTCTCCTACTGGGGGGAGAAAAAGAAGAGAAAACGTCTTCATCGGGTATCTGGCTCGAATCAGGGTGCTGGTCCTTCTGTTCCTGTTGCCGAGGGAGTACCAGCGCCAGATTTCACTGAGGTTGACCCCAATGGGTGTGCTGTCCGTCTTGTCGATGATGATGGTGAAGAAGAAGGCGAAGCTCCTCTGATCCGGAAGAGCGGCTGTCGTCATACGGCTAGCGGGGAAAGTAGCGGTGTTCCTTCTCCAGCCTTGTCCGCACTCATTGGTTTGCAAGAATTATCACTGGCGAACTTTGATCAGACCCTTGAGGACATAATTCCAGAAAATCTGCTATCAGATCCGGCGGATGATGGTGCCCCGAATGTTTGTGTTGAGGTGCTTGACGCCGGGTTAGAGTCATCCCGAGCGGCGTCCCACACCTCATCGACCTTGGAGCGCGGTCTTGAGGGTCAGGAGGCTGGTTTGGATTTCCCTGCTCCCATGGAAGTGACCGAGGGGCCTTCAGCCTTGGAGGTGGCTGCTACAAAGAACTCAGCTCTTAATGATGGTGCTGGCCTTTACCCAGCCCCCGAGGGTGTTGCTGGGGGTGATCCGGCTCAGATGGGTAGCGCCAGCTATGACCCAGCCCTCGAGGGTGTCCGAACGGGTTCTCCCTCTTGCACTTCCATGGATGTTCACGTAGGGTCTTCTCCTCCGCGCTCTAGTTGCATGGTAACGGCCCAAACCTTTAGACAAGAGGTCGCTTTAGAGGTCAGCGTTCCTGGTGACAAGGTCTTGGATTCTGCTGATGATCTTGGGTTGGTCCCTGCTGAAACATTGCAAGCTGCTCCAGGCAGTGATCCTTCGTCGAGCTCTCGGTTGATCTCTCATGATTTGGGAGTCGCTTCTTTCTTCTCCAACTTCCAGGTATTTTGATCTTTTTCGGTCTAATTTTTGCCCATGCAGGTAGTTATTCTCATGGTTGTCTACTTTTTGATGCCAGGCGCTGGTCGATGAAATGTCTGGTCGGCTGAGATCGCAGGGTGCTTCCGTCCCAGAAGGAGCTTTGTTTTTGGCACGTTGGAATCCGGTGCTGCTTCAGCGACGTGTTTCCGAGTTAGAGGCAACGAATGCTGGTCAGTGCCTTTCTGCCTTTTTTTACAACCTCCCTATCAGGCTGCTTCTAATTTTAACATGTTAGCTCGACTGTTTCTTGATAGACATGGCTCGGCGGTATTCTGCTCTTGAGGAAAGGTATTCCCAAGATCAAGCTGAACTGGTTCGGCGATGTTCTGATCTTGAGGAAAAGTATTCCCAAAGTCAGACAGAACTAGCCCAGGCATCTGCTTCTTTGAATGATGCCAACATGTTGAACTCTACTCTTCGCTCGCAGCTCGACTCTGAGAAGGTGACCTAGTAAAACAGGGCTTTGTCTTACGGTGTTCCTGTTGCTTTTTTGACGTTTGAAAAAGCTGATTTTTGCTTGCAGGAGGAAAAACGCGCCCTCGCTACTTCCCGTGACAATCTTGACAGGCTGTACCGTGACTCCAGCAACTCGTTGACCATACTGGAGAGAAGTCACCGCTTCACCATGGAGGAGTTGGACAATCTTCGCTATAAGCTACAAGAATCCTTGGATGATATGATTCGCCTCAGGGAGTTGATATCGGCCAAAGACGTTGTCATCAAGAATCTCCGTGCCTCCAAGAAATCCGTCGCCCAGGAACTAGAGGTCGCTCAGCTAGCTGTCAAGGTTGCTGAAGAGGCTTCTGCCACTCTGAGGGCCCAGCGTGATAAAGCTATGGATAAAGCTATTCGTGCGGGGCGGATTCTGATGAGGAGGCCTGGTGTGGTTGTCGCTGACGACATCGTGGCAGATGTGAATGCTGCTCCTGATTCCTCGAGTCGCCCTTCTTCATCAGCTGCTCCTGAGAAGAGTATTGCCAAATAGAGAAACATTGCATGCTTCGGGCATATGGTTAACGTGCTCGAAGGTTTTGTTAGAAGACACCCTTTAATGCCGAATGCTACTATTTTCTCCTGTTGCTTTAGAGTTTCAACGATATCTACATTTGTAGAAATAAAATGTAGCGTAGTGGTTTCGAGACTTCTTTATGGGACATAGAGGTCGCCCCTATTTGAGTGATCATAGACATGTGGAACCGGTTTAAGTCGTTGCCGACTTAAGCCGGTTGCTCCGTTAGCAGGGCATAGTGCTCACCCCGAGCTAAGTGAGCGTGAGCATGTTGCACTGGTTTAAGTCGTTGCCGACTTAAGCTGATTGCTCCATTTGCAGGGCATAGTGGTCACCCCGACGACTTAAGCCGATTGCTCCGTTTGCAGGGCATAGTGGTCACCCCGAGTTAAGTAAGCACGAGCATGTTGCACCGGTTTAAGTCGTTGCCGACTTAAGCCGATTGCTCCGTTAGCAGGGCATAGTGGTCACCCCGAGTTAAGTAAGCGCGAGCGTGTTGCACCGGTTTAAGTCGTTGCCGACTTAAGCCGATTGCTCCATTAGTAGGGCATAGTGGTCACCCCGAGTTAAGTAAGCGCGAGCATGTTGCACCGGTTTAAGTCGTTGCCGACTTAAGCCGATTGCTCTGTTAGCAGGGCATAGTGGTCACCCCGAGTTAAGTAAGCGCGAGCATGTTGCACCGTTTAAGTCGTTGCCGACTTAAGCCGATTGCTCCGTTAGCAGGGCATAGTGGTCACCCCGAGTTAAGTGAGAACGTAAGCCGATCATGAACAAAACTGAGTATCCTTGAAGCCTTTTTTATTGATGACATGTTTCTCATTTTACAGAGTACATTATCGTCCTGACAGCTTCTAAAATATAGCTAGGGATAAAACTTCCGGAGGTGTTCTATATTCCATGAGTTCCCGATTTCCGTGCCATCCATCTGAGTGAGATGATATGATCCTGGCCGAGTGACTTCTGCTACCATAAATGGTCCTTCCCATAAAGGTGACAACTTGTGTCGTCCCTCCCCCGTTAGAATTCGGCGGAGGACGAGATCTCCCACTGCAAAGGATCGGCATCGCAGGGCCTTGTCATGGTAACGCCTCAGAGTTTGCTGGTACCGTGCTGATGGGATTACCATGTTCAACCGTTCTTCTTCAAGCACGTCGACATCTTCCAGCCTAGTGGCCTCAGCTTCTGCTATGCTTTCAAAAATCAACCTCGGCGCTCCAAACTTGAGGTCAGCGGGTAGTACAGCCTCCGAACCATAGACCATGAAGAAAGGGGTGTTTCCATGCAGAGCTCGACTAGGTTGAGTTCTTAAGCTCCAAATGACGTAGGGCAACTCTCTTATCCATTTCCCTGCAAACTTCTCATTCTTATCGAAGACTTTTTTCCTGAGGGCTTCTAATATCATCCCATTAGCTCTTTCAACCTGCCCGTTGGCTCTTGGGTGTGCCACCAAAGCATATTTGATCTGGATGCTCTTCTGTTCACAGAAATCAAAGAATTCTGAACTTGTGAAGTTCGACCCCAAGTCAGTTATGATACTATTTGGTATGCCAAATCTGAATATTATGTCTTGTATGAATTCCACGGCCTTAGCTGAGGTTAAGGAAGCGACGGGTTTGAATTCTATCCATTTGGTGAATTTGTCTATAGCCACCAGCACATGAGTGTATCCTCCCTGAGCTTTCTTGAAAGGTCCAATCATATCCAGTCCCCAGCATGCAAACGACCAAGTTACTAGTATGGTCTGCAATTGCTGTGCCGGTAGATGTTGTTGTTTCGACAGGTATTGGCAAGCTTCGCATCGTTGTACTAATTCAGCTGCATCATTTTTCGCTGTTGGCCAATAAAAACCTGACCTGAAGACCTTCCCGACCAGGGTTCTGGACGCTGCATGTATTCCACATTGCCCAGCATGGATCTTGTCCAGAAGTTGTTTCCTGGTAGACGAGAGAATGCATTTCATGAGGACGCCCGATGCACCTCTCCTGTACAGTGCTTCCCCAATGAGTGTGTAGTGAGCTGACTGCCTAGCGATGCGTTTGGCTGTATTCTTGTCATCCGGTTCCTCTTCATTTTTTATATATCTGATGATCGACCTTCTCCAGTCGTCAGAATCTGACTCTAGTAGGCTCACGATATTACATTCTTCTGCCTGGTCCATTGAAATGCTTGGATGTGGTATCTCTTGTACAAAGACCCCAGGTGGGACCTGAGTTCGATCGGATCCTAATTTGGACAGTACATCGACTGCCGTGTTTCGATCTCTTTCTATATGGTGAAATTCTAGGCCTTCGAATTTATCTTCCAGTCTTCGAACGGCGGTGCAGTATTTTCCCATGGAATCATTCGAGCAATCCCATTCTTTGTTTATCTGACTTATGACCACCATAGAATCTCCGTATACCATCAGTCTCTTAATGCCCAGTGATATAGCAATATTTAGCCCGTGGATTAGAGCTTCGTATTCGGCTGCGTTGCTGGAGGCCGAAAATAGCAGCTGGAGGGCATATTTGAGGTGCTCACCTCCAGGTGCTGTAAAGAGAATCCCCGCGCCTGCTCCCTGCAACTTTAACGAGCCATTGAATTACATTTGCCATACCTCCGCGATCTCTAGATTATCTGGTACTTGTTGTTCAGTCCATTCTGATACGAAGTCAACCAACGCTTGAGTTTTGATGGCAGTGCGAGGCCGAAATTCGATGTCATGAGATCCCAGTTCGCAGGCCCACTTGGCTATTCGGCCAATGGCTTCCTTGTTATGAAGAATTTCCCCTATCGGAAAACCAGTAACTACTATGACTTTGTGATCGTCAAAGTAGTGGCGTAGCTTGCGGGCAGTTAGAAGTATTGCGTATAATAGCTTCTGAACTTGAGGATATTTTCTCTTTGAGGGACCCAGGACTTCACTGATGAAATAAACAGGGTGTTGTACCGGATGAGCATGCCCTTCTTCTGCTCGCTCGACTACCAACGCGGTGCTCACCACGTGAGTCGTGCAAGAGATATACAACAGCAAATCTTCGGCTGGTTGGGTCGGCGTAGCTCGACGTGGTGGTTTCAGCACTGGTGGCGTTGTCAGGAATTTTTTCAACGCATCTAGAGCTTCTTGTGCTTCTGAAGTCCACTGAAACTTGTCCACCTTTTTGAGTAGCTTATAAAATGGTAAGCCCTTTTCTCCCAGTCTAGATATGAATCTGCTCAAGGCTGCCATGCATCCGGTGAGTCTTTGCACTTTCTTCTGCGACCGTGGTGCCTCCATCTTCATAATAGCTTCGATCTTATCTGGATTAGCTTCGATTCCCCGGTGGCTGACAATGAATCCGAGTAGCTTTCCTGCTGGCACCCCAAAGACACATTTTTCGGGATTAAGCTTCCATCGATATCGCCGTAGGCTATTGAAAACCAGCTGTAAGTCTTCGATGAAATTCTCTGAGTTCTCTGTTTTGATCACCACATCATCTACATAAGCCTCCACACGCTTGCCCCAGTGATCGGCTAAGCATGTTTGAATGGCTCTCTGATAGGTCGCTCCAGCGTTTTTGAGGCCGAACGGCATGGAGGTATAGCAGAAAGCGCCGAATGGAGTGATGAACGCTGTTTTTTCCTCATCTTCTTTTGCCAAGCTAATCTGATGATATCCAGAGTAGCAATCCAGGAAAGACAACATAGAACATCCGGCGGTAGAGTCTACCACCTGATCTATCCTAGGGAGCCCAAAGGGATCCTTTGGACAGTTTTTGTTGAGATCTGTATAGTCGACGCACCTGCGCCAATCCACCTTATTCTTTTTGAGTACAAGAACAGGGTTAGCTAACCACTCGGGATGTAAAACTTCTCTAATAAACCCAGCCGCGACCAAGCGAGCCAGCTTAGCGCGAATGGCTTCTCTCTTGTCGGGCGTGAAACGACGTAACTTTTGCTGAATCGGCCTCGCCTGGGGGTAGACCTTCAGTTTGTGCTCGGCCAGTTCTCTCGGGACTCCTGGCATATCCGCGGGTTGCCATGCGAATACGTCCCGGTTATTTTGCAAAAACTGGACGAGCGTGCCTTCCTATTTGTCATCCAGGCTGGAGCTGATGATGGCAGTCTTGCGTTCATCAGCGAACCCGAAGTTGATCCTTTTAGTTTCTTTGGTCAGCCGCATACAGGTCACGGCTCGAGCTTCATTCGCCGGTATTGCATGATCTTCCTTGGGCTTAGAGTTTGCTTATGCCGAAGAAGTCGCTGACGGTTTGGTGATGAGAGCCGTCTGGATGGCCACTCGGAAACATTCTGCGGCGCCTTGGAAGTCAGCGCGCACAATTATGATCCCTTGTGGTCCTGGCATCTTCAGTATCATGTATGTGTAATGCGGAATGGCCATGAATTTGGCCAATCCCGGCCTCCCGATGATGGCGTTGTACCCACAGTCGAAGTTTGCCACTTCGAACCTCAGGAACTCGGTTCTGTAGTTTTCCGGAGTTCCGAAGGTGACCGACATGTAGATGTGGCCTAGTGGGTATTCTCCTTCAGTCGACACGATACCGAAAAATGGAGTGTCTGACTCATGGAGCTCTTTGAGGCGAACTCCCAAGCTTCGGAGTGTCTGGGGGAAGGTGACGTTGATGCTGCTCCCCCCGTCCACTAATACTTTCTTTACCCTGCTTTCTCGGATCACCGGATCGACGAGGAGCGGGTACTTGCCTGGGTGGTCGAAGTTGAGCCATTGATCTGCCCGAGTGAAGGTGATCGAATGCTCCGACCACCGGTACGGAGTGGGAGGTCCAGTGGTCGCCACCAGTATCTGGCGATCGTTGAGCTTTTGCTGCCTTTTATTTTCTTGCGATCCGTGTCCGCCAAAGATGACGTTGACCTCCCTATCAATGCGTGGGAAGGCTCCACCTCCTCCTTCTTCCTGTTGCTGAGGCGGTCGTGGTTCTATCGGCCCTCCACGCGGCGGAGGAGGAGGTAGAGGTTGGAAAGGTCGGCCGTGTCCGACGGAGTGCTTGAAATCTCTACAGTTCCGAAGGGTGTGGCGCATGTCCTTGTGGTACGGGCACTAAGCGTCGAGGATGTCGTCCAGCGTGCGTTCGCCTCCACGTGGTCCTCCCCGGGCGCAGGAGGCAGGTGGTCCAGCAACGTGTACTTCTTCGCGAGGCCTCTTCTCCCAGTGTTTGTTGGGTTGCTGGTTTGTATCGCGCCGCGGTGCCGTTGGTGCAGGCTTTGCTCCTCCGATGAGGTCCTGAGCTCGCTCGTCGGCAGTGATGTAGAGGTCAGCTTCCTGGAACAGTTGCTCGGAGGTAGTCGGTGACTTCTGTAGTATGGTTCGAACGAAAACTGAGTCATTGGATCCTCTGTAGAAGTCCTCAATTACGGCCGCCTCCGTAACCTCAGGGATACGATTTCTCATGGTCTGGAACCTTTTGAGGTACGACCGGAGAGTTTCGTCCCCCTGGCGCTTGATGGATTTGAGGTCCCATGGTTGTGCGGGTTTGTCGGAGAGGGATTGAAAGTTGGCGGTGAAGCGTCGGCTAAAGTCGCTCCAGTCGTCGATGAAGTGTCGAGGTAGATGTCGCAGCCACTGCAGCGCGTCTTGCCCGAGGATGATGGGTAAGTATGCGGTCATCACGTCCTCGGACGCCCCGGCGGCTCGAGCAGCGGTGGTGTAGACGGCTAACCAGCCTCCTGGATCCTGCTTAGGTTCATATTTGTCGACATTGGATACCTTGAAGTTGGGAGGCCACTGAATGGCCCTAAGGCGTGGAGTAAGAGCAGACACTCCTGAAAGTCGCCTAGAGGGGGGGTGAATAGGCGGAACCTGAAAATTAAAACTTTATCCCCTAACTAGATCCCTTGATTAGTGGTTAGAACAAGATATACAAATATCGGAGAATAGAAACTAAGTTCTTGCTTGAAAAGAGTATTGCTAAATAATGCGGGAGAGATAAATCAATACAATTAATAAGTTATAGAATAACAAAGCAAGAACCCTTAGATGAGAAGAGCACTAGGACAAGTTCTTTCTTGCACCGTGTTGCTTTCACTAAATGGGAATTTAACTTGAAGCAACACCAAATGATATTAGCAAATAATGGTGCAAGAAAACTTAGAGCAAGGAAAACAAACAAATCACAGGCAATAAACACAATGGACACGGGTGATTTGTTATACCGAGGTTCGGCCCTCGAAGGCCTAGTCCCCGTTGAGGAGTCCACTTAAGGACGGGTCTTTTTCAACCCTTTCCCTCTCTCCCCCGATCACACAAGGATCAGCGAGCTCTTCTTCTTCTCAAGGATCACTCTCGATCCCACAAGGACCACCACACACTTTGGTGTCTCTTGCTAGCTTTTACAAGCCTCCAAAACTTTGGAGGAAGTTCAATGGGAGTCAAAACTCCACGCGCAAATGAACACAAAGATGAAGCACACACTATCTCTCGATGAATCTCACAAGGCACTACTGCTAAACTCAAATGAGTAGCTCTCTTTTGCTTGCTCTCTCTTTTGTGGCACTTGTATTGGTTGTAGTGGTCTAAATCTTGTGTATAGGATGGATCAATGAATATATGTGGTTGGGAGGGCTTGAGTATGTCAACTAGATGACTTGGAATGTTGCTTGGGCTCCCTCACCTTGAAGTGGCCGGTTGGGGTGGTATTTATAGCCACCAACCAAAATCTAGCCGTTGGTGAAAGCTGTCTGTCGTATGGTGCACCGGACAGTCCGGTGCACACCGGACATGTCCGGTGCGACAGCCACGTCACCAGGCCGTGGGGGTTTCGACCGTTGGAGCTCTGACTTCTGGGCCCGCCAAGATGTCCGGTGGCGCACCGGACATGTACTGTAGATTGTCCGGTGCGCCATAACGCGCGTGTCTGACTTCTGCGCGCTCTGACGCGCATTAAATGCGTCCGCAGGTGACCGTTGGCTCGAAGTAGCCGTTGCCCCGTAGTTACACCGGACAGTCCGGTGTACACCGGACATGTCCGGTGAATTATAGCGGAGCTGCCGTTCTGAATTCCCAAGGCTGGCGAGTTCCGGAGGCCGCTCTTCCTTGGAGCACCGGACATGTCCGGTGTACTCCGGACAGTCCGGTGAATTATAGCGGAGTCGCCTCTGGAATTTCTCGAAGGTGACGAGTTTGGAGTTGGAGTTCTCTGGTGCACCGGACATGTCCGGTGGCACACCGGACAGTCCGGTGCGCCAGACCAGAGGTGCCTTCGGTTGTCCCTTGCTCTTTTGTCGAACCCAATACTTGGTCTTTTTATTGGCTAAGTGTGAACCTTTGGTACCTGTATAACTTAAACACTAGAGCAAACTAGTTAGTCCAATTATTTGTGTTGGGCAATTCAACCACCAAAATTATTTAGGAACTAGGTGTAAGCCTAATTCCCTTTCAATCTCCCCCTTTTTGGTGATTGATGCCAACACAAATCAAAGCAAATATAGAAGTGCATAATTGAACTAGTTTGCATAATGTAAGTGCAAAGGTTGCTTGGAATTGAGCCAATAAATATTACTTACTAGATATGCATGGATTGTTTCTTTATTTTTAACATTTTGGACCACGCTTGCATCACATGTTTTGTTTTTGCAAATTCTTTTGTAAATTCTTTTCAAAGTCCTTTTGCAAGATAGTCAAAGGTAAATGAATAAGATTTTGAGAAGCATTTTCAAGATTTGAAATTTTCTCCTTTTGTTTGAAATGTTTTTCCTTTGACTAAACAAAACTCCCCCTCAATAAATTCTCCTCTTAGTGTTCAAGAGGGTTTTAAGACATCAATTTTGAAAATACTACTTGTTCCCCCTTTAGAACACAAAGAGATACCAATTTGAAATTTACCAATTGAAAAACATTAATTTTTAAAATAGGGTGGTGGTGCGGTCCTTTTGCTTTGGGCTCATACTTTCTCCCCCTTTGGCATGAATCGTCAAAAACGGATACTTTGAGTGAGATGTAAGCCCTTTTCTAACTACTTTCTCCCCTTTGGCAAATAAAACATATGAGTGAAGATTATACCAAAGATGGAGAGACATTGTGGAGTGATGGCGAAGGGTAGATAATACCAATAGAGTAGATTGGAAGCTTTGTCTTCGCCGAAGACTCCTATTCCCTTTCAATGTACCTATGACTTGGTTTGAAATTCACTTGAAAAACACATTAGTCATAGCATATAAAAGAGATATGATCAAGAGGATATATCAAATTAAGCATGATCATAGTTCTATATAACATAGATTGCTCCCCCTAAGTATGTGCATGGAGAGGAACACATATTTTGGCCCTAAATGCCAATTGCACATAATTAGGTTAATGAGAACATATCTATGTCATACAGATTGTAAAGTGCATTGTGTCATAGTATAAGTGTGATGCTCATGACAATTTATGCACTTACGAAAGCATGTTGTAAACAATTTAAGCATTTTCCCTTAAGGATTTCAAAGAGACTTAAGGACCATCCACCTTTTAAACAAAGGCAGCTTATCCTCGTTACAAGGTTAAGCTTTAAGCTCTTTGACAATAAAAGTACTTCATCTAGTTTTACCAGAGATGCACTAAAGCATGAATGAATTTTGGGAAATTAAACTAGATATGAAGCAGGGATAATACATGGACATGCTTTCTCTTCCTTTTATACAAGATATGCAAAGAATGTAGAAAAGGAAGATTTAGGTACAAGTTTTAAGTGAAAGGAGATAGTTTTACCCTTTTGTACCTTCACATAGAGATGCTCTCTTCATTGTGCTTTGTCCATAGTCTTTAGATGCTTAAGACCTATACTCAATGACAGTATATGAAAATATTTTGCACAAGAGGGAGTTTTACAACTAGTGATCCTTTTCAAGTTATTGTAAGCATATATCAAATGGATCACAAATTGTATAAATGAATCATGAATTCTCGTTTTAACTTAGTGCATATCAAGAGAGATATTGATTGAAAGAATATGAGGCACTAAGAGGCATGATTGTTAATGAAAGTCATTCAATGATCAAACAAATAACACATATGATCAAAAGAACAACATACGCATTAGATTATCAATTAAGCTTAGGATAGGAGAATCCAGCAAATACTTCATGAGAAACTCACTCTCATGCAAGAGACTATATGAAATTTCTAAGATAAAGTAATAGTCTCAACATAATCAAGATATAAAAAGAGGCTCCCCCTAAAGATATGCATCAAGTATTTGAATGAATTGAATGGATGCATTTACTTTAAATAGAGAGAAGCATTATACATCTTGATCAAGGCTCATTAAATTTGTAATAAACAACTTGAGCCTGGTATTCTCATTATGAAAGGGTTTAGGATACTCACAACCACACCATTGATTGTTTCGTAGAAGTAGGTGGTGTTGTTCTTGATGTTCTCCTCTTTCATTTGAGAGTCCTCCCTTTGCAGTGGCTTCTTTTTCCTTTCAAACTTATTGAAAATACTTAAGAAGGATGTTAGTAATACAAGGGAGTATATAATGATGGATGATTTCTTTTAGATAGGAAATAAGCATAATTCATCATCCATAAGTCACACAGACATGAAGTAAAATCCTTAACATTAGTGCACTTTTACTTAAAAAGAGGAACATGCACTATTAAACAATTTTCTCACTCATTGAAATCTACTTCTTCATATTGAACTTCATTATCATGACTTAGAAGCGCATCAATGTGAGAATGGATATAGCAAAGGCATGAATTAGATTCTAATGGACAAACGCATTTATGAGTATGATATTGAATGCACACTTAGTTATTTTAGGTCCAATAAAGAATCTATTCCTCACAAGGGTAGAATATGATAATTTAGATTAAATACCCATTGAGATGGGAACCAAACTTAATTAAGAAGATGAGTTCCCATACCTTTGCTTTTACCTTTCTTCCTTTGGGTGAAGATCAACCCATGAGGCTTGTGCACTTTCTCTCTTGTAGATTTTCATAATTAAACTCAAGAGAAATGTTAGTAGCAACACAAGCACTAGTTTCCATTTTTGTAATCATTTTGATGAGAAATGAGAAGCTAGATTACCAAAACATGGAAACTCCATAGAATGAACTAGATTATCCATAGATGATGTTATGCTCAATTTTAACTCATAAAACAAGCATAAATAATCCTTTGAGATTATAGGAATAAATCTAATTCATGATTTGGAAAGCGATAAATGTAAAAGAATCATATCCAATTTGAGCAAGTAAAAATACATCATAAAACATTTGGATTGATTTTTCTTTTCATGTTAGATTACATGCTTCCAAAGAGAAACTTATTCTCTACAAGTGAGACTATTTGGGTTACTTAGATAAAATCATTAGTCTCACTATTCTAGTTATAGGGAGAATTTTCCGTTTAAGAGTGTCCTAAGGATTTGAATTCCTTACATGACACCTAAATCTTTTAAGAACATGAAATATCTCTCTACATCTAGAATCATGGCAATAATAGAATAACTTAGCGAAAAACATACCATGAGATACTTCCAACAATTTAAAGCATGTAGATTGCCATGGGATGGAAATGATGAGTATGCAATCTACCATAAGATAGGAGATTCTTCAAAGAATGGTAATATAAAATTAAAGGCATTTGAAGTGCTTCAAGTTTTCTATGTGACTACACAAGACACATAAGAAATGATATTCTAAAATACTTGCACTTAAAAGATAAGTGTTACCATCCTTTGGCTTTCCTTCATGTTGTAGGCCTTGATTTTTCGCATATGATATCTCTTCACTTCCTACAACATATAATATCTTCCTCGAGATGATATGAGTTTAGGGCATAGCAATTTGAAAAATAACCTTGGGTCAATCATGTATATAGATCATTGAAGATTGATAGTTTGAGTTGATTGAATGGACTCTCTCAAGCATCCCAAGGCTTCATA
Organism: Zea luxurians; assembly: GCA_029449295.1. Taxonomy (NCBI): domain Eukaryota; kingdom Viridiplantae; phylum Streptophyta; class Magnoliopsida; order Poales; family Poaceae; genus Zea; species Zea luxurians. Next base: position 28,725,463 of record JAOPSE010000023.1, on the reverse strand, counting down.
TCATCTCCTTCTCCTGCAAAGCTTGTCAATCATATTTTGGTACCCATCGCTTGATGGGTCCATCATGGTTAGTCAACAAAGATCTAGGAACCCAAAAGTCTTTTGTGTTAGCACTAGGTAAACTCATTACCTTTCTAGCACAAGTTGCAATTTTGGGTTGCCTAGTTACATGAGAATCAATTGACAAGTTAGGAGTGAAATTGTTACCAATGGGACAATCCTTGCATTGATGTCCCTTTTTTCGGCATGTGTAGCATAGGCGTTTTTCAAGTTTGGAAGTTTTCTTCTTTCCTTGTTTGTCGCCTGCTACATGGTTAGTAAAAACTTTCTTTTCTAACCCTATGCCTTTTTGTTTTAAATGGGGACAAGATCTAAGCAAGTGTCCCTTCTTGGAGCATTTAAAACAAAGTCTATCATCCTTGTTAATAATCAAGCCATTTTTAATGTAGGGACATGACCTAATCAAGTGCCCCTCTTCAAAGCATTCACTACACCTCTTAATGTGAAGTGTGGCTTGATCATTACCTTGGATGTTACCTTTTGTGGAGGCGTGGTTGAGGCTTTTGGAGGAGGTGTTGAATTTCATCTTTTGTTTCTTCCTCTTGGTAATCCTCAAATCCTTGACATTTTCTTTAAGGGATGTAGTGCATGCCACGGTTGTTCCCGTCTCAAGCTTCTTCACCATGTGATCACGGTTATCTTGAGAAGGTTGGGCAATGCATTTCCCTTTTAGTTGTGTCAAGCTCATCTTTAGCCTCTCATTTTCTTCCTTGAGCTTTTGATATGAATCATCGTTTGTTCCTGCAAATTCTAGCTCAAAGGAAGATTTGCTTGTCGACGGACAACAAGCACTAGCACATGGTAATATAGTATCAATTTGAATACATGTGCATGAGTGAGGTTGTTGGGATTTTAAATTTTCTATCACAACCTCATGAGCAATGTTTAACATGATATGATCATCCATAAGATTTTCATGAGAGCATATGAGCATATCATATTTTTCTTGAAAAGCTAGATTTTCAACTTTTAGCTTTTCTACTTGGTCCTTAAGCAAGGTATTCCTATTTACTAATTGAGCGATACAATGTAAAGCGTTATCTTGCTCAATTGAACTAGTTTCATACCTTTGGACCAAATCAACATGAGAGCACTTTAGCTCCTCATGTTCTTTAGTCAACTCGTCAAAGTGTAGCATTTTCATGGAGAGAATATCTTCTAGCCTTTGACGAGCTTCGCTTTGCTCTCTCGCTCTTTCTAGAAGTTTGAGCATGACCGCCTTATCTTCTTGGCTTAGGCGAGCATAGAGATGCAAGAAGCTTCTTTCTTCCTCCTCATCCTCATTTGTCCTTCCGCTATCATTTTCATTAGCCACACAACATATGTGGGAATCGAAATGGGAAGAAAAACCTTTTGGAGAGGTGGATTCATCGTTTGGTCTCCACCGTTCATTTTCTTCTTCTTCCTTGCAAGGGTTAGTATCACAAAGACTAAAGGAAGTAGAAGCATCAAATGAACTATCATGTTTGGACTCATCAAATTTATTTTTAATTCTAGTCCAAATATCATGCGCATCATGGATAGATTCGTCATAGTTTGATATGAAGGCATGATAATCTTCTCTACTAAGAGAATTAGTTAAGATGTCAAAAGCTAGATAGTTTAAGCGATAACATCTTTGATCCTCCTCGGAATTAATTTTTCCATTGAAATTAGAGGAAAAAATACTCTTGTCTATAATTTGTTCTAATCGTGGATCTATGGTTCTAAAAGCATTTATCACACTAGTAGACCATGAGTCATAATTAGAACAATCATCAAATAATATTTCAAGAGTTACCTCCTTTTGAGTTATGTTTGATGGAGGAGTCTTCTTGTTCTTTTGGGATCTTCTACGAGCCATCACTTCGAGTTGTTAGACTCAAGATGAAGTGCCTAGCTCTGATACCAATTGAAAGTCGCCTAGAGGGGGGGGGGTGAATAGGCGGAACCTGAAAATTAAAACTTTATCCCCCAACTAGATCCCTTGATTAGTGGTTAGAACAAGATATACAAATATCGGAGAATAGAAACTAAGTTCTTGCTTGAAAAGAGTATTGCTAAATAATGCGGGAGAGATAAATCAATACAATTAATAAGTTATAGAATAACAAAGCAAGAACCCTTAGATGAGAAGAGCACTAGGACAAGTTCTTTCTTGCACCGTGTTGCTTTCACTAAATGGGAATTTAACTTGAAGCAACACCAAATGATATTAGCAAATAATGGTGCAAGAAAACTTAGAGCAAGGAAAACAAACAAATCACAGGCAATAAACACAATGGACACGGGTGATTTGTTATACCGAGGTTCGGCCCTCGAAGGCCTAGTCCCCGTTGAGGAGTCCACTTAAGGACGGGTCTTTTTCAACCCTTTCCCTCTCTCCCCCGATCACACAAGGATCGGCGAGCTCTTCTTCTTCTCAAGGATCACTCTCGATCCCACAAGGACCACCACACACTTTGGTGTCTCTTGCTAGCTTTTACAAGCCTCCAAAACTTTGGAGGAAGTTCAATGGGAGTCAAAACTCCACGCGCAAATGAACACAAAGATGAAGCACACACTATCTCTCGATGAATCTCACAAGGCACTAGTGCTAAACTCAAATGAGTAGCTCTCTTTTGCTTGCTCTCTCTTTTGTGGCACTTGTATTGGTTGTAGTGGTCTAAATCTTGTGTATAGGATGGATCAATGAATATATGTGGTTGGGAGGGCTTGAGTATGTCAACTAGATGACTTGGAATGTTGCTTGGGCTCCCTCACCTTGAAGTGGCCGGTTGGGGTGGTATTTATAGCCACCAACCAAAATCTAGCCGTTGGTGAAAGTTGTCTGTCGTATGGTGCACCGGACAGTCCGGTGCACACCGGACATGTCCGGTGCGACAGCCACGTCACCAGGCCGTGGGGGTTTCGACCGTTGGAGCTCTGACTTCTGGGCCCGCCGAGATGTCCGGTGGCGCACCGGACATGTACTGTAGATTGTCCGGTGCGCCATAACGCGCGTGTCTGACTTCTGCGCGCTCTGACGCGCATTAAATGCGTCCGCAGGTGACCATTGGCTCGAAGTAGTCGTTGCCCCGTAGTTACACCGGACAGTCCGGTGTACACCGGACATGTCCGGTGAATTATAGCGGAGCTGCCGTTCTGAATTCCCGAGGCTGGCGAGTTCCGGAGGCCGCTCTTCCTTGGAGCACCGGACATGTCCGGTGTACTCCGGACAGTCCGGTGAATTATAGCGGAGTCGCCTCTGGAATTTCCCGAAGGTGACGAGTTTGGAGTTGGAGTTCTCTGGTGCACCGGACATGTCCGGTGGCACACCGGACAGTCCGGTGCGCCAGACCAGAGGTGCCTTCGGTTGTCCCTTGCTCTTTTGTCGGACCCAATACTTGGTCTTTTTATTGGCTAAGTGTGAACCTTTGGTACATGTATAACTTATACACTAGAGCAAACTAGTTAGTCCAATTATTTGTGTTGGGCAATTCAACCACCAAAATTATTTAGGAACTAGGTGTAAGCCTAATTCCCTTTCAACTCCACACGTGTCTTCTTGCCGTCGGGGACGATGCCCGTCCCGGGGAGGGGAGTAGTTGTCGTGGTGCCTCGACCGTCCCCGGGTTGTTCCGCCAGTCGAGGCCGTTGCTGACTCGGCTCTAGCGGCTTGACTTCGGGCTGGGATGCCATGGTCCCTGTCGTATTCTTCCTGGCGGTGGATCTCGTTCTCATGTCGCCGTTCACGCGAGGCGTTGATGGAGCTTCGCGTGTCCCAGCGGCTGTTGATGGTGTGTCGTAAGTTGTTCGGCGGGTGGGCAAGAGGTAGAAGATGGTTGGCGGCTTGAGTGAACAGTCGTCGATAGCCCTCAGCGTCGGGAGTTCGAGGGAGTCCCTTAGCTATCCAAGCCAGTACTCCGCCAACTTCACTCGGCGTGTTCATGGCTCGGGCGAAATCGGGGTTCAGGTTACGTCCGAAGAGTGGATTTTCCCAACGTTGCCTTGCCTCCTGCTCGGCTTGTTCCTGAGCTCGCCGGCGATCACGACGTCGGGAGTTCCTCCGTTCTCTGAAGACACGTTCCTCTGGAGTTTCTCCTATTTCTGAGGCCTCGTCTCGCGAGACAGGTTGCTCCGGTTCCGCTCCCCAGCCTCATGATGTCGCCAGATATTTCGGCGTCGGTTCCTTCGTCGGCGGGAGTCTTGCTGAGGACGTTCTTCTCCGGGCGCGGATGGCTCATCATTAGAGACGGGTGGTGATTCCGCTCTCCCGATGAAGAGGACGTCGGGGTAGAATGGTGTGGTGGTTACGGCGATCTTCTTTCGGAGCGCCGGAGGTCGCGCTTTTTCCTGCCTTACTCCGATATTCTTGGAGCTTGGAGGAGACTTCTTTCTTGGCGGATCCGTGATGCGGTGCAGAGTTCCTTCTTCATCTGCTACGGATGAGATAGTTCCGAAACAGAACATGGATTCGGGGCGGAGGATGATCTTGTGGTGGAATGTGACGGCCATGAAGCTAGCTTAGATCGGTGGCACACCCCCCCTACCTAGCGCGCCAGCTGTCGGTGTTTTGGGTCCGACCGCACACCCGGGGTTGCCCCTCAAGGTGTTTTTAGGAGTAGGACGGTGTTATCGACTGTAGCTTGATGGTTCGTGCTGGGTGCACGAGAGACAGTAGACAATGGTGTATAGGTTCGGGCCGCTTAGAGATGCGTAACACCCTACGTCCTCGTGAGAATGCTTTTAGGTGTGGTTACAGAGGAACTCTCGAGTGTTGGGGTGTAAGAGGTTAAGGTGGATGGCTAGATGATTGGTTGGTGTTCTGAGGGGTGCCTCCTAGGCCTTATATATTCGACCGTGAGGCAATACATGTGGATATGATAACAATGCACACCTAAGGAATAGTGAACTGATCAAATCTATCTTCCTATAGTTCTGCCGACTTATCCTCGCTCGGCTCCACTGCGTAGGGCTCCAGCGCGGGAAAGTCGGGTCTCTGCTATGATTATTCGTTTGAAGTCATTGGGCTGTCTAGGCTTGATCTGATCCGGCCCCATGGCGATCTGCTCCTTTGGTTGTCTCTCCCCTGTCCCCAAAAGGATGACCTCACGATTTATTGGGCCCTTGGGCCTTTTATGAGGTCTTTTATCCTTCTAGTGGACCCAGGGGATATCTGTCCCCCACATATAGGCCAAGTGCTTGAACTAGGGTAGAAAGAACTCTACTAACAAGTAATGACTTAACTTGCTAAGAAAACTGGATTTTTAAGGATCCACTATTAGTAAGCATTTTTGCAAACAGAGTCTTGATTTTTGATTAAGCCTTACCTTGACTCCCTTAAGCCAGCATATCCTTGAGAGTCTTTTCTTTTGACGGGTAAGACTTGCGAAAGTACACTTCGTACTCAGGGTTTTCGAACCCATGTTGTTGTAGGTGAGGAAGCAGCAAACTTTTGCTGTTTTTGTTCTAAGGTGGTGCCAAAAGAAGAATATCAACAGTGAAGTGCTCGTGGGAGGATGTTGGCCTCCCTTTGAAAAACAATATACTTTTATGCTGGAGGGGTATTTGCCTCCTGAGTTTGTAATAATAATACTATGCACTCATATACCACTGGTCTGTAATAACCATAACCCTCTTTCTGTACTTTGAATGTAAATTAAGTTATTGTAATTCGCTTTCGCTTATTCATTCCTCCGATGTGTTGTCATATCTGTGTGACGGGTGTAACGCTCTTGGGCGAAGAAAAGGATACAGATACAGAACTTGTCGAGTGATTATGTGCATCTAAAGGGTTGTCCAAGGTCCGTTGGACAAGGACAACTATAGGTGGGCCTAATGACTTGTGAGGTTCCATCACACGCACCCCTCGATTCGTTAAATACCAAATCAGTAAATTGTGCATTAAAATGTGTGTTGTAATGGTAGCCCCTTGACGATGTCGTGCCTCACGCATCACTCGTTCGACGAAATGCCTAAACCGTGGACGACATGCGCAATGCAAGTTCAAGTCCGCCAGGTTGTTTGATTTGTGTTTCGTGGTTTACTCTATTTATGATTTCGTTGATGTGTGCATATGTGTGTGGATATGTATGTGTGCATTGAGTTTGTGGAGGATAAAGTGGAATGAAAAGGGATTCGAATGTTCTTATGTTTTCGATTGTTGTTAGGAATATAAACTAACAAAGTATTTAGTGTTTCCTTAATTCACGAGCAATGTTGTGTTAGATAGGAAAGAGGGGTGACTTTGTTTGTTGCTTGTATGTCTGCAACTCCAGTGCTCTAATTGCTTTGATGTAATTAGTGAGTGGTTTGTTGGTGTTTGTTGTGTGGTTTTTGCTCTAATAAGTGATAAAGTAGAGTGTCGAATCAGGGTACATTTGGTTCTACTTTTAGAACCTAGTTATGCTTTGAAAAAGTAGAAAACTGAACTAAATGGCTCCTACTGAGCTCCTACTTTCCCCACCATAGCTACGTTTTTGCAGTTCAATCCGTGAACCAAATAGATGGCTACTTTTCTAGCGGTGGTAGTAAACCAAATTCGATAGAATTATGCACCTACCATTGGTTAAAGGTGTGAAACATTATTTCTGTTTACTCTCCCTCTATACTCTTCTCCTCATCGACATCAATAGAGGACCTCCCTCCCCACGTCGATTGTCAACCCTTCCCACACCAGTCATTTCCCTCCCCACATAGGTTGTCATCCTCATGCCTTCCCCATGCTGTTTTTGCCTCCCCACACCGACCACCACCCTCCCCATGCCTTTTTTAGCTGATTACTAGCCCTTCCCATGCTAGCTGTCACCCTCCCCATGTCTTCTCCATGCTGGTGGCCCATCGATCCAGAAGAATTGAGGGTGCCATTCATCCCCACGTCAACCGCCACCCTCCCCACAGATTACCCATGCCATCAGGCCTCTACACAGGCGTCTCCCCTCCCCAAATTGTTCCTCCATATGTAGGGTTGAACCGTCCTCCATAGGCCAGCCACTGCCCTCCCTATGTCAGTGGACCTCCACATAGGTGCCTCCCCTCCCGTTGTTGTTCCTCTATGCAAGTGATTTCCCCATGCCATCCTCCCATCCATGCCAAGAACTAGAGCTCCCCATCCCTCTAGACCAAGCACCAAAGCTTTTGTAGGGATGTCTTCTTTCTTTCTTTTTGTTTTGTTGCATACATGTTCAAATGGTTGCGCCAATATCTCAAATGGTTGTACCGATGACTGAAAAATGATTGTTTTCTAATTCAAGGCAAATGTTTGCAACAAATGCACTATGCAACACCATCACGGGGAACTCAATTATACTTGTTGTAGCCTTAATTTTTCATGATGTCTCCTTCATGTGTGTGTCTTATTGTTTGTAAATGAACTTTATTGGAGTATGGATGAGAAGGATATGTGGGATAATGCCAACTTGAAGTAGTTCATTGACATTTGCAATGAGAAGATAGAAGCTAGAAGTAGACCAAATGGTTGTTCAGCTAGAAAAGGTTAAAAGAACCTTGAGAATAAGTTTTTTTTGTAAAATATGTGCAGAAGCTAAAGAATAGATAGTTGAGGAAGAAATTAGATAAAAATTCATCTTGTTTATGGAATTGAAACTTTTTCCACTAGGCTTGGATGGGACGATGCAAATTAAAATGTTGCATACTCTAAGGAATGGTGGGATGAACATCTTGTAGTAAGTTAAGTTATGGGTGTTTTTTCTTGCTTCAATTCAATCATGATGTTTGTTATAACTCATGTGGTCATTTATTATTTTTCCAGAAATGCAATAACCTTGAGAAGGGATTGAAGTGTGGCCATGGCATGTTCCAAAAGCGTGATTTGAAGTTCCTTGATGATCTCCTTCAATTGTTTGATAAGGTGCATTAGCAAAGGCTTTCACATCATGTTCGGGAGATGTCTCACTAGATGAAGCAAGTGATGTGGATGTATCAAAGATGCACAATAAACAATACATGGCTGAAATGAAGTTGTCTTTCAAGATGCCAAAAGAAACAATGAAGAAGCATAAACAAATGTCTAATCAAGCTGAAGAGGAGAAGATTCCATTCTCTCGCATGTACAAGTACACATGCTTTAGATTGAAAGTGCAATTGAGAAAATCACCCTTCAACCCCTCCATATGCCAACATCTTCTCTACCATTGCATAGGCCATGAAAATAGTGAAGGAATGTGGTATGCAAGAAAAACATATTTAGCATAATTTATTGGTCTCCTCATATGGTACTTCATGATTTATTGGTCTCCTCATATGGTTTGACATCATGTTGTAATGTCGCATCAATTGAGTCTCTAACATTATTCTTATGGATTGTTTGTAAGGCCAAAAAATTGGTATAAGAAAAAACATAATAATAATAATGAAATAAATACATGAAGAAATAAAATAGCAAATTGAGATATCTCAAATTGTACTTGAGAGTTGAAAATTGAGGGCTAAATTTTGAAAACCCAGAATTATGTTAGAAAAGAAGTAATAGAAAAGTTTTTCGATTCAACTAAATGATTAGGTGTATCATTAAAAGATACACCACAAGCATTTATTTACATGAACATTTAATTTTGAAGTAACTTTTACTCCTTATCCCACATTCAAAATATTATTTTTCTAAGAGGAAAGAGAAAATATGATGTGGATAAACATATGAATATAAAAGTATACTATTCTTACACTGGGGAAATGAATTTGTACATTTGACTTAAAAGTGAAACCCATAACAAGATTCGAATTCAACATTTGAGATTTAAATGAAATAGAAATTAGAAAATGAAAAAGAAAAGAATAAAAGAAGCCAAACCCGCGTCTGGGCCTAAACAGCTTTCTCGCGGCCCCTTCCCCTCCTTTTCCGCCCGCGCCAGCCCACCACAGGATAACCCTGGTTCACTGACGTGTGGGGCCACGAAGGATAGCCTCCCATTCACTTGGTCGGGCGCGCGCTATGGCTTTGGCGGGGGACCCACAGGCCAGATTCTCTCCCTGTGCGCGCTGCCTTCACCTCGCTTTCATGGCCACGCGTGCCGTCGGCCCACTTACACATACCCCACGCACCAGATTGGTTGTACCGTGAAGCCAGGTGGGTTGGCCGTCTTCCACCTGAGAAAAAGGAAACTGAACCCCAGGGAAAGAGTAGTGGAGTCCGCTTCCTACGCTGCTTCAACAGCGAAGCCACTGCACGAATCTCCTCCACGACGTGCCTGCTGGATCCTCGGCGCTTGGGGTATAAACCCCGGGTTCCGCGGCGCCTCTCCCGGCCCTCGGCTCTGAAAGTCTGCACTGAGCTGCGTTCCCTTTATTATAGCCGCCGATCGACGCGACCGGGGTTCTCGCGTGGGGTGTTGCAACTTCCCCCCCCCAGATTCGTGTCGAGGTACCAACTAAGCATCCTGGGTCTCCCCTTGCCTTTAGGATATAAGTATGCGGGGCCGCCGTCCTCTCTCGTGACCGCTTCGCGTTGGCTTCACATCGATGGAGGGCGGGGGAAAGAAGACCACCATCGTCGTAGTGGAGTTTAGGGCCGACCGCTATTCAGGCTTCATCAAGGGGTAGGGGTTTTTCCAGAGTGAGTGGACGCTATCCGTGGTGTCGGGGAGGTGGGTGATCGGTTGAGTCAATGGCGATTGCTTGCCGGTGGTGAAGCTCCGCCATGGATCCAAATTCGCCGTGGATAGGGCCGTTGCGCTACAAGCTCCGGTGAGACCCTGTGCTTTGTTCCTTTGTTGTCTAAATTTCGCGTACCACTGGTTTCTTGCGAAAGTTGATGCGCGATGGCTGAACACGAGTATGGTCGCCGCCCTGGGTGCTTGGCTCTGTCGTGCCCTGGCTGGCGGAAGGTGGGAGAAGATAGTGGCCGCCGTTGGATCTTATTCAACGACCTCGATTAGATCTAGGGATACCGGTTCGATCAATGGTTACGTGTCATTGATTTTTAGATCAGTGGATGAGATCAGATTGCGTTTATTTAAAACGGGTACCGTTGGATTAGGATCGGGCGGTCTAGATTGGGACACACCATCCCTTCACGCGATCAAATCTAGACCGTCTGATCTGGATCGGACCGTCCGCGAAGCGTACCGGTTCATTAAGCGCCTAATCTAATCTGTACCATCGGATTGTAATCTAGTGGCTCAGAAAGAACCATACCCCTTCGGTCGAGAATTTTGTTAAAGAGTCCTCAGGGAATAAGAAAATAGAACCCGCCGTCCTGGGGGCATTGTTCACTGAGTCTAGGATAATTTATCAGTGAGCCCCTGCAGTTTTCAGTATTTGAGGCCCTGTCCAGAGAGTTATAAAATCAAGAAAATGAATTAGAAAATGAGTTTTTAATATAAAAACAATTCATAGAAAATGCATATGAACTCCAAATTGGACCATTCAAGTTCCTATAATTTTATAATATTATTCTCTATCAAATAGTACCACTGTTTTTACATGAAATACACATTAAAATTTATTCCTCACTTAACCCTATATTAAATGCATAAAACCTTTGGAAATTCTTAACTTAAAATATATAACTCCGAAATTAATAATTCCAGTTCCTATGATCTCATTTTAGTGTCTAGATTACTACTGTGAATTTTATTTACATGTTTGGTGTGATGTTAATTTTTGCTATACCATGTATGTATTGTGTTGATGCGAGTAGACGAGCAAGCTACAGAGGATTCTGGGGTTCAGCTGGTAGAGACTGCTGAGCAGGAGCTCGTGGAAGGCAAGTTGTGCCCTTGATCACTTCTTTTACCCATTCATGTTCTTATTATTCATAATGATCTGCATAGGTTAATTTTGATGGGACCCAATAGGATACCCTAGATTTTGACTATCTTTATACCTTGTTCACCACTGGTTTTACTACTAAACTTTTGGGTAGTACATGCTATTGCTTTATGTGGCTTTGGGTATAGAGATATTCATCACTCATTTTTATACTTGTTATTATCTGTTTATTATTTTCTGTTCATGATAAGATCATTATGTTAATGGGAACATGGAGAACCACTCGGGAAAACAGTGCTACCACAAGGGTTTAATGGGAGTGCTACCACAAGGGTTTAATGGGACGCCCTTGGCTGATTAACTAGGAAAGCTAGTGGAGGGCTACCTTACCCGAAAGGGGCAAGGGCAGTAGGGGAGTGGTCAGTGTAGGGAGGTCCTTGGGTTGATTTTGCTGCGATGGCGGTCAGGCGAGGGATTCCTGCACTGGAGCTTCCTATAAACTGTAGCAGGTAGTCTGAAGCTAGTGGAACTTTGTAAAGGCCTCGTAGTGGTACCCTGCCTCGCTTCCTTGGTAGAGGTGTATGGGGTCTGATCAACTCCGTAGCAAATGGGTAACACGACTTGTGGGTAAAGATGCGCAACCTCTGCAGAGTGTAAAACTGGTATACTAGCCGTGCTCACGATCATGAGCGGCTCAAACACTCACATGATTAATTTATGGAACTTAAACTTAATTTGTCATTTCATTGCATTTGGGATTATTTTATTATTACTTTTATTTATTATTTCTAAGGTTCGGTATTTACTTACACTTAGTAATTGCTAATAAAATTTGGACCAACTTATAAAAGCAATGCTCAGCTTCAACCTTTATTTCATTGATCATCCTTACACTTCATGAACTCCCACCTTTGATGAGTTCATGCCACATTATTCCCCACAACTTGTTGAGCGTTGAACATGTGTGAGCTCACTCTTGCTGTCTCACACCCCCCACAGGAGAAGAACAGGTGGTCGAAGAGGAGCCGCCTAATGCTGAGGCTTTCGACTTGATCTAGGTGGCGTCTCCCAGTCAGCTTTCTAGCACCAAGGATAGATTTTAGTTCCTGTGATATTCATATTTTATTTTTTGTAAGACTTCCGCTATGTATTAAGTACTCTAATTTTATTATGACATTTATCTCTATACTCTCTGTTATTATATATGTTGTCTTCTTGGCGCATGTATGAGATGCACCTGGCTTTGTTCCTTAAAGCCGGGTGTGACATTGTTGGAGGGCTTAAGTCATTTTCCCAAACCGAGAACCTATTTATCTGCTCAACATGGACAATCCACATGAAGTTCAAGGAAGTATTAAAGTGTTTGCTTAAGTTAGGAAAAGATAACATCAAATCCAGGGATTCAACATTTAGCAATAAACATGACAAGGCGAAAGAGGATAGTTTTGGCCTCATTTCAAAGGTGTTACCGGTTCTATAGATGGATCACATGTGAAGGTTATAGTGCCTACCGAGGAGGTGATCAATTACACTTGTTGTTGGGGACTTGTTCTCAAATGCTATGAATTAAGAACAAGGCAACACAAAAATGGGTTAATTGTTAATGTCCTTCGTCCTTCGAAACATTATCTCCTCAAGGATATAATGATCTTCGGACGAAGGATATGAAGGTCATACCTTCATCATCACAGAATGTATTAATGGCAGATGAAGTATGCAAAACATAAGGAGAACATGAACAATTATATGATAAAATCATTTACATTTCTTATTATAGGATTATGGATGAATAAAGATAATATTGAATTACATTCGTACCTTCGGCTTGACAGGAAATGAAAGTACAAGCGTGACGCAAGAGTGAGTACAAGTCAGCGTGAACAGTACGGGGGTACTGTTCATCTATTTATAGGCACAGGGCACAGCCTATGTGGATTTTACATTTATGTCCTTCACATCTGGTTACAATCATAATACAAATTATCATGGGTAAATTGGTCTTTTCATCTTTAAGTCGGTGTATCCCTTCGTTTGAAGGCATGCTACGAAGCTCCCCGTATGGTAGCTTCGGCGCTGCTTCTGTTTTGATCTTCTGAAGGTATTTCTTCTTAAAGGACCTTCAACAAAGAAGCAGACCCCCAATAGTAGCCCCTTCACGGTGCTAGATTGTTTTTCGTAATGAGCTTGATCCGTGAAAAAATTCTCTTAGGCTTCGGAATGCCGAAGGTCCGAAAAACACCTTCCCTGAGCTCGTTGCCGAGAAACGATTAAAATATTCCGAGCGCAAGGTGGTCCCACTATGCGGTGGGTACGCACGATCTGCTAATTCACCTTCCTACGCATTGTGGTCCACCGTTTAGTGGGTGCGGGCGACTGTTCAACGGGTGCGGGCGGCTTGGCGATTCTCCTTCCCACCTGCAGCACTATATAAACAGACGGGTAGGTGTGAAGTTACCACAACATTCATTACTACTGTACTGTTATGCTGCTGAAAAATTTGACCATAGCCAATGCTTATTCATCGTATTCTCAGTCAAAGCATCATCTTGACCTAACTTTGTCATAAGAGGGAGCTTCGGCAAATTTGTAAAAGTCATCAACTTTGTCAGAACCGTAAGTGTGACGGAACTTCTCAAGTCATTAGGCCCACCTATAGTTGTCCTTGTCCAACAGGACCTCAGACAACCCTGCAGGTGCCCCTGAATCACTTGACAAGTTCGGTATCTGCTTTCTTTACCTTTCCCAAGAGCGTTTCACCCATCACGCAGACATTATAACACATCGGAGATACGAAAATGCGGAAGCAATTAAAATAACTTACCTTATATTAAAAGTAAGAAAGAGTTAAATATTTACAGGCCAGAACAAAATATATGAGTGCTGAGTATTATTATTACAAACCATGGGAGGCAAAAACCCATCCCGATAAGTATTAAATAAAAGTTTTACGGAGGATCCTTTCCTCCCGCAGCTTTAGTCTTGATTCTCTTCCATTGGTACCACCTTTGAACAGAAGCAACAAAAGTTTGCCGCTTCCTCACCTAAAATAACATGGGACAAAGCCCTGAGTATGAAGTGTACTTTCACAAGACTTATCCGACAAAGTAAAAGACTCTCAAGGATATGCTGGCTTTAAGGGAGTAAAGGTAAGGCTTATCAATAATCAATGACCCTGCTTGCAGAAATGCTTACTAATAGTAGATCCTTAAAAATCCAGTTTTATTTGTCACTTTAAGTAAAATTGCCTGCAACTAGAGTTCTTTCTACCCTAGTTCAATCACTTGACCTGCACTAGCCAATTTCTTAATCAACCTTCATCTTCACTGGAGTTCTACGTATAGGGCAGTGAAAGTCTTCATAACCGTGAAGTTACGGCGATCTGAATCGATTATACTCAGTTGAGGATCTCGAATCACACGACATATGTAGCACTTAACCCTTGCATATGTCAACTCGCCACTGGGGTTCTTAAGACCAGATCAGGTTCACGCCAACCGAGAGCACAGATACACCACTGTCCAGCCTCTTTCCATGGAGGGTACACGCTACTCTCGCCATCTCTCCACTCCCATTGCGTGGTATCTTATTCTGGTATTAGTCTGCCCGAGGCAAAGCTTACCCATGATGAGGCATGTGACCAGTTAAAGGGTCCTCGATCATCAAGCCTACATCGACACAGTCCTTAATCGACTCAGACGGAGACACTACACCGAGACTCTCTTTCTCGGGCAAGTCACCCGCCCGGTCTTAGCTTTATCATTTAAACCCAAAGTTTGGTACCTGGCAGAGGTACATCTTTTCCGATGTTGAATCCATCATGGCCATGATGGACCCTCCAACAAGTTTTATTTTTGAAAACATCCCACCCACTTTGCAGCAGCATCTTTTGAGAAAACAAAACATTTTGTTTTTCTAAAGCAAAGCTAAGCATAAGAAAAACCTTTTGTAAAATAGGGATTTAGGAAATAATCAAGTCCAAGGAAGGAGATGCAGCAATAGTTTAGCACACAACTCCTATCACCTAATGCATCAAGTAAGTGAGAAAGATTTTTAAAGGAACAAGGAGGTGGCAAATGCACTGGGGCTTGCCTTGTGTTACTGGTGAATCAGGCTCGGTTCCACAGATATCAAAATAAAAACAGTTGCCTGCCTGATGTTCCTCAGGTGGTGGTGGTGAAGTCTTCGCTTCTTCGACTTCTACTTCTTCTTCGTTTTCTAAATATAACCATACATAATAATGAATGCCCATGTAATGCTCATGAGAGTGCAAAGATAATAAAAGTTTATTATCTAAAGTCTTGAATACAACTTTCCTTCACGGATCTCCGAGAACTTAGGGTTTCCAGAGTCAATAGTGAAGTTCATAGGGCAGGGGGACTAGGGTTTTGGGTTCTAAGTATCAAACATGGTCCAAAACATACCAAACTTTACCCAAGGCTTCAAAATATTATTTGAATTTTACCCTAAAAATTTAGTGAATTTTGGATTTATTATATATTCCCTAAAAATCCAGAAACAAGGTTTTTGGCTATTTTAAATGCTCCAAAATTCCCTATTGGAACTAAAAATCATGAAATTATTTTTATTAAATACTACAAGAAATTAGAAGTCTAGCAAAATTGGTTTGGTATTTTTAACATTTTTCTGTAATTTTCTAGACTTTCTTTAGCTCTGGCAGAAAAAGAAAAAGAAAAAGAAAAAGATATGAACAGTTCTAGACCGAAAGCGGCCCAAGCCAGCCCAAAACAGGAGAGAAGCGCCCGCGCGCGTGCCCGCGTGTAAAGTTTGCACAGAGGCCCCCATTGTTTTAAATAACTCGAACCGAGTTCACCGCACTATTCCTATGAGTCGCTGACAGTTTACAGAAACCTCCCCCAAGTTCTATTCCTTCACCGCCCGAGGTCCATGATGGCGAATAGTGCGGGGTCGAAGTCCGGTGAGCCTTTGCCGGCTGATTCATGCAACGGCCGGTGCTCCCGAGCGACAGACACCAAATCAGACCCCTCCTAAATCTTTCCCCTCACTTAATTTCACTAACAAGGCTCTAAATCATCCGGTCCCCGGTGACAGTGCGGACAGTCAAAGGAACCAACGTGTTCCCGGTGATCCAGAACTCCCTAGCTTAATTGGGTAGGTCAGCGAGCATCAGGAGCAAGCGAGGGTGCTGAAACAAGAGGATAATGGACAAGAACGGACCTGAAACGAGCTGGCCACGGCGAGGGTATTTCTACGGTGTTCTTGAGTGATTTGGGGGAAATCCCAAATTGGAGCTCTCTGGTGACTAATTGGAGGCACGGGTGGGTGCGTTGAGTCCTTGACTACCCTACGGAGATCACGGCGGCCTCAATTTATAGTCGGCAAGAGCGGTGGCTAGTGAATTGGACAACGACATGCAGCGGTCGGAGGAGTGGGAGGTCACTGGCGCAGGGAATTCGTGGAATATACCATGGCGACCTCACCGGCGATGATCGGACAGCTAAAGTGAGTCACGGCGATGCGGTGAATGTGCCTAGGTACATGGCGCAAGGCCGTGAAGCGGCTGCCTCCGGCGAACTCATCCGAAGCGGCCGTGGCAAGCTCGGTACAATGGTCGGAGTAAATTATTGGCCGGACATATCCGCGGTGCGATATTTACTGACCCCCCCGGCATTGTCTAGCTAACCCGAGCACGAATCGCGGCGGCAACTGCACGAATCCGCGCAGGCTCATCGGCGGCGAGGGGGCTGAACCTGGAATCTTCTTTAGTTACTGTACTATGGCAAATTCCATTCAGTTGGTCTGACAGAGCTTTTTTGAGGGCAATTTGTGCCAGAATTTTTGTAGTGACCCGACCAACACTCTGTATCAAAGTTGCAGCCCTACAAACCATCTTCATCTTTGTTATAGCATCCTAATCAAATTCCTACTGGATCATGATTGAATTTGAGCCCTAACTTCATGCCATTCCACTGTCAGTCTGAATTTCAGACTCCAAGCAGTCTGATAGTCCAACTTCAGACTCATTTATCTTCAGTTTTCATTTAGCACCAGTAGTTAGTTGCTTAAGTAAACTTGTTCTCCTATGATAGCTCTACAAATTTGATGTGGTGACCTAGGGCAAGACCCTTATGGTTTGGAAGTTACAAGGCCCCAAAGTTGAGCCAATTACACTGCAATTTAGACTTAGCCTATAGAGTTCAAGTGTGGCTCTTTTGCAAATAAGTCCAAAACTCAAGGTTTAACTTGCAAATCCACTTATTTGTGAACCATATGACTTAAGACACCTTAATTTCATGGTTTTTGCACTTTAGTCCAAAAGTGCAGTAATTTTGCACTTAGCTCCCTAGGGTTTAAGTCTAGGGCTTTCCAGGGTCCTAATTAGGGTTTTTGATACTTATAGGGTTTGAATACCATGTATGTCTATTCATGGTGACATTATATGGTTATTTCAATTGAGTTTTGAAGTTTTCTCCTGTTTAAGCCTGGTTTGCTCTATTAAGCCCAATCTAGGGTTAGGTATCCTACTCTAGGGTTCTACCCATAAAATGTCATAACAATACAACTTGTTTGAAATTTTGCCTAGTGAATGCATTCTAGGTGTAACAAACACATGAAATGCCAATGCTTATGATGTTATGCTCAGGTTTTAGTAATAGTAACACCAGGGGTGTTACATCCTTCCCCCCATAAAAGAATCTCGTCCCGAGATTAAAAGTCCTAGGGCAAGTAATGGAAAAGGAAGTGCTTCACACTTTTATTTTCTTATTCATGGTACAAGGCAGGGGTGGTTTGGGGTTCACTCCTTAATTACAACAATTGTATACTTTACAAATTACATGAGGCTAAAAAGCCTGGGAAATTATTTTCTAAAAAGTACCGAGTTTCCCATGTAGCCTCATCTTCTGAATGCTGGTTCCACTGTATCTTGTAAAACTTGAGAGTTTTCCTTCGAGTAATTCTGTCCTTTTGATCCAAGACTCGAATAGGGTGTTATGAATATGTCAAGTCTAGTTCTAGGGCAATATCCATTACTTCAATGGTTCGATCGGGAACCCAAAGACACTTCTTCAATTGAGACACGTAGAACACATTATGTACAGCAGACAATGTTTCGGGTAGCTAAAGTCGGTATGCCACTGGTCCATATTGTTCAAGAACAAGGAAAGGACCAATGTATCGAGGTGCAAGCTTCCCTTTTACCTTGAAACGTGATACACCTTCATTGGTGAAACTTTCAGATAGACATAATCTCCAACTAGAAAGTACAGGGGCATCTGTCGTTTGTCTGCGTAACTCTTCTGTCGAGCTTGAGCTTTCTTCAAATGATGAATTATTCGTTGAACTTTCTCTTTTGTCTCCTTTACCATATCTGGCCTGAAGAAACTCCTTTCACCTGGTTCAGACCAGTTTAATGGAGTACGACACCGTCGGCCATACAAAGCTTCGAAGGGTGCCATTTTAATGCTATCTTGATAGCTATTATTGTATGAGAACTCCGCTAATGGTAAACAATCATCCCATTTCTGTGGGAATTCTAGAACACATGCTCGCAACATGTCTTCAAGTATCTGATTTACCCTTTCAGTTTGCCCACTGGTTTGAGGATGATAGGCCGAACTATGGAGCAATTTAGTACCCAAGGATTTATGAAGTTCTTCCCAGAATTTGGATACAAATTGGGGTCCATGATCCGACACTATGGTCTTCGAAACACCATGCAAACTGAGAATACAAGCAATGTATAGTTCTGCATAGGCAATTACTGGATACTTTACTTTGACTGGAAGGAAGTGGGCGATCTTTGTAAGTCAATCAATGATAACCCAAATGGAGTCAAAGCCTTTTGCTGTTCTAGGCAATCCCACAACAAAGTCCATGCTAATATCTTCCCATTTCCATGTTGGTATAGGTAGAGATTGTAATGGACCAGTAGCTTTCAAGTGTATGGCCTTGACACGTTTACAAGTGTCACATCTTGCCACATAGCATGCAATTTCAATCTTCATCTTTGTCCACCAATAATGTTGTTTTAGATCATGATACATCTTAGTGCTTCTGAGATGAATAAGATGTGCTTCATCTAATATTTGCTGGTGGATTTCTTCATTCTTTGGCACAACTATGCGGTTGTTGACCCAAACAATGCCTTGATCATCTTTCCTAAAACATGTGGCTCTTCCGGCCTTCATCTTCTCATGGATGTGTTTCATACCCTCATTATCCTTTTGATCCATTATCCCTTGTAAAAGGACTGACTCAAGCTTTAGTTGATTTAAGGCTCCATGTTGAATTATTCCCAGGTTCAAATTCTCCATTTCTTGGCATAAGATAATGTCAGAAGTCTTCACTATAAGACAGTGACAGGAAGCCTTACGGCTGAGTGCATCTGCCACTACATTGGCCTTGCCTGGGTGATAATGAATTTCCAATTCATAGTCCTTAATAAGCTCGAGCCATCACCTCTGTCTCATGTTCAATTCTGACTGGGTGAATATGTACTTCAAACTTTTATGATCTGTATAAATGTGACAAACATTCCCCAGCAGATAATGATGCTAGATTTTGAGAGCATGAACCACAGCAGCTAACTCCAGATCATGAGTTGGATAATGTTCCTCATGCTGGCGCAACTGCCTTGAAGCATAAGCTATCACTCGGCCTTCTTGCATTAGAACACAGCCGAGACCACTGCCTGATGCGTCATAATACACATCAAAGGGTTTTCCAATATCCGGTTGAGCCAATACCGGAGCAGTGGTTAATAATACCTTCAACTGTTCAAAGGCTTCATTGCACTTTGATGACCAAATAAATTTAGTATCATTCTTCAATAAACTTGTGATTGGTTTCACAAGCTTAGAAAAATCTGGAATGAATCAGCGGTAATAGCCAGCTAGTCCAAGGAAACTTCGGACTTGATGTATAGTGGTTGGGGGTTTCCACTCCAAAATATCCTTGACTTTGCTGGGATCCACCGCAATCCCCTTGGCAGATAATACATGTCCCAGAAATTGGATCTCTTCTAGCCAGAATACGCACTTACTGAACTTAGCATATAATTGGTGCTCTCTTAAGCGCGTCAACACGATCCGTAAATGCCGAGCATGCTCCTCTTCATTCTTGGAATATATCAAGATATCATCAATGAATACCACCACAAACTTATCCAGCTCGGGCATGAATATCGAGTTCATAAGATAGGTGAAGTGGGCAAGAGCATTTGTTAGTCCGAAAGACATAACCAGATATTCAAATAAACCATACCGCATAGTGAATGCGGTCTTCGGTATATCTTCGGGTCGGATACGGATCTGATGATAGCCCGATCTGAGGTCAATCTTAGATAATACCCTCGCTCCAGTTAGTTGATCAAATAAAATGTAAATCCAGGGAAGAGGGTACTTATTTTTAATGGTCACCTCATTAAGGGGTCTATAATCCACGCACATCCGTAGTGTTTGATCCTTCTTCTTGACAAAGATGGCTGGACATCCCCATGGTGATGAGCTTGGCCGGATGAATCCCTTCTCTAGTAGATCTTGTAATTGGGTCTTGAGTTCTGCCAATTCATTTGGAGGCATTCGGTACGACCTTCTAGAAATAGGAGCTGTACCGGGCTTCAACTCAATCACAAATTCTACATCCTCTTTCTGGAGGCAATCTAGGCAAATCTTCTAGAAATACATCTAGGAACTCACATACTACCGGAATATCTTGGATCTCCAGTATGATAGCTTCATACGCTCTGCCAAATGGTTTAGCTGGAATGGCTACGGGGATGGTCAAGAGAACCTCTTCTTGGCCATGACTCAATCTGACAGTTCTCAAATTAGTGTTGAGAATAGCTTTATGTTGGGCCAATCAATTCATGCCCAGAATTACATCTATATCTTGGCCTTTCAGAACAATCATATTAGTAGGAAAATTCTTGTCTAAAAACCTTTCCCAGCAACAACCAATAAAATTCTTGTCTAAATTCTTGTCTAAAATTCTTGTCTAAAAAGGTAGTATGTGGACCAGCAACGGCCAACACATAATTTTCGCACTTTTGGACCAGATCCGCTGCATCCGAAGCTACCTTCGGCCAATAAAATTCTTGTCTAGAAACCTTTCCCAGCAACGGCCTAGATCCAATATGAAATCTGCACAATCCTGCATGTATCTTCTTCATTAGCTCTATACCTTCGGTTCTGGATAAACACTTGAAAAGGGGGGAGCAAACTCCATGTTTGTATAATTCCCCTTCTATTATGACATGCAGTCTTGTTCTTGCTTCCATTCTTTTATTATAAACTTCGTCATCTGAGAGGCAATTACCCTGGAGGAAAGATATGATTCCAGTCCTCCAATCTTCATTATGTACTGGAGAAATGGCAAGCACCGCTCTCTCCATGAGTTCAACCGAAGGTGCCTTTATTGTTTCAAAAAATACTTCTGAAGGTAGAGGGAGCCCCTGAGCCGCTGATTTGGCTAGCAGATCTACATGCACATTTTCGCCTCTTGGGATATTCTTGACAGAAAAACCTTCGAAAGAAGCATCCAACCTTCGAACTGTATCCAGATACTTCTCAAGTTTCGGATCTCTTGCCTTGCTAGTTTTATCCACATGACCAGAAATGACTTGAGAATCAGTTTTCAGAATGGCCCTTCTTATTCCCATTGCCCTTAATTTCCGAAACCCCAACAGAAGTGCTTCGTATTCGGCTATATTATTTGTACAACTAAAGTCAAGCTTGGCTGCATAACATGTTCTAACTTTCGAAGGTGTTACTAGAACAGCAGTTGCTCCTGCGCCGAAGGTTCCCCAAGAACCATCGCAGAACACTGTCCAAGCTTCGTCATCTTTATTTATTCCTTCTTCCTGAGCCCCTGGCGTCCAGTCAGCAATGAAGTCTGCTAACGCCTAGGACTAAATTGAAGATCTATGCACATAATCAATGGTGAATTCGTTAAGCTCTACAGCCCATTTTCCAATCCTTCCAGTAGCTTCTCTGTTCCTCATGATGTCCTTTAGAGGTTGTGACGAAGGAACAATATGTGGTATGCTTGAAAATAATGCCGAAGCTTTCTGGAGGCCATTAACACAGCATATAATATCTTCTCCAATTCTGTGTAATTTTTCTTTGATGGACTTAAAACTTTAGAGACGAAGTATACTGGAGCTTGCTTTTTAGCTTGACCATCTAGCTTCTCCTGTACCAGCACCGCACTTACTGCAGAATGCGAAGCTGCCACATATAAGAGCAATGGAGCCCCTGGCACAGGTGGGGTTAACGTCATTAAGTCAATCAAATATTGTTTCAACTCTTCAAAAGCTTTTTGTTGTGCCGGGCCCCATTGAAAAACTTCGGCTGACTTCAGTATTTCAAGTCTTCATAACCGTGAAGTTACGGCGATCTGAATCGATTATACTCAGCTGAGGATCTCCAATCACACGACATATGTAGCACTTAACCCTTGCATATGTCAACTTGCCACCGTGGTTCTTAAGACCAGATCAGGTTCACGCCAACCGAGAGCACAGATACACCATCGTCCAGCCTCTTGCCATGGAGGGTACATGCTACTCTCGCCATCTCTCCACTCCCATTGCGTGGTATCTTATTCTGGTATTAGTCTGCCCGAGGCAAAGCTTACCCATGACGAGGCATGTGACCAGTTAAAGGGTCCTCGATCATCAAGCCTACATCGACACAGTCCTTAATCGACTCAGACGGAGACACTACACCGAGACTCTCTTTCTCGTGCAAGTCACCCGCCCGGTCTCAGCTTTATCATTTAAACCCAAAGTTTGGTACCTGGTAGAGGTACATCTTTTCCGATGTTGAATCCATCATGGCCATGATGGATCCTCCAACAAGTTTTATTTTCGAAAACATCCCACCCACTTTGCAGCATCATCTTTTGAGAAAACAAAACATTTTGTTTTTCTAAAGCAAAGCTAAGCATAAGAAAAACCTTTTGTAAAACAGGGATTTAGGAAATAATCAAGTCCAAGGAAGGAGATGCAGCAATAGTTTAGCACACAACTCCTATCACCTAATGCATCAAGTAAGTGAGAAAGATTTTTAAAGGAACAAGGAGGTGGCAAATGCACTGGGGCTTGCCTTGTGTTACTGGTGAATCAGGCTCGGTTCCACAGATATCAAAATAAAAACAGTTGCCTGCCTGATGTTCCTCAGGTGGTGGTGGTGAAGTCTTCGCTTCTTCGACTTCTACTTCTTCTTCGTTTTCTAAATATAACCATACATAATAATGAATGCTCATGTAATGCTCATGAGAGTGCAAAGATAATAAAAGTTTATTATCTAAAGTATTGAATACAACTTTCCTTCACGGATCTCCGAGAACTTAGGGTTTCCAGAGTCAATAGTGAAGTTCACAGGACAGGGGGGACTAGGGTTTTGGGTTCTAAGTATCAAACATGGTCCAAAACATACCAAACTTTACCCAAGGCTTCAAAATATTATTTGAATTTTACCCTAAAAATTTAGTGAATTTTGGATTTATTATATATTCCCTAAAAATCCAGAAACAAGGTTTTTGGCTATTTTAAATGCTCCAAAAATCCCTATTGGAACTAAAAATCATGAAATTATTTTTATTAAATACTATAAGAAATTAGAAGTCTAGCAAAGTTGGTTTGGTATTTTTAACATTTTTCTGTAATTTTCTAGACTTTCTTTAGCTCTGGCAGAAAAAGAAAAAGAAAAAGAAAAAGATATGAACAGTGTTAGACCGAAAGCGGCCCAAGCCAGCCCAAAACAGGAGAGAAGCGCCCGCGCGCGTGCCCGCGTGTAAAGTTTGCACAGAGGCCCCCATTGTTTTAAATAACTCGAACCGAGTTCACTACACTATTCCTATGAGTCGCTGACAGTTTACAGAAACCTACCCCAAGTTCTATTCCTTCACCGCCCGAGGTCCACGACGGCGAATAGTGCGGGGTCGAACTCCGGTGAGCCTGTGCTGGCTGATTCATGCAACGGCCGGTGCTCCCGAGCGACAGACACCAAATCGGACCCCTCCAAAATCTTTCCCCTCACTTAATTTCACTAACAAGGCTCTAAATCATCCGGTCCCCGGTGACAGTGCGAACAGTCAAAGGAACCAACGTGTTCCCTGGTGATCCAGAACTCCATAGCTTAATTGGGCAGGTCAGCGAGCATCAGGAGCAAGCGAGGGTGCTGAAACAAGAGGATAATGGACAAGAACGGACCTGCAACGAGCTGGCCACGGCGAGGGTATTTCTACGGTGTTCTTGAGTGATTTGGGGGAAATCCCAAATTGGAGCTCTCTGGTGACTAATTGGAGGCACGAGTGGGTGCGTTGAGTGCTTGACTACCCTATGGAGCTCACGGTGGCCTCAATTTATAGTATGCAAGAGCGGTTGCCAGTGAATTGGACGACGACATGTAGCGGTCGGAGGAGTGGGAGGTCACTAGCGCAGGGAATTCGTGGAATATACCGTGGCGACCTCACCGGCGATGATGGGACGGCTAAAGTGAGTCACGGCGATGCGGTGAATGTGCCTAGGTACATGGCGCAAGGCCGTGAAGCGGCTGCCTTTGGCGAACTCATCCGAAGCGGTCGTGGCAAGCTCGGTACGATGGCCGGAGTAAATTATTGGCCGGACATATCCATGGTGCGATATTTACTGACCCCCCCCCGGCATTGTCTAGCTGACCCGAGCACGAATCGCGGCGGCAACTGCACGAATCCGCGCAGGCTCATCGGCGGCGAGGGGGCTGAACCTGGAATCTTCTTTAGTTACTGTACTATGGCAAATTCCATTCAGTTGGTCTGACAGAGCTTTTTTGAGGGCAATTTGTGCCAGAATTTTTGTAGTGACCCGACCAACACTCTGTATCAAAGTTGCAGCCCTACAAACCATCTTCATCTTTGTTATAGCATCCTAATCAAATTCCTACTGGATCATGATTGAATTTGAGCCCTAACTTCATGTCATTCCACTGTTCAGTCTGAATTTCAGACTCCAAGCAGTCTGACAGTCCAACTTCAGACTCATTTATCTTCAGTTTTCATTTAGCACCAGTAGTTAGTTGCTTAAGTAAACTTGTTCTCCTATGATAGCTCTACAAATTTGATGTGGTGACCTAGGGCAAGACCCTTATGGTTTGGAAGTTACAAGGCCCCAAAGTTGAGCCAATTACACTGCAATTCAGACTTAGCCTATAGAGTTCAAGTGTGGCTCTTTTGCAAATAAGTCCAAAACTCAAGGTTTAACTTGCAAATCCACTTATTTGTGAACCATATGACTTAAGACACCTTAATTTCATGGTTTTTGCACTTTAGTCCAAAAGTGCAGTAATTTTGCACTTAGCTCCCTAGGGTTTAAGTCTAGGGCTTTCCAGGGTCCTAATTAGGGTTTTTGATACTTATAGGGTTTGAATACCATGTATGTCTATTCATGGTGACATTATATGGTTATTTCAATTGAGTTTTGAAGTTTTCTCCTGTTTAAGCCTGGTTTGCTCTATTAAGCCCAATCTAGGGTTAGGTATCCTACTCTAGGGTTCTACCCATAAAATGTCATAACAATACAACTTGTTTGAAATTTTGCCTAGTGAATGCATTCTAGGTGTAACAAACACATGAAATGCCAATGCTTATGATGTTATGCTCAGGTTTTAGTAATAGTAACACCAGGGGTGTTACATCCTTCCCCCCATAAAAGAATCTCGTCCCGAGATTAAAAGTCCTAGGGCAAGTAATGGAAAAGGAAATGCTTCACACTTTTATTTTCTTATTCATGGTACAAGGCAGGGGTGGTTTGGGGTTCACTCCTTTATTACAACAATTGTATACTTTACAAATTACATGAGGCTAAAAAGCCTGGGAAATTATTTTCTAAAAAGTACCGAGTTTCCCATGTAGCCTCATCTTCTGAATGCTGGTTCCACTGTATCTTGTAAAACTTGAGAGTTTTCCTTCGAGTAATTCTGTCCTTTTGATCCAAGACTCGAATAGGGTGTTATGAATATGTCAAGTCTAGTTCTAGGGCAATATCCATTACTTCAATGGTTCGATCGGGAACCCAAAGACACTTCTTCAATTGAGACACGTAGAACACATTATGTACAGCAGACAATGTTTCGGGTAGCTGAAGTCGGTATGCCACTGGTCCATATTGTTCAAGAACAAGGAAAGGACCAATGTATCAAGGTGCAAGCTTCCGTTTTACCTCGAAACGTGATACACCTTCATTGGTGAAACTTTCAGATAGACATAATCTCCAACTAGAAAGTACAGGGGCATCTGTCGTTTGTCTGCGTAACTCTTCTGTCGAGCTTGAGCTTTCTTCAAATGATGAATTATTCGTTGAACTTTCTCTTTTGTCTCCTTTACCATATCTGGCCTGAAGAAACCTTTCACCTGGTTCAGACCAGTTTAATGGAGTACGACACCGTCGGCCATACAAAGCTTCGAAGGGTGCCATTTTAATGCTATCTTGATAGCTATTATTGTATGAGAACTCCGCTAATGGTAAACAATCATCCCATTTCTGTGGGAATTCTAGAACACATGCTCGCAACATGTCTTCAAGTATCTAATTTACCCTTTCAGTTTGCCCACTGGTTTGAGGATGATAGGCCGAACTATGGAGCAATTTAGTACCCAAGGATTTATGAAGTTCTTCCTAGAATTTGGATACAAATTGGGGTCCATGATCCGACACTATGGTCTTCGAAACACCATGCAAACTGAGAATACAAGCAATGTATAGTTCTGCATAGGCAATTACTGGATATTTTACTTTGACTGGAAGGAAGTGGGCGATCTTTGTAAGTCAATCAATGATAACCCAAATGGAGTCAAAGCCTTTTGCTGTTCTAGGCAATCCCACAACAAAGTCCATGCTAATATCTTCCCATTTCCATGTTGGTATAGGTAGAGATTGTAATGGACCAGTAGCTTTCAAGTGTATGGCCTTGACACGTTTACAAGTGTCACATCTTGCCACATAGCATACAATTTCAATCTTCATCTTTGTCCACCAATAATGTTGTTTTAGATCATGATACATCTTAGTGCTTCTGAGATGAATAAGATGTGCTTCATCTAATATTTGCTGGCGGATTTCTTCATTCTTTGGCACAACTATGCGGTTGTTGACCCAAACAATGCCTTGATCATCTTTCCTAAAACATGTGGCTCTTCCGGCCTTCATCTTCTCATGGATGTGTTTCATACCCTCATTATCCTTTTGATCCATTATCCCTTGTAAAAGGACTGACTCAAGCTTTAGTTGATTTAAGGCTCCATGTTGAATTATTCCCAGGTTTAAATTCTCCATTTCTTGGCATAAGGTAATGTCAGAAGTCTTCACTGTAAGACAGTGACAGGAAGCCTTACGGCTGAGTGCATCTGCCACTACATTGGCCTTGCCTGGGTGATAATGAATTTCCAATTCATAGTCCTTAATAAGCTCGAGCCATCACCTCTGTCTCATGTTCAATTCTGACTGGGTGAATATGTACTTCAAACTTTTATGATCTGTATAAATGTGACAAACGTTCCCCAGCAGATAATGATGCTAGATTTTGAGAGCATGAACCACAGCAGCTAACTTCAGATCATGAGTTGGATAATGTTCCTCATGCTGGCGCAACTGCCTTGAAGCATAAGCTATCACTCGGCCTTCTTGCATTAGAACACAGCCGAGACCACTGCCTGATGCGTCATAATACACATCAAAGGGTTTTCCAATATCCGGTTGAGCCAATACCGGAGCAGTGGTTAATAATACCTTCAACTGTTCAAAGGCTTCATTGCACTTTGATGACCAAATAAATTTAGTATCATTCTTCAATAAACTTGTAATTAGTTTCACAAGCTTAGAAAAATCTGGAATGAAGTCGGCGGTAATAGCCAGCTAGTCCAAGGAAACTTCGGACTTGATGTATAGTGGTTGGGGGTTTCCACTCCAAAATATCCTTGACTTTGCTGGGATCCATGGATCTCTTCTAGCCAGAATACGCACTTACTGAACTTAGCATATAATTGGTGCTCTCTTAAGCGCGTCAACACGATCCGTAAATGCAGAGCATGCTCCTCTTCATTCTTGGAATATATCAAGATATCATCAATGAATACCACCACAAACTTATCCAGCTCGGGCATGAATATCGAGTTCATAAGATAGGTGAAGTGGGCAAGAGCATTTGTTAGTCCGAAAGACATAACCAGATATTCAAATAAACCATACCGCATAGTGAATGCGGTCTTCGGTATATCTTCGGGTCGGATATGGATCTGATGATAGCCCGATCTGAGGTCAATCTTAGATAATACCCTCGCTCCAGTTAGTTGATCAAATAAAATGTAAATCCAGGGAAGAGGGTACTTATTTTTAATGGTCACCTCATTAAGGGGTCTATAATCCATGCACATCCGTAGTGTTTGATCCTTCTTCTTGACAAAGATGGCTGGACATCCCCATGGTGATGAGCTTGGCCGGATGAATCCCTTCTCTAGTAGATCTTGTAATTGGGTCTTGAGTTCTGCCAATTCATTTGGAGGCATTCGGTACGACCTTCTAGAAATAGGAGCTGTACCGGGCTTCAACTCAATCACAAATTCTACATCCTCTTTCTGGAGGCAATCTAGGCAAATCTTCTAGAAATACATCTAGGAACTCACATACTACCGGAATATCTTGGATCTCCAGTATGATAGCTTCATACGCTCTGCCAAATGGTTTAGCTGGAATGGCTACGGGGATGGTCAAGAGAACCTCTTCTTGGCCATGACTCAATCTGACAGTTCTCAAATTAGTGTTGAGAATAGCTTTATGTTGGGCCAATCAATTCATGCCTAGAATTACATCTATATCTTGGCCTTTCAGAACAATCATATTAGTAGGAAAATTCTTGTCTAAAAACCTTTCCCAGCAACGACCAATAAAATTCTTGTCTAAATTCTTGTCTAAAATTCTTGTCTAAAAAGGTAGTATGTGGACCAGCAACGGCCAACACATAATTTTCGCACTTTTGGACCAGATCCGCTGCATCCGAAGCTACCTTCGGCCAATAAAATTCTTGTCTAGAAACCTTTCCCAGCAACGACCTAGATCCAATATGAGATCCGCACAATCCTGCATGTATCTTCTTCATTAGCTCTATACCTTCGGTTCTGGATAAACACTTGAAAAGGGGGGAGCAAACTCCATGTTTGTATAATTCCCCTTCTATTATGACATGCAGTCTTGTTCTTGCTTCAATTCTTTTATTATAAACTTTGTCATCTGAGAGGCAATTACCCTGGAGGAAAGATATGATTTCAGTCCTCCAATCTTCATTATGTACTAGAGAAATGGCAAGCACCGCTCTCTCCATGAGTTCAACCGAAGGTGCCTTTATTGTTTCAAAAAATACTTCTGAAGGTAGAGGGAGCTCCTGAGCCGCTGATTTGGCTAGCAGATCTACATGCACATTTTCGCCTCTTGGGATATTCTTGACAGAAAAACCTTCGAAAGAAGCATCCAACCTTCGAACTGTATCCAGATACTTCTCAAGTTTCGGATCTCTTGCCTTGCTAGTTTTATCCACATGACCAGAAATGACTTGAGAATCAGTTTTCAGAATGGCCCTTCTTATTCCCATTGCCCTTAATTTCCAAAACCCCAACAGAAGTGCTTCGTATTCGGCTATATTATAGGTACAACTAAAGTCAAGCTTGGCTGCATAACATGTTCTGACTTTCGAAGGTTTTACTAGAACAGCAGCTGCTCCTGCGCCGAAGGTTCCCCAAGAACCATCGCAGAACACTGTCCAAGCTTCAGTCATCTTTATTTATTCCTTCTTCCTGAGCCCCTGGCGTCCAGTCAGCAATGAAGTCTGCTAACGCCTAGGACTAAATTGAAGATCTATGCACATAATCAATGGTGAATTCGTTAAGCTCTGCAGCCCATTTTCCAATCCTTCCAGTAGCTTCTCTGTTCCTCATGATGTCCTTTAGAGGTTGTGACGAAGGAACAATATGTGGTATGCTTGAAAATAATGACGAAGCTTTCTGGAGGCCATTAACACAGCATATAATATCTTCTCCAATTCGGTGTAATTTTTCTTTGATGGACTTAAAACTTTAGAGACGAAGTATACTGGAGCTTGCTTTTTAGCTTGACCATCTAGCTTCTCCTGTACCAGCACCGCACTTACTGCAGAATGCGAAGCTGCCACATATAAGAGCAATGGAGCCCCTGGCACAGGTGGGGTTAACGTCATTAAGTCAATCAAATATTGTTTCAACTCTTCAAAAGCTTTTTGTTGTGCCGGGCCCCATTGAAAAACTTCAGCTGACTTCAGTATTTCAAAAAATGGCATATTTCTTTCTGCTGATCTGGATATGAATCTGTTTAATGAAGCTAATCTTCCTGCCAACCATTGAGCTCCTTTCTTCGTACTTGGTAGCTCCATCCGAAGGATAGCTTCGATCTTGCTTTGGTTTAGCTTCAATTCCTTTCGTTGATACCAAACAGCCAAGGAACTTGCCCTTCTTCACCCCAAAAACACACTTCTCTAGGTTTAATCTCAGGCCAGCTTGCCTGAAATTGGCAAATGTCTCTTGCAAGTCAGCAATGTGATTTTCTTGTTTTGTGCTTTTCACTATAATGTCGTCAACATAGGTCAATACAATTCTACCTATTTGAGAATGAAGAACCTTGGTTGTCATTCTACTGAAACTTCCTCTAGCATTTTTAAGCCCCTCAGGCATTCGAAGATAGCAATATGTGCCACTGGGGGTTATGAAGCTAGTCTTCGGTTCATCTTCCTTCTTCATCCAGATTTGGTGGTAGCCAGAGTAACAATCCAGTAGACTCATAAGCTCTGAAGAAGCTGCTGCGTCTAATAGAGAATCTATTCTTGGCAATGGGAATTCGTCCTTCGGACAAGCCTTGTTATGATTTGTAAAATCAATACACATTCTCCATTTGTCATTAGCCTTCTTCACCATAACAGTATTGGCTAACCACTCTAGGTATTTTACCTCTCTGATGACACCAGCACTGAGAAGTCTTTTCACTTCATTCCGAGCACCTTCAGCTTTGTCATTCAGACATTTTCTGAAGCCTTTGCTTTCTTGGCCTAAAGGATGGGTCCACAATGAGTGAATGTTCAATGACATCTCTGTTGAAACCACAGAGATCATTGGCTGACCAAGCAAAGACATCTTTATTATTGAATAGAAATCTTATCAAAGTTTTCTCTTGCTCTTCAGATAGCTGAGACCCAACAGTACCTTTTGCTCTACTATATCTTCACATAGAAGCATAGGCTTCGGCTAATCCACCGAAGCAGCCTTCTCTCTTTTGTATTTGTACTGTTCACATGCTTCGGCTCCATCTATATTGTGAATTGCTTTTGAGTCTGTCCAATTTCCTTTGGCCTTTCTAGCAGCTTCTTGACTCCCATGAACAACAATGGGCCTTTGTTCCGAAGGTATCTTCATGCATAGATATGCTGGATGAAGTGTTGCTTCAAAGGCATTAAGTGTTCCATAACCAATGATTGCATTATAGGGGTACTCCATATCAACAATATCAAAGACAACCTACTCGGTCCTTATGTTATGAACAAAGCCAAAGGTAATTGGCATTCTGATTTTGCCGAGTGCTACAATCTGTCTTCTTCCAAAGCCACATAGAGGGTGTGTAGCATCATGAATCTTATCTTCTGGCTCTTGCATTTGTCTGAAGGCCTTAGCAAATATGATATCCACTGCACTGACTGTATGAACTAGAACATTATAGACCAGAAAACCCTTGATAACACAAGATATGACCATAGCATCATTGTGAGGATAATCTTTGAGCTGAAGGTCTTCCTGAGAGAAGGTAATTGGGATATGGGACCACTTTGATTTGATGAAGGGCCCCTGCACCCCAACATGTTGTACCCTTCTCTGTGCTTCCTTCTTTTGTTTCTTGTTAATCGACTCTGAACCTGAACCGCCTGTTATCGGAAGCACCAGCTTCGTAGCCGAAGGTACTTCAGCTTGGTTGTTGAACAAAGCCATCAGCTCAACAGTGGAAGTGAGTTCACTGGAGGTGGGCGCCAATGTTGGGGACTTGTTCTCAAATGCTATGAATTAAGAACAAGGCAACACGAAAATAGGTTAATTGTTAATGTCCTTCGTCCTTCGAAACATTATCTCCTCAAGGATTTAATGATCTTTGGACGAAGGATATGAAGGTCATACCTTCATCATCACAGAATGTATTAATGGCAGATGAAGTATGCAAAACATAAGAGAGAACATGAACAATTATATGATAAAATCATGTACATTTCTTATTTTAGGATTATGGATGAATAAAGACAATATTAAATTACATTCGTACCTTCGGCTTGACAGGAAATGAAAGTACAAGCGTGACGCAAGAGCGAGTACAAGTCAACGTGAACAGTACGGGGGTACTGTTCATCTATTTATAGGCACAGGGCACAGCCTGTGTGGATTTTACATTTATGTCCTTCACATCTGATTACAATCATAATACAAATTATCATGGGTCGATTGGTCTTTTCATCTTTAAGTTGGTGTATCCCTTCGTCTGAAGGTGTGCTATGAAGTTCCCCGTATGGTAGCTTCGGCGCTGCTTCTGTTTTGATCTTCCGAAGGTATTTCTTCTTACAGGACCTTCGGCAAAGAAGCAGACCCCCAACACTTGTCACCATGGATATTCATCTCAAAATGTACTATTATATGCAACTTTGACACGAGGTTCATATTTGTGGTTGTCGGTTGGCCGAGTTCTAGACATGATATAAGAATCCTTAACCATGCATTGGACAATTTTCCTTTATTTCCTGTACCTCATAAAGGTAATAGAATAAAAAGTAATGTTACAAAAAATTATCCTTTCATATACCCAGAATGCTAACTTATTTCTTTTGCAGACAAATAATACCTTAGGGTTTTGATTATCCAAATCAAATTGGATACCTAGCACCTTATAAGGCGAGCAACACTACCATTTAAGAGAATCTCATCATCGTCGAGGCTATCCACTACAGGGGAAGTATGAGACATTCAACTTCTTGCATTCATCCCTCTGCAATGTCATTTAGCGAGCATTTGGAGCCATCAAGCAAAAGTAGTGCATAATAAAGTTATGACGAGTTTATCAACTCGACGAAAAACAAATTGTTATGGCTTGTATTATATTGCATAGTTTTATTTGTGATAGCAACTTGCAAGACAAGAAGTTTGAGATGTGTAACATAGACGAGGAGTATATGCCTACAACATAAGTGCATCTACATAAACACATGGAGGTAACAAGATGAAAGGAGAGAACTAGGTTACCAAGAACATCATTTACGACATGATGGCTATGATATCGGCTAGGCGAGAGCTATATAAGATAGCTATGTGATTGATAAATTTTATGAGATGAATTATAAACTTCTTAAGTATCTAATATATATTTTAGTTATTTAGTTATTTTTCAATCATCCACACAACACATGGTGTTGTAGTCAATTTACATATAAACAATCAACAACACCCTTAAGGACATTAAATACAAATCATATGAGATCTATAGTTTTGCAGTAATTTGAACTATATGACTTTCTCCTTTTTTATAGTGGACCTCTCACAATATCTTTCCTGTAGGAGAAAGCTCACGTAACTTTTTTCACAACACATGACAGAACCAAACGCAACTTCAATAATGCAATGAGTCTAGTAATATTCCAACATATAGTGAGGCATTATAGATTGAGGTTGTGTTTAAAAAAGTGACCTTGAGTTTCTTGAGATGGAAGTAGGGATGGCAATAGGGCGGGTAGGGCATGGGTATATGGTTCACGAATCCATACCCGTGAGACAAGACTCAAACCATCCCCATACTCATATACGCTCGTGGGTATGGGTTTGTACCCATATTCGTACCCGTCGGGTATCTACTACCTGACAGATACCCGGTGCCCGCATGCCCACTACAGTTCTAGCATTCCGCACTATATAATAAATTAATCATAATTCAACAATTTCATTATTCCAACAGCATCAAACAACAATTTTAGCATCAAACAACATATCATGGATGAAATTTGAAAAATGAAAATTTGGGATAATGTATTATATTCGGATGACCCACATGTCAGATACCCTTCAGGTAACAGGTATTGATACTATATATCTATACCTATGAAAAATTTACCCGTGGATACCTTATTATATCCCTACTCGTACCCATGAATAACAAATTCCACCATATACATTCCTGATGGATAATTACTCATGGTTATTTGCACATACTCGTACCGTACCCACCAGCATCCCTAGATGGAAGACATGGTTAATAATCCTTCTATGCGTAGCCAATTTTGTTAGAAATATAGGCATTTTCTATATCATTTTAATTCCATAAATTAACATTATGATGATGACATATAAAATTTGTTTAATCATAGAAATCGCGATCTCAAATATATCCATAACAATATGGATCATGAGAACATAAAACATATAAATCATATAAATATAATAAGCATATAGACATGGAACATGTATTATTATGGAACAACTGAAAATAAACAGATAGCAACATAAACAACATGACTGTAAAATTAAAGCAAACAGATATAACATATTATAATATGGCAGAACAAATGAGATAAATTCATGGCTACATATGAAATAGCAGAGATGAATATATGAAACATATATAATCTGCAGAACGTAAAACAGTAAGAAACTAAATTGATCATACCCTCCCATGCGCTCCGAGGATCCTGATCCTTATCCAACTTCTCTTGTCATGTCGCAGATGATTTGGGCAATCGCGTAGACGCTCCCCAAAAACCTAATTGCCGATCCCCCGTGCAAGGTCTCGAACGGCACCGGCTTCGGAGGCAACTGCCCTCTCACTTCTCTGTGCGCGCAGAGCTACGAGATAGAAACACCCACACTTGCGTCTGGACTGTGATTCTGAAGGTTCTGCTTGCTCTCGTGTACCAAGTGACAAGGTTGCTCTCCTATTTAACCTCTCGCGGAGGGAAGCTGAAGGAGAAGGGTCGCATGCGGCGCGCCAAGAGACGGACAACACAAGGGTCTCGCATGCGGCTGACGAAGAGACGGGCAACTAAAAGGTTTAACCCAGAGTTGTAATTCCCGCGGTTAATGAGTGCTAAAAATTAACAAATTAACACAACCACACCACGCCTTGCCCGCTCGCCGCCTGCCTGCCTCGCCACGCCACGCCCGGCCGGCGGCGGCGCACGCATGTGGCACGCCCTTGTCCGTTTCTTGACTGCTCAATTTAGGTGGAATAATTCCCATCATATAAGTCAAGCCAAAAGACCCTTGGACTTCCAATATGGTACTATTGGTATTCCCCACCATTACATACCATAGAGTTTATTGAATAAATGGGCCAAGCCCATAAAAGATCCAACAATCCCCACCAAACTCTAGGGTTTGTAATGATAAAGTATCAGAATCATAATCCTTTGATATACTAGTGTTCGATGGAGACTGTTAAGTTGAACATCCATCTAGAATAAGAGTTTCACTTATTCACAACTGAACAATGGACAAGCCTTGAATTGACAGTTTTGTGCGAAATGAGATTCGCTCAAAACCTTTGCTGATACTAGGCTGCAAAAGGGCATTCCCGCTATTTAGAAGCATATAAGTCACACTTCAGTGCCTTTCATGAGTATTTAGGGATTATCCAAGTCCCATAGACTATGACTAGCAGTCTGACTCATATAGGTGTACTCCTCAAAATATGTTCTGTAGGACAACATCTCACCTTTATAAGACTCTTGGAATACATTAAGGTAAATACCATCCTGCCTTACAGATAGGAAAGATGTGCATCAGAAATGAGTTAAAGGAAGGGATCTTTCCTCACAATCTACTCCTAGCTTGTTTCTCCACTCTACTTCACGGGATCTCCGATCACATAGAGCAGGTTACCACTAGAATAGATTTCACATGGGTCTCATACTCATTTCTCTCGATGCACTTTCTATCACATTGCGTGACAGACCCTTAGTGAATTGATCTGCCAGATTATTCGATGTGTGGACATAATCCACCATTATAACTCCGAAGTTTTTCAACTTTCTGACAGATTTTAATCTCCTCTTAACATGCCTTGTAGACTTCATGTTATTCCTAGAACTGTTAACCTTTGTAATCACCGTTTGGTTGTCACGGTTCATGGAAATAGCTGGTATCGATTTTTCAACTATCGGTAAATCCAATAGGAAGTCACGAAGCCACTCGGCCTCAGCCCCAGCAGTGTCTAATGTCGCGAGTTCTGCTTCCATTGTAGACTTCGTTAAGATAGTCTACTTGTAAGACTTCAGGAAATAGCGCCACCTCCAAACAGAAACACATATCCGCCTGTGGCATAAAGCTCATCAGCATCAGAAATCCAGTTGGCATCACAATAGCCTTCTAGCACTTTTGGGTTTCCAGTATAATGAATACCGTATGTCATAGTACCTTTCAAATACTGCAACACTCTCTTAAGACCACGCCAGTGATCATCTCCGGGTTTTGACACAAATCGACTCAGCTTACTCACAGCATATAAGATGTCTGGCCTTGTTGCGCTTGCAAGGTACATGAGCGAGCCAATGATCTGGGAGTATGTCAATTGATCCCTTGCTATTCTCCGATTCTTTCTCAATAGCACGCTAAGGTCATAAGGTGTTGGAGCAGGATCACAGTCACTAAAATTAAAGCGACTCAATACCTTTTCCACATAATGAGATTGTAACAAAGTTACCCCACCATCAGCTTCTCTAACAAGCTTGATATTTAGAATGACATCAGCCTCTCCCAAATCTTTCATCTCGAAATTGCTCGATATAAGATTTTTAACTTCCTCAATCACATTGAGATTTGATCCAAAGATCAAGATGTCATCAACATAAAGGCACAGCATAACAGACTCACCCCCACCATACCGATAATATACACATGTGTCAGATTCATTTACAGCAAAACCAGCGGATGTAAGTGTATTATCAAACTTTTCATGCCATTGCTTAGGTGCTTGTTTTAGGCCATACAATGATTTTATCAACCTGCACACCTTGTTCTCTTGACCATCCGCAATGAACCCTTCAGGCTGATCCATGTAGATCTCCTCATCCAACTCTCCATTTAGAAAAGTTGTCTTAACATCCATCTGATGAATGATAAGACCATAAGAAGCTGCCACTGCTATTAATGTGTGAATCATAGTCAATCGAGCCACTGGTGAGTAGGTATCAAATAAATCTTCACTCTCTTTTTGGGTATATCCTTTGGCCACAAGCCTTGCCTTGTACCTCTCAATTGTACCATCAGGCCTAAGCTTTTTCTTGAAGATCCATTTGCAGCCTATAGGTTGACAACCATAAGGACGGTCAACGACCTCCAAAGTTCCATTAGACATAATAGATTCCATCTCACTCCTTACTGCTTCCTTCCATAAGTCAGCATCAGGAGAGGAATATGCCTCACTAATGGTAGTTGGTGTGTCTTCCACAAGGTACACTATAAAGTCATTACCAAAGGATTTTGCAACCCTCTGTCTCTTGCTCTTTCGAGTGACTATAGTGTCATCCTCCTCAGGGATGTGCACGTAAGAATCCTCAGCATGTTCTATAGGAATAGACAGTTCATGCTCATGGGGCATTATAGTCTCATGACTCGTATCACTAGGTGTATTCTTCATGGGAAACTCATTCTCAAAAAATGTTGTGTCTCTTGATTCCATGATAGTATCAACATACATATCAGGCACATCAGATTTTATAATTAAGAATCTATACCCAGTGCTGTGAAAAGAGTACCCAAGGAATATACAATCAACAGTTTTAGGCCCAAGTTTACTGTAACACCCTGAATTTGGGGGTATAAAATTTCTTTGCTCATATTCACAAATTCAGGTGTTACTTCCCTTTTCTCATCCTTCCCCAATCTTTTCTTTCTCATTTCTATAGGAGAAAAATGCTTATTCTATTTGTAATAATAGTGTGATAGGTTAAACTCTAAGGGAGTGTGAATTGTTGCATCATGTTGAACCCTAGATTTCACTTTTGTTTGGTGCATAATTCTCAAAAGGTCTAATTTGAATTTGTGGCACATTTGAATTTGAATCAAATAGAGAAAATAAAAAGAAAAGGGAAAAACAATTCCAAAATAAAAGAAAAAAGGAAAACAGCCCACTACCCCCGCCCCCTCGGCCTTTCGGCCCAGTCGGCCCACCTCGCGCGCGCGCCTCTCCCCCCTCCTCTCTCTCTGCGCAGCGGGCCCAGCCTGTCGGCGCGGCCGCCTTCCACGCACCCGCCTCCCTCTCTCCCTGCTCGCCCGGCCCCACCTGTCGGCGCA
This sequence comes from Zea luxurians, assembly GCA_029449295.1. Taxonomy (NCBI): domain Eukaryota; kingdom Viridiplantae; phylum Streptophyta; class Magnoliopsida; order Poales; family Poaceae; genus Zea; species Zea luxurians. Next base: position 28,687,369 of record JAOPSE010000023.1, on the reverse strand, counting down.
GCCGATCCCCGCGTGCGCCCGCTCCCTCGCTCTCTCCCTGCCCGTGGGCCCCCTCAGTCAGCCCCGCGTTCCCCGCCCCGCGCCCGCTTTCTTCTCTCTCTCTGCGTCGCGGGCCCGGGCTGTCAGCTCCCTCGTCCTCGCGTAACCGCCGCCGCGCGTGCCGCGGTCTCCGCGCCCACGTCGCGCGTGGGGCTCGCCCCACCTCGCCCTCGGCCACTTGAGCCCCGAGCCTTGCTCGCCATCTCCCCCTCCCTCATTTGCGCACCAACCGGCCCCCTCTCTCGCCCTCTCCCTCGCTGCGCGCACGCCAAATCGCCATCGCCGCGAACCGCCGCCGCCCGAGCTCGTTTCCCGGCCGCCGTTGGAGCTCCGCCGTGTCCATTGCCACGGTGAGTTTCGCCCCGGCGTCCGCAACCCGGAACGCGCTCCAATTTCCCCTTCCCCTCCCTATTTCTCTCTGCCCGTGCTCACCCGCCATCCGCCGTGCAGCCGCCACCGTCGACCCGGGCCACCGTCGCGTCTCCGTCGCCGCCGAGGAGTCCCCGGAGGCCGCTTTGGGGTAAGGAACCTCTCCCGCCCCTATTGGCCCTCGTCTTGCACTCTGTCGCGCTCAATTCCTCGCCGGAATCCCTTAGCGCCGCCGCCGAGCCGCTTCGCCGTGGGCTGCCCTCCTCCGGTGCCCCTGCCCCGACCCAGACCCCACCAATAGGTTCCCCGTGCCCTCCCCAACCTCCCCGGCCACTCGGGTCGCCCCGGGGACCCGCTGGGCCCCCGCGCCCCTCGTCTCCGGCGAGCTCCTCCGCCGCGGGGACAAGCGCCGCCGCCCCAGCTAGCCGAAGGAGGTAGCAGCCAGCCACCCCATCCCCGCCGTCCATCTCAGATCGGACGATCCCGTTTTAAATAGCCCGAACCCAATCGTAGCCGTCCGCCCAAGATCCAACGGCCCAGGGCCGCTTTCCCCCGCGCCCCGCCTCTCTGCCGCTGGGCCCCGCCTGTCAGCCCGCCCGCGCGCTCGCTCTGCTTGCCCGGTCCCGCCTGCCAGCCACCTGCGCCCGCGCTGCCCGCTGGCCCCGCCTGTCAGTCGCCCCGCCTGCGCCCCGCGCTGCCCGCCCTGGCCCCGCCTGTCAGCCACCCAAGCCGCCGCGCGCCAGCGCGCCCGCCGCAGGATCTAATCCTGGCCGTTGATCTGAGATCTAACGGCTGTAAGCGCCCGATACCCCTTCGCCCGCGCTTTTTCTTAAAGAACCCCTCGGTTTTCTGGATTTTGCGCCCGCCGTCCCTGGTTTCTCGCAGTTAAGTCCTCAGCCCTTTTATTTAATTCAAAATAGGTCCTTAGGGTATATTTTTAACCCCTAAACTTGTAAAATTCATAACTTTGCCATATGAACTCCAAATTAAGTGCTTCAAATTGCAAAATGTTCATAAAATTATTATCTATCTGTTTATGCACTGTTTCCCTGCTGTTTCCATGTTCCAATTAATGGTTAATCACTAGGATAGGATTAAGGTTATTGGAACCCTATTTGAGATAAATAAAAGGTAGTAGACTTTAATAAAAGTTGGAGCACTTAAGTTTATGGACTCAAACACTTAAGTTTAGGAACTTAAACCAGATAATTATTTAATCCCACCACTGACTTAAACCTGAGTAGAGGATAATGACTCATTTTGTATAGTCCTCTACCCCAGACCTAGGGAACACCAGAGTGCCTATCCCTTTTCTGTTGTGAACTGGTGACCTCTCTCTGCTGCATATGTTTGGTATATTGTTTTTGTTTGTTATTTTTCCCAAGTGCATAGTGTGAATGGTTACTTTACGTAGACAACGAGCAGTCTGTGTTTCCCGAGGAGGTTGCAGAGGAAGTTCCTGATCAGCAGTTTGGTGAAGGCAAGTGTCCTCTGACCCATTATGTCCTATTCATTTATAACTTACTACCCCGCATTACTTACTTGAAACCTAAGGATTGACTAGCTTTACACTTTACTTTATCCTTGATGACCTTATGGGTTATTATGGTTAGCATTCTGCTACTGCCTTAACTTAATCAATGAACATGATGCGAATATTTATGATACTGTTATCCTGATTATGTTGATGACCTTGTGATACTCTAGGGGGCTCAGGCTGTTTCCTGAGTACCTCTCCGTAAGGACCTGTTCGTTGAGAGACCACCCGGGATAACAGTGCAACCATGAGGGTGAAATGGGATGCCCTTAGCTGATTAATTACAGGAACTAGAGGTGTAGTTGCTTCGCCGTCGTGCCGTCAATGGGGTCCAGGCACAGTGCTTGCTCTGCCGAGGCTGAGTGCCGAGGTTCTTTCGTTTTGCTTTTGTTAGTCACTCTCCTGCGGGGAGGAGTACTGTGTTTATCAAACTGGAGAAACCTAACGGGCAGCTATGATCTCTAGGGAATCTTTGTAAAAGCTACGTAGTGATACCCTGCCGGACCACCTAGGTAGTGGTCAATGGGGATTAGCTCTCCCCGGGCAGAAAGGGGATCATGACTCATGGGTAAAGTGTGCGACCTCTGCAGAGGGTAGTGAAACTGATATATCAGCCGTGCTCACGGTTAAGAGCAGCCTTGGGATCCTCTTTGATTAGAGATACAGATGGTTCGAGATGCAAGGATTATGTTATGATTTTGGTTCGAATATGATGATGTTGTTCCTCGATGAGGAAATGATTCATGGGTTGGTTAATGCTAAAATCTGGCTTATACTAATGATAAATACCTGACCAACTAAAAGCAACTGCTTGAACCTCACCCCACATAAAGCTAGTCCACTTCAGCCAAACGGGACATTTGCTGAGTACGTTGATGTGTACTCATCCTTGCTTTACCACCAAACACCAGGTTGTCCGCATTGTAATCACTGCTCAGGAGAAGGCGAAGCCGTGGAAGGAGACTTCCAGGAGTTTTAGGACTACGATGAATTCTAGGTGTGGGTTGGCGGCAACCCCCAGTCAGCTGCCTGTGAAGGCCTTATCTTTACTGCGTTTCGCTAGCACTTTGATTTAACTGTTAAGTCGATGACTATGTGGATGTCTATGACTCTGTGATGTAACAAGTTATTACTCCTTTATGTTATTATTCGAGCAATGTGCATTGATGTTCATTTATGTAACTGCTGTGTACGTGAGTTCTGATCCTGGCACGTACATGGTTCGCATTCGGTTTGCCTTCCAAAATCGGGTGTGACATAAGTGGTATCAGAGCCGTGCTGACTGTAGGACCGCTGACCTAGAGTAGCACTGGTCGTACTAAGGACTATTGACCTTCCCCCTCACCTTGACCTCTGATGTTACTTCAAAAGTCGGTCACCTCGACCAACCCTATGTTTTACTATATATATATATATATATACTATATTATACCTTGTTAAAATTTTTATCTTATTCTGTCTATGGTTTATTCACTTGTCATATTAGTTCTGCTCTTACTCTTATGCTTACGGTGTCTTTTGTAGATGGCTCGTCTTAGACACACTGCACGTAAGTCGGTGATTCCTTTCCTGCCGTCTCGACTTGCGGAGCGTCCTCTGCACCGCACCGTGTCCGGTCAGTCGAGTCACCTGGAGAGACTGCACCACCGCCTGCGTGAGGAGCAGGAACGCCGGCGCCAGCACAGAGAGCAGCAGGGCTCTTCCTCCTCATCCCAGCATGAGGTGGAGTCCGTGAGGCCCCGTTCCTCTGTTGCCCAGCTGGAGGCGCCCCCTGCACCACCGCGGGACGTCCCGGCTGCTAGAGGGGCTACTGGAGGAGCTACTGGAGGAGACCCCGACGACAACGACTCAGACCACAGCACGGAGTCTTCTGAGCCGCAGGAGGCGGAAGGATGGGTCGCCCGACCCATCACCCGTGACGCCGCTCGCGGTTGTCACTTCCACGACGCACTCGACACCTTGCTGCGCCAGGCTTTTGACCGGCACACCTGGTCGATCGAGTATCGTTGTGTAGTCTACCAGCACAGTCGCGGGAGGTACCCGGACCGCTGGGAGGCTACCTGCCTAGTTCGCCGTCCGGAGGATGACCTCCGGGGTGCGGAGGCCGTTTCGGAGCACTATTCCATCTCCGAGAGGGACACTGCAGAGGCGGCTATGCAGGATGCAGCACGACGTGCACTCTCCCAGTACTGTTCTTTGTTCGGTGGGGTGGCCGACGGTCTTAACCTTCGGTACTACCCCCGCCGCCCTACTGGCAGCACAGAAAGTGTGGTTGTCTCACCTGTTGGTGAGGCTAACCCTAGGTTGAGCAGCACAGTCAACCTAGTCGCAGTGCTTAACACTGAGCTGGATCACTCTCTGGACGAGCTGAGCAGGGCTCGAACGGAGATTGCGGAGTTGCGTGCTGAGCTGGCAGAGCGCCATCACCAGGAGGGTGGTTCTCCCGCTCCTGTTGGGACTCAGCACCCATACCGCTCGCCGCCACGTGGTCACCACACTTATGGTTCCCCTGTTTGTAAGACCAGGATAGATCTGGATCCTTAGATCGTTAGCGTCGAAGTTTGTAATAATCCTTAAGTCAGATGTCTGAGTCTTAGATAGTCAGTTTAGTTTGCTTATCAGTTGCTTCCAATTAGCTTAGTTTGCTTATCAGTTGCTTGCATGCTTGTTATGATGAACTTGTGCTGGATTTGAATCTTTGTAATGACTGTTGCCAACCTGTGGGTTTCTCCTGCAGTTTGGCCTAGCTATAATATTAATAAAGTCAGTATTTAGTTGGGAAGCCATTTACTTCTACTTTCCTTTTTATCTGAGAAGCTGTGTTGAATCGTAATGAGGATCAGTGAAGCTCTTTGTTCACTCAGTGTCATGAAGAATTCTGTATTCTCTTTTCTTATGCTGGAGGGTTGTAAGATCAATGCTGATGTATGAATGTCTTCCACAGATGTCTGACAACAGGCGCCGATGCAACAGGCGTGCTCAGCAAGAGCAGCATGACCAGCAGGAGGAACAACAGAGGCAGCCTCCCCCACCACCCCCGATGACAGTGGAGCAGATGTTCTTGATGCAGACTCAGGCAGTGCAGGCCATTGGGCAGACTCTGGCAGCCATGCAGCAGGCTCAACAACAACCCCAACCCCAATTGCAAGTGCAGATACCCCAAATGCCACGAGATAAGCGTGGTGAGTTCATGAGAGGGCACCCTCCTACCTTCGCCCATTCTGCTGACCCCATGGATGCAGAAGACTGGCTGCGCGCAGTGGAAAGAGAACTGCGCACCGCTCAATGTAACGACAGGGAGAAGGTTCTGTATGGTCCCCGTCAGCTAAGGGGAGCAGCCCAGTCCTGGTGGGAGTCCTACCTCGCCACACATGCTGACCCCGAAGCCATCACCTGGGAAGAATTCAGCGAGAGTTTTCGCAGGTACCATGTGCCAGAGGGACTGATGATCGTGAAGAAGGAGGAGTTTCTGGCTCTGAAGCAGGGACCCCTGTCTGTTAGTGAATACAGAGACAAGTTTCTGCAGCTATCTCGTTATGCACCTGAGGATGTCAACACTGATGCTAAAAGGCAGTACAGGTTCATGAGGGGTTTGGTGGATCCCCTGCATTACCAGCTGATGAATCACACCTTCCCCACCTTCCAGCACCTGATCGATAGGGCAGTTATGACTGAGAAGAAGCGTAAGGATATGGAAGATCGGAAGCGCAAGATGAGTGGACCCCAGACCGGAGGCATCAGCCGTCCACGTTTCTCAGGCAGTTCATCTCAGCAAGGCAGGCCCAGTCACCCACAGGGATACCAGAATCAGAACCAGCGTCCGCACCAGCAGCAGTTTCAGAGGCAGTATCCACAGCAGCAGCAGTATCGTCAAAACAGCCAGCAAGGAGGTAATCAGTATCAGAAGCAGAACAACCAGGCACCTCGCCTTCCTGCCCCAGCAGCAAACCAGAGCAACCAAGCAGCCGCAGCACAAGGAGGAGGCAGAGGATGTTTCCACTGTGGAGAACAAGGCCACTGGGCGATGCAGTGCCCGAAGAAGGTGACGCAGCAGCAGACCAACCCCAATGCTCCAACAAGGCAAGGTGTACTGCAGCCGACAGCAGGCAATCGTAACCAAGCATACAACCGTGGAAAGGTGAACCACTTGGAGGCCGAGGCGATCCAGGATGCACCAGATGTGGCAGTAGGTATGTTCTCAGTCGAATCTCATCCCACGAAAGTGCTATTTGATACTGGTGCAACTCATTCATTTGTCACTGCAACCTGGGTAGAATTGCATAACATCTCAGTAGAGGCAATGATGCCGCCCATGAGGATTAATTCGGTTGGTGGCAAGGTGCAAACAGATAAAATATGCTCAAATATAAGGGTGGAAATAAGGGGGATAGGGTTCCCCAGTGATCTAATAGTAATAGACACCCCTGGGATAGATATTATTCTAGGTGTGGGTTGGCGGCAACCCCCAGTCAGCTGCCTGTGAAGGCCTTATCTTTACTGCGTTTCGCTAGCACTTTGATTTAACTGTTAAGTCGATGACTATGTGGATGTCTATGACTCTGTGATGTAACAAGTTATTACTCCTTTATGTTATTATTCGAGCAATGTGCATTGATGTTCATTTATGTAACTGTTGTGTACGTGAGTTCTGATCCTGGCACGTACATGGTTCGCATTCGGTTTGCCTTCCAAAATCGGGTGTGACATTTACGCTTTTTGTTGATTGCCACATTCACTTTGGCCAAGCAACCCCAAGTGTGCAAATATGAGAGATTTAATCTTCTCTTTTCCCATTCCTCAAATGGTGTGATCTCTTTGTTCTTTGTTGGAACTCTATTCAGGACATGACACGCTGTCAAAATCGCCTCACCCCACCATGCCTTGGATAATCCCACTGTACTCAACATGGCATTCACCAAATCTGTTAGAGTGCGGTTTTTCCTTTCAGCAATCCCATTGGATTGTGGTGAGAATGGTGGTGTCCTCTCATGAATAATACCATGTTCCACGCAGAACTCATCGAACACATTAGAGAAATATTCTCCACCTCGATCAGACCTTAACCATTTTATTTTCCTCTCAACTTGGTTCTCAACTTCAGCTTTATAGGTCTTAAAATAATTAAACGCTTCATCTTTTGTTTTTAAGAGATACACATAGCAAAATCTGGTGGAGTCATCTATAAAAGTGAGAAAGTATCTTTTACCACCTTTGGTCAAAATTCCATTCATCTCACATAGATCAGAATGAACAAGTTGTAGAGGTGCCAAATTCCTCGCCTCAGCAGCCTTGTGAGGCTTGCAGGGTTGTTTTCATTCAAAACACACATGGCACTTAGACTTTTTGACCAAGTTAAACTTAGGAATTAGATTTATATTTGCTAACCGCATAAGACAGCCAAAGCTTGCATGACAAAAACGTGAATGCCATAAATCTGACTCATCAGAAGAATTAACAGAATTCACCAGTTTATTACACACATCATGCAGTGATAAGCAAAACAAGCCTCCGCAGTCATATCCTTTACCAACAAAAGTACCATGTTTCGACACAACACATTTATTAGACTCAAGAACAACTTTGTATCCATCTCGACATAGCATCAAAGCACTAACGAGATTCTTCTTGATAGAGGGCACATGTTGCATGCTCTTCAATGGCACCGTCTTTCCCAAAGTATTTTCAGAATGACCGTACCAACACCAAGAACATGAGCACGCGACCCATTTCCCATTAACAAGGCGCCAGACCTCCCGACCTGGTAGGTGGAGAACATAGAGACATCAGCACACACATGAATGTTTGCACCACTATCCATCCACCACTCAGGTGAATTACAAACTGAAAGAACAAATGGTAAAGAATTACCATACCTAGATGTTCCATCTCCAGTTTCAGTGGTTACAACATTAGCTGATTTCTTGTCCTGTGTGAACTTGCGATCAGGGCACTCTCTAGCCCAGTGTTGATCACTGCCACAGACAAAGCATCCTCCCTTTCCCTTGTTGTTGTTGTTCTTCTTTTTAAATTGTGCTGTTTGAACAGGTTTATTTGCGTTCTCTTGTTTGTTCTGGTTTTTCTTCTTGTTAAACTTGCGGAAGTTTCTCTTCTGCACCACATTAGCAGTAGAGATCTCAACACCTTTTCCATTGTCCTTTGTTCTAGCTCTTTCCTCAACATCAAGAGTACCAATGAGCTCTTCCACATTGAACTCTTGTCTCTTATATTTGAGAGAGGTAGCAAAGTCCTTCCAAGAAGGTGGCAACTTGGTGATTATACCGCCAGCCACAAACTTGTCAGGCAAGGGACAAGGAAAAAGCTCAAGTTCCTTAGCTAGTGCCTGAAACTCATGAGCCTATTCCACTACAGATCGGTTCTCAACCATCTTGTAGCCATACAGCTGCTCCATGAGATATAGCTCGCTACCAGCGTCAGTAACTCCAAACTTTCCAACAAGTGCATCCCACAGCTCTTTCCTTGTGGAAAGGATGATATAGCTTTTCTGGAATTTTGTATCAAGTGCGCTAATTACTGCACCTCGAAAGAGGTTGTCTTCAGCCTTAAACTTAGCCTCATCCTCAGGAGGTAAGTTGACAGGCTTGCCCTCAGCGGCATGAAAATAAGACATTGCAGTAAGCCACAATTCCATATTAGCTTTCCATATCAAGAAGTTTTTACCATCAAAAGGATCAGGCTTTAGCACAGCAGCAAAACCTCTAACAGAAAAATGCCTAAGATTAGGTTTTTGGATTGTTAGAAATATAGGCATTTTCTATATCATTTTAATTCCATAAATTAACATTATGATGATGATATATATAATATGTTTGATCATAGAAATCGCGATCTCAAATATATCCATAACAATATGGATCATGAGAATATAAAGCATATAAATCATATAAATATAATAAGCATATAAACATGGAACATGAATTATTATGGAACAACTGAAAATAAACAGATAGCAACATAAACAGCATGACTGTAAAATTAAAGCAAACAGATATAAAATATTATAATATGGTAGAACAGATGAGATAAATTCATGGCTACATATGAAACAGCGGAGATGAATATATGAAACATATATAATCTGCAGAACATAAAACAGTAAAAAACTGAATTGATCATACCCTCCCGTGCGCTCTAAGGATCCTGATCCTTGTCCAACTTCTCTTGTCATGTCGTAGATGATTTGGGCAGTCGCGTAGACGCTCCCCAAAAACCTAATTGCCGATCCCCCATGCAAGGTCTCGAACGGCACCGGCTTCGGAGGCACCTGCCCTCTCACTTCTCCGTAAGATGGAAACACCCACACTTACGACTGGACTGTGATTCTGAAGGTTCTGCTCGCTCTCGTGTACCAAGTGACAGAGTTGCTCCCCTATTTAACCTCTCGCGGAGGGAAGCTAAAGGAGAAGGGTCGCATGCAGTGCGCCAAGAGACGGATAGCACAAGGGTATCGCATGCGGCTGACGAAGAGATGGGCAACTGAAAGGTTTAACCCGGAGTTGAAATTCCCACGGTTAATTAGTGCTAAAAATTAACACAACCACTCCACGCCCACCCGCCGCCCGCCCGCCTGCCTCGCCCGCCCGCCTGCCTCGCCACGCCCGGCGACGGCACGCGCGCGCGCATGTGGCACGTCCTTGTCTGTTTCTTGACTTCTCAAATTAGGTGGAATAATTCCCACCATTACACACCTAGAGTTTATTGAATAAATGGGTGAAGCCCATAAAAGATCTAACACATTTCTTGTCTTAGTGGGGTTGTGAGGTAGTTGGCCAGCACCCTCTCAAAAAAATTAGAATTCTGCTTCCCAAACTGGCCATGCTTGTTTGCAAGAAATTAGGCTTAATAAATTTGAAAACGGAGTATCATTTAGTTTTATAATTAGACTGTATATAATAGTCATAATTTTTATATTTAAAACCCCAATGTAACATGACTAAACTTTTGTTACGGAACCAAACACCCTCTACTTCCTTCTGCCTAGTGAATGGCGATGTTGTAGTTGTTTATCTGTTAAATGAATTTGAAAGCATCAGTTTCTCGTATCCCGGAATCTCCGAATGTAATCACTAACCGATTCATCCTTTTCTTGTTGTAGGGCCACTAAGTCTACTAAATCTAGCTCATAATCGCCAGAGAAGAAATGTTCGTGAAATTTTTGTTCTAAATCTCCCCACAACAAAATGGAATTAGGAGGGAGCATGGCATACCATGTGAATGCAGTCCCTGTTAAAGATAATGAAAATAAACGCACACGGAATGCTTCGGTGTCGGCCAATTCTCCTAACTGTGCTAAGAACTGGTCTATGTGCTCACGCGTGCTCTTTTCTTGGTCACCCGAAAACTTTGTGAATTCGGGTATTCTGGTCCCCTGTGGGTATGGGAGCCAGTCAAACTGGCTATCATAAGGTCTCCGATATGACTGCCCCCCTGAAAGTCGCCTAGAGGGGGGTGAATAGGGCGAAACTGAAAATCTCAAAAATAATCACAACTACAAGCCGTGTTAGCGTTAGAAATATAATAGAGTCCGCGAGAGAGGGCGCAAAACAAATCGCAAGCGAATAATGAAGTGAGACACGCGGATTTGTTTTACCGAGGTTCGGTTCTCTCAAACCTACTCCCCGTTGAGGAGGCCACAAAGGCCGGGTCTCTTTCAACCCTTCCCTCTCTCAAACGGTCCCTCGGACCGAGTGAGCTTCTCTTTCTCAAATCACTTGGGAATCAAACTTCCCGCAAGGACCACCACACAATTGGTGTCTCTTGCCTCAATTACAAGTGAGTGTTTGATCACAAGAAAGAATGCCAAAGAAAAAGAAGCGATCCAAGCGCAAGAGCTCAAATGAACACTACAAATCACTCTCTCTAGTCACTAGGGCTTTGTGTGGAGTTGGGAGAGGATTTGATCTCTTTTGGTGTGCTTTGCAATGAATGCTAGCTCTTGTATAGTAGTTGGAAGCTGAAAAACTTGGATGCAATGAATGGTGGGGTGGTTGGGGTATTTATAGCCCCAACCACCAAACATGACCGTTGGTGGAGGCTGTCTGTCGTATGGTGCACCGGACAGTCCGGTGCACACCGGACATGTCCGGTGCGACAGCCACGTCACCAAATAGCCGTTGGGTCAACCGTTGGAGTTCTGTCTCTGGGCCCGCCTTGATGTCCGGTGGCGCACCGGACATGCACTGTAGAGTGTCCGGTGCGCCTGCTCCCGCGTGCCTGACGACTGCGCGCTTCTGGCGCGCATTAAATGCGCCTGCAGGTGACCGTTGGCGTGAAGTAGCAGTTGCCCCGAGGTTGCACCGGACAGTCCGGTGTACACCGGACATGTCCGATGAATTATATCGGAGCAGCCTTTGCGAATTCCCGAGACTGGCAAGTTCCTGAGCCGCGTCTCAAATGAGCACCGGACACTGTCCGGTGTACACCGGACAGTCCGGTGAATTTTAGTGCGCTGGCTCTGGAAATTTCCCGAGGGCGACGAGTTTGAGCTGAAGTCCTCTGGTGCACCGGACACTGTCCGGTGGCACACCGGACAGTCCGGTGCGCCAGACCAGAGGAGCCTTTGGTTGCTCCTTTGCCCTTTTGAACCTATCACATGGTCATTTTATTGGCTAAGTGTGGACCTTTTGCACCTGTATAACTTATACACTAGAGCAAACTAGTTAGTCCAATATTTGTGTTGGGCAATTCAACCACCAAAATTATTTAGGGACTAGGTGTAAGCCTAATTCCCTTTCAATCTCCCCCTTTTTGGTGATTGATGCCAACACAAACCAAAGCAAATATAGAAGTGCATAATTGAACTAGTTTGCATAATGTAAGTGCAAAGGTTGCTTGGAATTGAGCCAATATAAATGCTTACATGATGCGCATGGATTGTTTTCTTTGTTTTTGACATATTGGACCATATTTGCACCATAAGTTTTGTTTTTGCAAACTCTTTTGTAAATTCTTTTCAAAGTCCTTTTGCAAGATAGTCAAAGGTAAATGAATAAGATTTTGCAAAGCATTTTCAAGTTTTTGAAATTTTCTTCCTTTGTTTCAAATGCTTTTCCTTTGACTAAACAAAACTCCCCCTCAAATAAAGTCTCCTCTTAGTGTTCAAGAGGGTTTTAAGACATCAATTTTGAAAATACTACTTGCTCCCCCTTTAGAGCACAAAGAGATACCAATTTTGAAATTTTTCATCCGATTGACAAACATTAGTTTTTTTTTAAAAATTAGGGTGGTGGTGCGGTCCTTTTACTTTGGACTCATATTTTCTCCCCCTTTGGCATGAATCGCCAAAAACGGAATTATTAGAGCCCTTAGAAGTACTTTCTCCTCCTTTGGTCATAAAATAAATGAGTGAAGATTATACCAACGTTGGAGAGTGATGCGGAGCGACAGCGAAGGATGAGTAGTAGAGCAGAGTGGAAGCCTTTGTCTTCGCCGAAGACTCCAATTCCCTTTCAATATACCTATGACTTGGTTTGGAATACACTTGAAAACACATTAGTCATAGCATATAAAAGAGACATGATCAAAGGTATTCTTATGAGCTATGTGTGCAAATTTAGCAAAAGAAATTCCTAGAATCAAGAATATTAAGCTCATGTCTAAGTCTGGTAAAAGATTGTTCATCAAGTGGCTTGGTAAAGATATCGGCTAATTGATCTTTAGTGTTAATGTATGAAATCTCGATATCCCCCTTTTGTTGGTGATCCCGAAGAAAATGATACCGAATGGCTATGTGTTTAGTGCGGCTATGCTCAACGGGATTATCCGCCATGCGGATTGCACTCTCATTATCACATAGAAGAGGAACTTTGGTTAATTTGTAACCGTAGTCCCGCAGGGTTTGCCTCATCCAAAGCAATTGCGCGCAACAATGGCCTGCGGCAATATACTCGGCTTCGGCGGTAGAAAGAGCGACCGAATTTTGCTTCTTTGAAGCCCAAGACACCAAGGATCTTCCCAAGAACTGGCAAGTCCCCGATGTGCTCTTCCTATTAATCTTACACCCCGCCCAATCGGCATCCGAATAACCAATTAAATCAAAAGTGGATCCCCGAGGGTACCAAAGCCCAAACTTAGGAGTATAAGCCAAATATCTCAAGATTCGTTTTACGGCCGTAAGGTGTGATTCCTTAGGGTCGGCTTGGAATCTTGCACACATGCATACAGAAAGCATAATGTCCGGTCGAGATGCACATAAATAAAGCAATGAACCAATCATCGACCGGTATACCTTTTGATCCACGGACTTACCTCCCATGTCGAGGTCGAGATGCCCATTTGTTCCCATGGGAGTCTTGATGGGCTTGGCATCCTTCATTCCAAACTTGCTTAGAATGTCTTGAGTATACTTTGTTTGGCAAATGAATGTGCCCTCTTGGAGTTGTTTGACTTGAAATCCTAGAAAATACTTCAACTCCCCCATCATAGACATCTCGAATTTCTGTGTCATGATCCTACTAAATTCTTCACATGTAGATTTGTTAGTAGACCCAAATATAATATCATCAACATAAATTTGGCATACAAACAAATCATTATCAAGTGTTTTGGTGAATAAAGTAGGATCGGCTTTGCCGACTTTGAAGCCATTTGCAATAAGGAAATCTCTAAGGCATTCATACCATGCTCTTGGGGCTTGCTTGAGCCCATAAAGCGCCTTAGAGAGCCTATAAACATGGTTAGGGTACTCACTGTCTTCAAAGCCGGGAGGTTGCTCAACATAGACCTCCTCCTTGATCGGTCCATTGAGGAAGGCACTCTTCACGTCCATTTGATAAAGCTTGAAGCCATGGTAAGTAGCATAGGCTAATAATATGCGAATTGACTCAAGCCTAGCTACGGGTGCATAGGTTTCACCAAAATTCAAACCTTCGACTTGTGAATACCCCTTGGCCACGAGTCGAGCTTTGTTCCTAGTCACCACACCATGCTCATCTTGCTTGTTGCGGAAGACCCACTTGGTTCCTACAACATTTTGATTAGGACGTGGAACTAAGTGCCATACCTCGTTCCTTGTGAAATTGTTGAGCTCCTCTTGCATCGCCATCACCCAATCCGCATCTTGGAGCGCTTCCTCTACCCTGTGTGGCTCAATAGAGGAAACAAAAGAGTAATGCTCACAAAAATGTGCAACCCGAGATCGAGTAGTTACCCCCTTATTAATGTCGCCGAGGATGGTGTCGACGGGGTGATCTCGTTGGATTGCTTGGTGGACTCTTGGGTGTGGCGGCCTTGGTTGTTCATCCTCCTTGTCTTCATCATTTGCATCCCCCCTTGATCGTTGCCGTCATTTTGAGGTGGCTCATCTTCTTGATCTTCTTGTTCAACATCTTGAGCCTCATCTTCAATTTGAGTTGGTGGAGATGCTTGCATAGAGGAGGATGGTTGATCTTGTGCATGTGGAGGCTCTTTGGATTCCTTAGGACACACATCCCCAATGGACATGTTCCTTAGCGCTATGCATGGAGCCTGTTCTTCACCTATCTCATCAAGATCAACTTGCTCTACTTGAGAGCCGTTAGTCTCAACAAACACAACGTCACAAGAAACTTCAACAAGTCCTGAGGACTTGTTAAAGACTCTATATGCCCTTGTGTTTGAGTCATATCCTAGTAAAAAACCTTCTACAGTTTTAGGAGCAAATTTAGATTTTCTACCTCTTTTAACAAGTATAAAACATTTGCTACCAAAAACTCTAAAATATGAAATATTTGGCTTTTTACCGGTTAGGAGTTCGTAGGATGTCTTCTTGAGGATTCGGTGAAGATATAACCGGTTGATGGCGTAGCAAGCGGTGTTGACCGCTTCGGCCCAAAACCGATCCGGTGTCTTGTACTCATCAAGCATGGTTCTTGCCATGTCCAATAGAGTTCGATTCTTCCTCTCCACTACACCATTTTGTTGTGGAGTGTAGGGAGAAGAGAACTCATGCTTGATGCCCTCCTCCTCAAGGAAGCCTTCAATTTGAGAGTTCTTGAACTCCGTCCCATTGTCGCTTCTAATTTTCTTGATCCTTAAGCCGAACTCATTTTGAGCCCGTCTCAAGAATCCCTTTAAGGTCTCTTGGGTATGAGATTTGTCCTACAAAAAGAACACCCAAGTGAAGCGAGAATAATCATCCACAATAACTAGACAGTACTTACTCCCGCCGATGCTTATGTAAGCAATCGGGCCGAATAAATCCATGTGTAGGAGCTCCAGTGGCCTGTCACTAGTCATGATGTTCTTGTGTGGATGATGAGTGCCAACTTGCTTCCCGGCTTGGCATGCGCTACAAATCCTGTCTTTCTCAAAATGAACATTGGTTAGTCCTAAAATGTGTTCTCCCTTTAGAAGCTTGTGAAGATTCTTCATTCCAACGTGGGCTAGTCGGTGGTGCCAGAGCCAACCCAAGTTAGTCTTAGCAACCAAGCAAGTGTCGAGTTCAACTCTATCAAAATCTACCAAGTATAGCTGACCCTCTAACACTCCCTTAAATGCTATTGAATCATCACTTCTTCTAAAGACAGTAACACCTATGTCAGTAAATAGACAGTTGTAGCCCATTTGACATAATTGGGATACGGAAAGCAAATTTTAATCTAAAGAATCTACAAGAAAAACATTGGAAATAGTATGGTCAGGTGATATAGCAATTTTACCCAATCCTTTGACCAAACCTTGATTTCCATCCCCAAATGTGATAGCTCGTTGGGGATCTTGGTTTTTCTCATATGAGGAGAACATCTTTTTCTCCCCTGTCATGTGGTTTGTGCACCCGCTGTCGAGTATCCAACTTGAACCCCCGGATGCATAAACCTACAAAACAATTTTAGTTCTTGACTTTAGGTACCCAAACGGTTTTGGGTCCTTTAGCATTAGAAACAAGAACTTTGGGTACCCAAACACAAGTCTTTGATCCCTTGTGTTTGCCCCCAACAAATTTGGCAACTACCTTGCCAGATTTGCTAGTAAGCACATAAGAAGCATCAAAAGTTTTAAATGAAATAGCATGATCATTTGATGCATTAGGAGTTTTCTTTCTAGGCAACTTGGCACAGGTTGGTTGCCTAGAACTAGATGTCTCACCCTTATACATAAAAGCATGATTAGGGCCAGAGTGAGACTTCCTAGAATGAATTTTCCTAATTTTGCTCTCAGGATAACCGGCAGGGTATAAAATGTAACCCTCGTTATCTTGAGGCATGGGAGCCTTGCCCTTAACAAAGTTAGACAAGTTCTTAGGAGGGGCATTAAGTTTGACATTGTCTCCCCTTTGGAAGCCAATGCCATCCTTGATGCCAGGGCGTCTCCCATTATAGAGCATACTTCTAGCAAATTTAAACTTTTCATTTTCTAAGTTATGCTCGGCAATTTTAGCGTTTAATAATGCTATATGATCATTTTGTTGTTTGATTAAAGCCATGTGATCATGAATAGCATTGATATCAACATCTCTACATCTAGTGCAAATAGAAGTGTGCTCAACGGTAGATGTAGATGGTTTGCAAGATTTTAATTCTATAACCTTAGCATGCAACATATCATTCTTAGTTCTAAGGTCGGAAATTGTAACATTGCAAACATCTAATTCTTTAGCCTTAGCAATTAATTTCTCATTCTCATTTCTAAGGCTAGCAATAGAAACATTCAACTCATCAATCCTAGCAAGCAAATCAACATTATCATTTCTAGGATATGAAGTTGAATCAATACAAACATGAGAATCAACCTTAGCAATTAATTTAGCATTTTCATTTCTAAGGTTGGCAATAGTGTCATGGCATGTGCTTAGCTCACTAGATAATTTGTCACATTTTTCTACCTCTAGAGCATAAGCATTTTTAACCTTAACATGTTTCTTATTTTCCTTGATTAGGAAGTCCTCTTGGGAGTCCAAGAGATCGTCCTTTTCATGGATGGCACTAATTAGCTCATTTAATTTTTCTTTTTGTTCCATGTTAAGGTTGGCAAAAAGGATACGCAAATTATCTTCCTCACCACTAGCATTATCATCACTAGAAGATTCATATTTAGTGAAGGAATTAGATTTAACCTTCTTCCTTTTGCCGTCCTTTGCCATGAGGCACTTGTGGCTGACGTTGGGGAAGAGGAGTCCCTTGGTGACGGCGATGTTGGCGGCGTCCTCGTTGTCGGAGGAGGAGTCGGTGGAGCTTTCGTCGGAGTTCCACTCGCGGCACACGTGTGTAACACCCAAAGTCTGGATTGGGAATTAGTAGAAGAAATTTGAACAAAATATCATAATGTCTTAGAAATTGGGAAATAAGAAAATGATGGGAAAAGAATTTTTCTTTTTCTTTTAAGAAAAACCATTTATACATCTCATGAAATAAATAGAAAGGAGAATAAAAACTTAAGTTAGTAATATTAAAATAAGTATGGTTTATATTCACCCTTGGATTTCAAATGATACATTTGAAAAATCTGAAAACTAAAATAGAAGTATAAATTTGAATTTGGAATAGAAAATAGAAAATAAAAGGAGAAGGGAAGAACTAAGAAAAATATTACATAAAATAAAATAAATATCCTTCACACTTATATTAATAAATTATACCTTTCAAACTGAGGACAAGTTATTCACAAAGTTGAACTCAAACTTGAATTCAAATTGGATTTGAATTGGATTTGAAAATAAGGAAAAGAGAAGAAATAGGAAAATATAAATAAAATGTATAAATAATTATCTTCAGTCTTAGTATTTCTAATGGCAAAAATAAAGTTTATAAAAGAGGATCCACAAAAGTTTGAACTAATTCAAATTTGGTTTGAAAATATAGAAAATAGAGAGAAAAATAAAAAGAAAAAGGAAGAAAAACTTACCTGGGCTCTATACTTGAATTCGGCCCACCCAGGGAAACCCCGCGCTCGGCCCATTTCTGGGATCTGATCCCGCGCACTCGCGCCGACAGCTGGGGCCCGCAGGTCAGCTTCCCTCGCGCGCGCATGCTTTCACCTCCGTGTGCACCCGACAGCGGGGCCCGCCGTCAGCCTCTCCGTCCGAGCGCGTATTCTCCTCCTCTCGCTGCGTCGCGGGCCCCGTTCGTCAGCCTCGCTGCCTCCGCCACACGCTCGCGCTCCGTTCCACTGACGTTTGGGTCCCGCGTGTCATCTCCTTCGTTACCGAAGTCTCCTCCGCCGCGGTGCTCGCGGGCCGTTACACCGAACCCCGCTTAAACCACGGGACCTCACCGTTCGGACTCCGTCGTGAGCACCATAAAACTGAGCCCGTTACTCGAAGTCGCATCATCGACGCTTGGTTCGTGACCTCGCTGGCGACAAGCAAACCGGGAGAAACCATCCACCGTGGAACCGGGCCGCCGGCATTGATCCACAAGTTCATCATCGTCCGAGCTCCGGTGTTGGGTCTGGGGGCTTCATCAAGTCCCGCTGATCACGTCCCCGGCTTCGTTTGGACGGATTGCGCTCCGGTCAGCCCGGAATTGCTCATCGGAGTCCATCCTCCGCCGCGGTCCGCCCCTCTCCGTGGCCAGCTCCCTCCACAGCCCTCCATTCGCGGTACGTGCTCTAATCATGTTCGCCATCATTCCCTTTAGGTGTCGCACCGGTTAAATTGGGAATTCGTGGCATTCGGGCGCGGATTTGGGTTACTCCGGCGATGGCTCCGCCGCGCGTAAGGGCGGCGCCGTCGTGTTTGGGGCGGGGTTGGGTAAAACGATGGGGGCCGTTGATCGTGACGCGGACGTCCGAGATTAGAAGAGGGAATAACGCTTCGTGCATGAATCGGATCCGTTCGATTTTGATCGGACGGATCGGGGGGAGATTTCGGAGTATTAAGATCTGCGCCGTTGATCGCAAAATGGACGGGCCGTGCGACGTACCGCTTCGCGGGCGGCCAGATCTAATCTGGGCCGTCCACTCTTGATCGGATGGCTGTGCCCGGCCGATACCTCTTCGGCTTGCGCGTTTTGCTAAAGAGTCCCTGAGTTTTAGAGAAAACAACCCGCCGTCCTATGCGACTGTGCTCTGAGTCTGGGACAACTTACACCGAGCCCCCTACGCTTTCTTATAATTGAGGCCCAGTCCACTGCTGTTTTAAAATGAGTAAATGAATTAGAAAATGTATTTTTAATACAAAAATAATTGCTAGAACTTAGATAATTCATAGAAAATTCATTTTAGCTCCAAATTGAACCATTCCAATTCCTAAAATTTTGTAATAATATTCTCTATCATTTAGAATCACTGTTTTGACATGAACTCTGTTAGAAAATATATTTATCATTTAATCATATTATAATCACCTTAAATCTTAGAAAATTCATAACTTGAATTCTACAACTCCAAAATTAATAATTCTTTTTCCTGTGATCTTATTTTAATATGTAGATTATTAATATGTATTTTGCATATATGTTTGGTGTAATGTTAATTTTGCCTATACCATGTATGTTTGTATTGCTACGACTAGCAGTGAGGTCACGAGGATCTGAAGAATCATCCTGGTACCTGGATTCTCAAGGCCCAGGCAAGTTGTGCCCTTGATCACTTCTTTTCACCTACTCATGTTCTAATTAATCATAATGATCTGCATAGGTTAATTTTGATGGGACCCAATAGGTTACCCTAGATTGTTTATCTCATCACCTTGTTTACCCCTGAATCACTTGGGTAGTTTGCTATTGCTTTATATGGTTTTGGGATAATCATTTATTACCTCCATGTTCCAATTCTTGTTGTTATTCTGTTTATGTTCATGTTGATATCATTAATGTTAATTGGAACATGGAGCGACCACCCGGGAAAACAGTGCTACCACAAGGGTAGTATGGGATGCCCTTGGCTGATTAATTAGGAAAGCTAGTGGAAGACTACCTTACCCGAAAGGGGCAAGGGCAGTAGGGGAGAGGTCAGTGCGGGAAGTGCCCTCGGGAGGATTTTGCTGCGATGGCGGTCCTGCAAGGGATTCCTGTACTGGATCTTCCTATAAACTGTAGCGGGTTTTCGGAAGCTAGTGGAACTTTGTAAAGGCCTCGTAGTGCTACCCTGCCTCACTTCCTTGGTAGAGGTGTATGGGATTCATGACCCCTTGGCAGATGGGTAACACGACTTGTGGGTAAAGATGCGCAACCTCTGCAGAGTGTAAAACTGGTATACTAGCCGTGCTCACGGTCATGAGCAGCTCGGACCCTCACATGATTAATTTATGGAACTAAATTCAATTTGTCATATGCATTGCATTGCAGGTGATGTTGTTGTTACTTTTGTTCTATTACTTAATTGGGTTTGGTATTTACTTATACTTAGTAACTGCTAATAAAATTTTGACCAACTTTAAAAGCAATGCTCAGCTCTAACCATCTTCTTTGGTAAGCCTTACACTTCATGTGAGCTCCCACCTTTGGCGAGTTCATGCACATTATTCCCCACAACTTGTTGAGCGATGAACGTATGTGAGCTCACTCTTGCTGTCTCACATACACCACAGGTCAAGAACAGGTACTGCAGGATGATGCTCATGGAGGATGCTGTGATGAGTTCGTGAGAGGTCTAGGCCGTCGTCTCCCAGTCAACTTTGGGTTGCTGGACCGTTGTCTCCTTATAATGTAATTATTTATTTGTATAGAACTCCTGTTATATATAAAGATGTGACATTCGATCCTGTGCCACTATACATCATATGTATGAGACTTGGTCCCAGCATACCTGGTGTTTATGTTAACCCCGGGTTTTGGACCCCTAAAATCCGGGTGTTACAGAAGTGGTATCAGAGGAATGTTGACTGTAGGACGAAACCTAGATAGAACTGGACAACCATTATCTACTTACCTCTGCTACTCTGATTCTTTTCTAAGCTTATCTTAATCTTTTCTCATCTATTTCCGCTTTACTCTGATTATTCTTACCTTTCATTTCTAAAGACAAATGTGGATTTCACACTTTGAAATCCTGTGCCTAAAGTGACTTTAAGAATAGGAGACCTAATCCTAGGAACAAAAACAAAACTATTTTTATAAGTGTTTATATATTTGAAGGTTTGTTCTTATGATACCTGTCTGATTTGGATCTTTGATTGAGTGTGATGAGTTGTGGAGTAATGTCCACAATTGCATCTGCATATACACATAGGTATAAAAAAAATATAATTATAAAATAACTAGACAACCTAGATTGTCCCCATTGGAACATATCTAGCTTAAGAGATTTATCCTATCCTAAAAGATCTCATTCTAACCAATTCATCTTATCTTAAAAGATTCTCTCTTATCTTAACAAGATCCATCTCATCTTAAAAGATACTCATCTTATCTTGAAAAGATTTTATCTCATCCTAATAGATCTAACTAATCTCAAAAGATTCTATCTTATCATAACATATCTAACTAATCTCAAAACATCCTAACATATTCTACCCTGATGGACCTATCTAACCTAAACTAGTCTAATCTAGTCATATCCAATTCAATCTAGATCTTATCTCACCTAATGAGACCTGATCCAGTGTGGTCTAATATTATCTAACTTAATGTGGTTCACTTAAACAGATTAATAACACTAGTAGAAGAGAATAGACCCCACTAGCCATGTATTAACTTATCTTAGCACATTGGATCAATTCAACCATGAGCTAACCCAACCCATAGAGCCATGATGAATGGTATAACCTTTCTATTCCCGCCTAATAACAAACAAACTTTTAACCACATCCTGTAGTCCATCTCACCCATATATACCTCTCATCTTGACAGATTCTATCCTACCCTTGGATATTCACCTTATATGATTGGTTACCCCAATCTGGACATAAAACAAAGATTAAGCCCTACTAAAGAATCTTCAGATTATAACCAGCCTCTAGCTTATTCATTCCGCTTATTGAATAAATTCCCTTGCAAAACTATTACCATATGTTTCTAACTTTCATGGTCAATACCAGGAAAGGAAAGGTTATCACATAACAACAAACAGAAAATGAATCCTCCAAATCCTCCACCTGTTGACATCAATCAAGTGGTTGCTACCCAAAGACTGGTAATACAACAGTTAACGGACCTGGTGACCGAGATGCAAAATCAGATAAGACAACAGCGCGAGGAAATACGTCAGGCCCGCCAAGAAATAAGGCAAGCACGGTTGGAGAGACAACAACAACAACCTCCACCACCACCACAAGCTTCACCAAGCTACATAGATATAAATTATGATGATTTGTAAGGTCTAGGTGTTACTTTAGTTAGTAGATGATATGATAATATTTTAGAAGAAATAATAAGGTCCATTTGACCCTGTGTTTTACTAATAAGATATGCATCATGCCGAGATTTTGTTTATGCATATGTGTTGAATCAATATAAACATGCACCCTTTTTCCTTACAAATCTCGAGGACGAGATTATTTTTAAGGGGGGTAGGATTTGTAACACCCAAAGTCTGGATTGGGAATTAGTAGAAGAAATTTGAACAAAATATCATAATGTCTTAGAAATTGGGAAATAAGAAAATGATGGGAAAAGAATTTTTCTTTTTCTTTTAAGAAAAACCATTTATACATCTCATGAAATAAATAGAAAGGAGAATAAAAACTTAAGTTAGTAATATTAAAATAAGTATGGTTTATATTCACCCTTGGATTTCAAATGATACATTTGAAAAATCTGAAAACTAAAATAGAAGTATAAATTTGAATTTGGAATAGAAAATAGAAAATAAAAGGAGAAGGGAAGAACTAAGAAAAATATTACATAAAATAAAATAAATATCCTTCACACTTATATTAATAAATTATACCTTTCAAACTGAGGACAAGTTATTCACAAAGTTGAACTCAAACTTGAATTCAAATTGGATTTGAATTGGATTTGAAAATAAGGAAAAGAGAAGAAATAGGAAAATATAAATAAAATGTATAAATAATTATCTTCAGTCTTAGTATTTCTAATGGCAAAAATAAAGTTTATAAAAGAGGATCCACAAAAGTTTGAACTAATTCAAATTTGGTTTGAAAATATAGAAAATAGAGAGAAAAATAAAAAGAAAAAGGAAGAAAAACTTACCTGGGCTCTATACTTGAATTCGGCCCACCCAGGGAAACCCCGCGCTCGGCCCATTTCTGGGATCTGATCCCGCGCACTCGCGCCGACAGCTGGGGCCCGCAGGTCAGCTTCCCTCGCGCGCGCATGCTTTCACCTCCGTGTGCACCCGACAGCGGGGCCCGCCGTCAGCCTCTCCGTCCGAGCGCGTATTCTCCTCCTCTCGCTACGTCGCGGGCCCCGTTCGTCAGCCTCGCTGCCTCCGCCACACGCTCGCGCTCCGTTCCACTGACGTTTGGGTCCCGCGTGTCATCTCCTTCGTTACCGAAGTCTCCTCCGCCGCGGTGCTCGCGGGCCGTTACACCGAACCCCGCTTAAACCACGGGACCTCACCGTTCGGACTCCGTCGTGAGCACCATAAAACTGAGCCCGTTACTCGAAGTCGCATCATCGACGCTTGGTTCGTGACCTCGCTGGCGACAAGCAAACCGGGAGAAACCATCCACCGTGGAACCGGGCCGCCGGCATTGATCCACAAGTTCATCATCGTCCGAGCTCCGGTGTTGGGTCTGGGGGCTTCATCAAGTCCCGCTGATCACGTCCCAGGCTTCGTTTGGACGGATTGCGCTCCGGTCAGCCCGGAATTGCTCATCGGAGTCCATCCTCCGCCGCGGTCCGCCCCTCTCCGTGGCCAGCTCCCTCCACAGCCCTCCATTCGCGGTACGTGCTCTAATCATGTTCGCCATCATTCCCTTTAGGTGTCGCACCGGTTAAATTGGGAATTCGTGGCATTCGGGCGCGGATTTGGGTTACTCCGGCGATGGCTCCGCCGCGCGTAAGGGCGGCGCCGTCGTGTTTGGGGCGGGGTTGGGTAAAACGATGGGGGCCGTTGATCGTGACGCGGACGTCCGAGATTAGAAGAGGGAATAACGCTTCGTGCATGAATCGGATCCGTTCGATTTTGATCGGACGGATCGGGGGGAGATTTCGGAGTATTAAGATCTGCGCCGTTGATCGCAAAATGGACGGGCCGTGCGACGTACCGCTTCGCGGGCGGCCAGATCTAATCTGGGCCGTCCACTCTTGATCGGATGGCTGTGCCCGGCCGATACCTCTTCGGCTTGCGCGTTTTGCTAAAGAGTCCCTGAGTTTTAGAGAAAACAACCCGCCGTCCTATGCGACTGTGCTCTGAGTCTGGGACAACTTACACCGAGCCCCCTACGCTTTCTTATAATTGAGGCCCAGTCCACTGCTGTTTTAAAATGAGTAAATGAATTAGAAAATGTATTTTTAATACAAAAATAATTGCTAGAACTTAGATAATTCATAGAAAATTCATTTTAGCTCCAAATTGAACCATTCCAATTCCTAAAATTTTGTAATAATATTCTCTATCATTTAGAATCACTGTTTTGACATGAACTCTGTTAGAAAATATATTTATCATTTAATCATATTATAATCACCTTAAATCTTAGAAAATTCATAACTTGAATTCTACAACTCCAAAATTAATAATTCTTTTTCCTGTGATCTTATTTTAATATGTAGATTATTAATATGTATTTTGCATATATGTTTGGTGTAATGTTAATTTTGCCTATACCATGTATGTTTGTATTGCTACGACTAGCAGTGAGGTCACGAGGATCTGAAGAATCATCCTGGTACCTGGATTCTCAAGGCCCAGGCAAGTTGTGCCCTTGATCACTTCTTTTCACCTACTCATGTTCTAATTAATCATAATGATCTGCATAGGTTAATTTTGATGGGACCCAATAGGTTACCCTAGATTGTTTATCTCATCACCTTGTTTACCCCTGAATCACTTGGGTAGTTTGCTATTGCTTTATATGGTTTTGGGATAATCATTTATTACCTCCATGTTCCAATTCTTGTTGTTATTCTGTTTATGTTCATGTTGATATCATTAATGTTAATTGGAACATGGAGCGACCACCCGGGAAAACAGTGCTACCACAAGGGTAGTATGGGATGCCCTTGGCTGATTAATTAGGAAAGCTAGTGGAAGACTACCTTACCCGAAAGGGGCAAGGGCAGTAGGGGAGAGGTCAGTGCGGGAAGTGCCCTCGGGAGGATTTTGCTGCGATGGCGGTCCTGCAAGGGATTCCTGTACTGGATCTTCCTATAAACTGTAGCGGGTTTTCGGAAGCTAGTGGAACTTTGTAAAGGCCTCGTAGTGCTACCCTGCCTCACTTCCTTGGTAGAGGTGTATGGGATTCATGACCCCTTGGCAGATGGGTAACACGACTTGTGGGTAAAGATGCGCAACCTCTGCAGAGTGTAAAACTGGTATACTAGCCGTGCTCACGGTCATGAGCAGCTCGGACCCTCACATGATTAATTTATGGAACTAAATTCAATTTGTCATATGCATTGCATTGCAGGTGATGTTGTTGTTACTTTTGTTCTATTACTTAATTGGGTTTGGTATTTACTTATACTTAGTAACTGCTAATAAAATTTTGACCAACTTTAAAAGCAATGCTCAGCTCTAACCATCTTCTTTGGTAAGCCTTACACTTCATGTGAGCTCCCACCTTTGGCGAGTTCATGCACATTATTCCCCACAACTTGTTGAGCGATGAACGTATGTGAGCTCACTCTTGCTGTCTCACATACACCACAGGTCAAGAACAGGTACTGCAGGATGATGCTCATGGAGGATGCTGTGATGAGTTCGTGAGAGGTCTAGGCCGTCGTCTCCCAGTCAACTTTGGGTTGCTGGACCGTTGTCTCCTTATAATGTAATTATTTATTTGTATAGAACTCCTGTTATATATAAAGATGTGACATTCGATCCTGTGCCACTATACATCATATGTATGAGACTTGGTCCCAGCATACCTGGTGTTTATGTTAACCCCGGGTTTTGGACCCCTAAAATCCGGGTGTTACAACGTGGGCATCGCCGCCATTCTTCTTGTGATACCTCTTCTTTTCTCTTCTCTTGCCCTTCTTGTCGTTGTCCCTGTCACTGTCACTTGATAATGGAAATTTAGCAATAAAGTGACCGGGCTTACCACACTTGTAGCAAACCTTCTTGGAACGGGATTTGTAATCCTTCCCTTTCCGTTGCTTGAGGATTTGCCTAAAGCTTTTGATGATTAAGGCCATCTCCTCATTGTCGAGCTTGGAGGCGTCAATTGGTTGTCTACTTGGTGTAGACTCCTCCTTCTTCTCCTCCGTTGCCTTGAAGGCCACCGGTTGCGCCTCGGATGTGGAAGGTTCGTCAAGCTCGTTGATCTTCTTTGAGCCCTTAATCATGCATTCAAAGCTCACAAAATTCCCGATAACTTCCTCGGGGGTCATTAGTGGATATCTAGGATTACCACGAATTAATTGAACTTGAGTGGGGTTAAGAAAAATAAGAGCTCTTAAAATAACCTTAACCACCTCGTGGTCATCCCACTTTTTGCTCCCGAGGTTGCGCACTTGGTTCACCAAGGTCTTGAGCCGATTGTACATATCTTGTGGCTCCTCTCCTTGGCGAAGACGGAAGCGACCGAGCTCCCCCTCGATCGTTTCCCGCTTGGTGATCTTGGTGAGTTCATCACCCTCGTGCGCGGTCTTGAGTAGGTCCCAAATCTCCTTTGCATTCTTCAACCCTTGCACTTTGTTGTATTCCTCCTTGCTTAAAGAGGCGAGGAGTATGGTTGTGGCTTGGGAGTTGAAGTGCTCGATTTGGGCCACTTCGTCCGTATCATAATCCTCATCCCCTATAGAAGGTACCTGTGCTCCAAACTCAACAACATTCCATATACTTTTGTGGAGTGAGGTTAGATGAAATTTCATTAAATCACTCCACCTAGCATAATCTTCGCCATCAAAAGTTGGCGGTTTGCCTAATGGAACGGAAAGTAATGGAGTATGTCTAGATGTACGGGGATAGTGTAAGGGGATCTTACTAAACTTCTTGCGCTCTTGGCGCTTAGAAGTTACAGACGGTGCATCGGAGTCGGAGGTGGATGTTGATGAAGTGTCGGTCTCGTAGTAGACCACCTTCCTCATCCTCTTGTGCTTGTCGCCTTTCCGATGCGACTTGTG
The DNA here is from genome assembly GCA_029449295.1 of Zea luxurians. Taxonomy (NCBI): domain Eukaryota; kingdom Viridiplantae; phylum Streptophyta; class Magnoliopsida; order Poales; family Poaceae; genus Zea; species Zea luxurians. Next base: position 28,660,351 of record JAOPSE010000023.1, on the reverse strand, counting down.
AGAAGAAGATTTTTCCTTCTTCTCTTTGTGGTGAGAAGAGGAAGATCTTTTCTCCTTCCGTTTGGAGGAGTCCTTCTTCTTCTCCCTCCTCTTGGTGCGGGACTCTTCCGATGAAGTGCTCCCTTAGCTTGTAGTGGGCTTATCGCCGGTCTCCATCTCCCTCTTGGTGTGATCTCCCGACATCACTTCGAGCGGTTAGGCTCTAATGAAGCACCGGGCTCTGATACCAATTGAAAGTCGCCTAGAGGGGGGGTGAATAGGGCGAAACTGAAAATCTCAAAAATAATCACAACTACAAGCCGTGTTAGCGTTAGAAATATAATAGAGTCCGCGAGAGAGGGCGCAAAACAAATCACAAGCAAATAATGAAGTGAGACACGCGGATTTGTTTTACCGAGGTTCGGTTCTCTCAAACCTACTCCCCGTTGAGGAGGCCACAAAGGCCGGGTCTCTTTCAACCCTTCCCTCTCTCAAACGGTCCCTCGGACCGAGTGAGCTTCTCTTTCTCAAATCACTTGGGAATCAAACTTCCCACAAGGACCACCACACAATTGGTGTCTCTTGCCTCAATTACAAGTGAGTGTTTGATCACAAGAAAGAATGCCAAAGAAAAAGAAGCGATCCAAGCGCAAGAGCTCAAATGAACACTACAAATCACTCTCTCTAGTCACTAGGGCTTTGTGTGGAGTTGGGAGAGGATTTGATCTCTTTTGGTGTGCTTTGCAATGAATGCTAGCTCTTGTATAGTAGTTGGAAGTTGAAAAACTTGGATGCAATGAATGGTGGGGTGGTTGGGGTATTTATAGCCCCAACCACCAAACATGACCGTTGGTGGAGGCTGTCTGTCGTATGGTGCACCGGACAGTCCGGTGCACACCGGACATGTCCGGTGCGACAGCCACGTCACCAAATAGCCGTTGGGTCAACCGTTGGAGTTCTGTCTCTGGGCCCGCCTTGATGTCCGGTGGCGCACCGGACATGCACTGTAGAGTGTTCGGTGCGCCTGCTCCCGCGTGCCTGACGACTGCGTGCTTCTGGCGCGCATTAAATGCGCCTGCAGGTGACCGTTGGCGCGAAGTAGCAGTTGCCCCGAGGTTGCACCGGACAGTCCGGTGTACACCGGACATGTCCGGTGAATTATAGCGGAGCAGCCTTTGCGAATTCCCGAGACTGGCGAGTTCCTGAGCCGCGTCTCAAATGAGCACCGGACACTGTCCGGTGTACACCGGACAGTCCGGTGAATTTTAGTGCGCTGGCTCTGGAAATTTCCCGAGGGCGACGAGTTTGAGCTGAAGTCCTCTGGTGCACCGGACACTGTCCGGTGGCACACCGGACAGTCCGGTGCGCCAGACCAGAGGAGCCTTTGGTTGCTCCTTTGCCCTTTTGAACCCATCACATGGTCATTTTATTGGCTAAGTGTGGACCTTTTGCACCTGTATAACTTATACACTAGAGCAAACTAGTTAGTCCAATATTTGTGTTGGGCAATTCAACCACCAAAATTATTTAGGGACTAGGTGTAAGCCTAATTCCCTTTCACCCCCGGGGACTATACTAACTCCGAGCTTATCTCGAAACGCCCCAGCTATTTCCTCCCTTACTATATCGATGGCAGTCAGTGGGAGACCACCGGCTCTTTGACCCAATATGGGTGAGTTTGTTTGGATGTTGGTATGTTGTTTTCCTCCCCATTGGTTTGGGTTTTCGACGCGTTAATGCATGCCCTATGAGGCTCATAGGACTTGCCATTCCTTTCTGGCCTTCTAGGGGCCGGAAAGTACTCACTCTCACGAGTTTGATAGATTATATTATGGTGCTGGTGTGTCGTATGGTGAGATGGGGAGTCTAGCTGGGACGGATACGAAGTTGGATATCCATCCTCCTTAAAAAACTCTGTGCCGGATCGTCCGGCTCCGTGCGCGGACTGTCCGGCCATGTGGCCGGACCGTTCGACATTATATTCGGGCTTTCTGGCGCCATACGCAGACAGTCCGAATGGGTTATCTAGGGTTTGCACGACATGTGGCGGTTTGGGTGCAGGTCTCGGCAATTCGCTTCTAAAAATGGGATCAGCTGCTGCTAGCCCGGACTGTCCGCGCTCAGGTGCGGACGGTCCGGACATGCGCAGATCGGCAAATTTATCGCCGATGTGTGTGGGAGGCTGTTGTTGCCCAGGGTACATGTCCATCGACATCCCATAAAGGGGTTGTAACTGGTCGTGACAACCTGTAGCCGATGAATTATGTGTGTATTCCCTCAATTCAACCTCGTGCGAAGGAAGATTTGCCATAGTAGACTTATCAAGCGCACACACTAGCCTTTTATGATAATTTTGTATATCCCCTACGATACGTTGCAACTGTTCTCGCTGTTCGTCTATGTAAGCTTTAAGAGATTGGAGTTCGTTGGTGTTACTTACATTGGGGGTAATCGTAGAAGATCGGAGCGAAGCCAGATCTGTCGCCCGTTGCCAAACGACTTTGTTGTTCCTGTCCACTTTGAAGTCGGCCAGGAACTTTGCCTTTGATTCTTGGATCAGCTGCTCCTGGCGCTCCTCGAACAGGAGCTATTCTTCAGCCGACAAGGTTTCCCATGTCGGTGTGATGATATTGCTGGTGGAAACTTCAGAGCTATCCTTTGAACCAGCCATTGAGGGCCGATTTGATAGGTCTATATGTGTTGTCCCCAGCGGAGTCGCCAAAAAGTGTGTTGACACCTTTTTGGAGGCGTCAAACACTCAACAAGAACCAGCGGTGGTGCTCTCTGGTCAGGCACGAACGGTCCACGGCACAGGGCCGGACGGTCCGCGACCTGGCACAGGGGCTAGGGTTCCCTTTCTAAAGAGTGAACGGTCCGCGCGTGTGCAGGGGCGGTGGAGGATCACCGGCGGTGCCTGGATCTCGCTCCCGGGAGGGACCCCATCGGGGAGTAGAGATCCTAGGTGGTGTCTAGGTTCGGGCAGGCCAACCTAGACTCCTCTAATCGACGTAGAGTCGAAGAGAAGCGGAGAATTTGGAGATCGAGAGGCTAAACTAGAACTAGACTAGAACTACTCCTAATTGTACAGGAAATAAATGCGAGATAAAAGTGTTTTTGATTCGATTGGTTCTTACAAATCGGCCGTATACCTCTTTATTTATAGAGGAGGGGGCTGGACCCTTTACAAACTAATTTTCGAGCTTATCCCAAGATTTTCGCCAACAAACATAGCAAGAAACTCGGAACCCTAATCTGTTCTGCGCTTGCGCGGACCGTACAGCCCACAGGCGTGGACCATCCGGACTCAGGACCGGACCGTCCGCCAGCTCACTTTAGTGCTGAACAATAGTAATACTATAATGGTTGTAACAACTCGAAATTAAAATTAATTTCAGTTCGCTCAACGAAGTTAAGCCTAATTGTCGTCGCTCTCGCTTCCAGGCCTTCTCCCTTCCCTCACTCCTCTCTTAGGTTGTACTCAGCAGAGCATGCATATGGTCGTTTGAAATAGGGAACGAGATAACGGGTGTGATAGGAAGGCTACTAGAGACAACCTTAGGCTTCTCACTCTGCTGGCACTAGACATGGCCAAACGGGTCGCCCGGCCCCGGTGAAGCCCGGCCTATTTTGGGCCTAGCCCGCCAGGCACGGTTAGAAAACCGGACAGGGCTGTCTAAGCCTGCAGGCTCGTTTTCTTGTCCGAGCCCGGCTCGCAACGGGCCTAAACGGGTCGGGCACGGAAAAAGCGGGCCGAAAAACAGGCTAAGCAGGCCGATAAGCATGTTTTAGTGCAAAAAATGGGCTTAACGGGCTTAGAGGTAAACGGGACGTACCGGGCTAGCCCACTGTGCCTAGTTTCCTGTCCAAGCCTGACCCTCTTATTCGTGCCAGGCCAGCCCTGGCCCGCATAGGACCGGGCCGTGCCGGGCTCGGATCGGGCCAAAACAGCGGGCTTCGTGCGGGGCTCGTGGGCCTCGTGCTTATTGGACATCTATAGCTAGCACTCTCTGAATGTTGCACTCTCCTCCTAGTCTCCTACCATTTGTACGGTGATGTGAGCGGTTGTACGTGCCACGTGCAACCTCGATGGGTTGTATGGGTGTCATCGACATCCATGCACATGTGCGGCTTTTGCGGCCGCACAGGACCCCTAATTTCTAGGTACCCAATCTCATGCACATATATATAAAAACACGTGTGAAGCCTAAGCCAGACGAGCCATTCGGTTGAGCCGGACCAGGTCCGGACGTCTATAAAAACACCCTAGACCCCTAGGGATTAGGGTTTCAGGGTCTGGCAGCGGTTGCAACCGTGTGAGGTGTGAGCGGCGGCCGGACATCGACGATGGCTTCCTGCGGTGCAAGAGGTGGCGTGAGGCGCAACCGGTGGCCCCAGGCGATGCTAGCGAGTGGCAACCCAAGACGCGAGCGCCGCGACGGCCGTGACTGTCCTAGGCGCGAGTGGCGGTGGTCGTGTCTGCCCAAGGCACGATCGGTGGTGGTGATGACGAACTTCCGAGGTGCGAGCGATGATGGCTGCGGTGACCGCCCTTGGTGGCATATGAAGATAACGATCTCCTTCGATGCAGCGCATCTTGGGTGTCTTCCTCCGACGACCACCTTCGATCCAATGGACTCTGAGGCGTCCTTTGATCTAGTGGCCTCGAGATCATTCTCTGGCGATGAACTATCTGATCCATATTTATGTCATCGATGAATATGTTTTATGCATGTTACTTAGACTATTTATGTATTTCAGTGATGATTTTTATGATGATGAATACGATTTTTACGTTTGCCATAAAACTGTCCTTAATTTCTGTCGGGACTATTAGTTGAACTGATATTAGGTTTTGTATCAATTATGGTACATGGTGTAAGTATTTATGCGACTTTATATAAGAATTTATGCTCCGCGTGACTCATGTCATACAATTTTTGTGCGCATGCAATGAAAATGAAAATATCATCTAAAATTTGCGTACATGCAATGAAAACTCTCACGCCATAATTTTTGGATCTACATAAAAATAGAAACCGCATGCATGTGATTCCCATAATTTTCGAATCTGTCATTAAAATAGGATCGTGAATACAACACACTGAGCTATCAATCTCACACATTTCCTCGATATTTGCGCTTGTAACTGAGGGTTCTATGCTTAAAACTTAAGGTTTTTACGCTTGAACCTAGAGATGCGACCACTAGTGAACGACATGCCGGATTTTTTACACAGTGTACCACATTGCATAAATAAATACACAGTGTAGCATAATTTGTATAAGTATATATCATAAACTTGTTCTAACGAGCCTAACTGCATGACTGTTGGAGTGAACTTATATTTATGAAGAAAATAAAGCTTTTATAAGATTTTTTGTTTCCATGCATGCTAATCCATTTCCTTTCATCGCACATTCCTACCATAATAAATTTGTGCGCATGCAGCAGAAAATAGATTTTTACGCAGTGTACCGAATTGCATAAATAACTACGCATTGTTGCATAATTAGTATCAATATATATCATAAACTAGTTCTGACGAGTTTAGTTGTATTGCTGTTGGAGCTATCCTATATTTATGGAGAAAATAAAGCATTAAATACGATTGTTTGTTTCCATATATGTCAATCCATTTCTTTTCATCGTATATTCTTGCCATCCTAATTTTGTGAGCATGCAGTAGGTAACAGATTTTGACACAATTTACTAAATTGCATAAATAACTAAATCATGTAGCATAATTAGTACCAGTATATATCATAAACTGGTTCTGACGAGTCTAGCTGTATGGTTGTTGCAGCGATACTTTATTTATAGAGAAAATAAAGCATTTAAAACTAGAAATCACAACACATCTATTTCCTAAATTTACGTGTGTATGCATAGAATGTACATCGATTATACCAATCTTAACAGACATTTCCCAAAAGCTTACACCGTATAGACCATCTATTAGATTAAATGCTAGGTTGTTCATTGCTATATTTCATGGACTGTTATTTGGGCTATCATCAAACTCCTTAGCTAAATAGAACCATGAAAGGATGTTTATCACCCTTTATAGAGCATATTGCTACATGATAATGTATTTTAGGTTGAAAGTGATGAAGCAACATATCAGATATCAATACGGAACTTACTCTCAAGTTAGTGGAGTAAAAATGTAGAAGCATACGTTGATGACATCATCATCAAGATAAAAAATCTAGATGATGTGGAGCAAACTTTCAACAACCTGAGAGCTTACAAATAAAAACTCAACATGAAGAAGTGTGTGTGTGAGAGAGTGCCATGAGAGCCAAGAAGCCAAAGCACACCCTCTACTTACAAATACGCTAAAGAAACTTGATGTTACTCTTTTTTTCACTGAACTTGGCCTGCCTTCGGTGCAAACATGAGTGCTGAACTAGAGTTTGAACCGCCAAGACTCTAACAACTATTATTAGAGCATCTCCAAGTGTATTTATCCCACATTCCCCCTAAAAGCCTATATGTACAGGCGATCTTCTATTATTAGGGATCTTCTATTATTAGCAGTGTAACTTTTTTCTTATCGCTAAATAGATTACCAACAAAATGAAAGTGGATAAAGGAGACATAGGATGGACATTAAGTATTTACTTACAATGTGTATTGGGAATAGAATGAATACTCTATTGGAGGTTTGGAACAACCGCAATCTCTTATGTTTAATGTTTTGTAGTATATTTTAGTATTGGGGATAAGATGATTAATCTATTGTTGATATGATGCTGTTATAAACTATCCCCAAGTGATATATTCCAGCTGATTGGTTAGCTGGACGAGTGCACCCACGCTCTCCCGATCCATGCTGATCGAAAACGGGTATTTTTAACATATAAGTGGATGCAGCAAAACAGCCTCAATACTAGTAGAAAAGAGCTCAAAGCCTGCGGCACCCATAAATTATCACTGGCGGTTTCAGTTATCGCGCGCCAGTAGAAAAACGAGGTGGGCCCGGTTTTGGAACCGCCAGTGGAAACCTATTTCCACTGGCGGTTATCTTAACACAACCGCCAGTGGAAATAGGATTCCACTGGCGGTTGGTGTAACAGAACCGCCAGTGGAAATCTAGTTTCTACTGGCGGTTGGTGTTACTGAACCGCTAGTGGAAATATCCTATTTCCACTGGTGGTTGTGTTAAGATAACCGCCAGTGGAAATAGGTTACCACTGGCGGTTTTTCAAGCCAACCGCCAGTGAACTGTCTGTTATAAATACCCCTCTTCTTCCCCCCAACAGGAGCTGTATGCTCACAGCCAACTTCCATTGGAGGCGATTTTGGAGGTCCAGATTTCACAAAAATACAAGGGGGGGAGGTTTTGGTCTTCATTTCTTGGAAGAAGGTGGATAAGAAAGGTTGGTTTATGTTTCTTTGTCAATTTTTGTTCATTCTTGCTCAATTTTAGCCACATTTTGGATCTAGGGTTTTACATGTGAGAGAGAAGAGTATAGCTAGGTTATTTTCTATATTTTCTCAAATGAGGTTGCTTAAGATGGTTAGATTTTGTCTATTCCCTCTCCTTTTTCATGTTTAGTTCTCAAATAAGTTTATCCATAACACATATTTAGTTGCTTAATGAATGGTGAATGTGTTGTATGGAAGGTTGGTTTAATTATGTTTCAATTGTCAATTATTGTTCATTTTTGCTCAATTTTAACTACATTTTGAAACTAGGCTTTCACCATGTGTTAGAGATAGGTTTGGGTATTTAAATTTTTTGTTAATTAGTTGTTAGGAAAGTTTGGCTTATGTTTCTTTTGCCAAATTTTGTTCATTTTTCCTCCATTTTAGCCACATTTTGGATCTAGGGTTTCACCATGTGTTAGAGATAAAGTAGTTAGGTTGCCTAATCGATCCAACCGCCTATGCTTCATCCTTCATTTTGTAGCTCGCGCGCAGCCCAACTTTTATTGGAAGAAGGTCGCTAAGAAAGGTTGTTCATGTTTCTTTTTTTACAGGTGATGATGGAGAGGATATCCTAGATGTATAACTTATCAAGGCTAGATCCATCATACATATCTAAGGTCCATAAGTTTATTGTTGTTGCTACGAACCATGCTTGGAGAACAAAGACAAAGCACATATATTGTCCATGCATGGACTGCAAAAATGCTGTTGTATTTGATGACACAGAACAAATCATATCTCATCTGGTATGCCGAGGATTTGTGAAGGATTACATAATTTGGACAAAGCATGGAGAGGGTAGCTCTTCGCCTTATACAGCTGGAAACCCTACGAACATCGACGACAGCTTTTAGTTCGTTTACGAGACACAACAACCTCTTCCACAGAGCGAACATGTAGTGCCAAATGTTACTGATCATGGTTATGCCGGAGGAAATGAACGTGAAAGAACCCATGTTCTGCCAAATGTTATGGACGAGGAAGATGCAGAGTTGTTAGAGGCAATGTTGCGTCGTCATACAGATCCATCGATGTTCTTCATGAAAGGTATGGAGTCCCTGAAGAAGGCAGCAAAAGAGCCTTTGTACGATGAGTCTAAGGGCTGTACCAAAGAGTTCACGACGCTCCGGTCTGTGTTAAAGTTGTTGATGTTAAAAGCTAGATATGGTCTGTCTGATGCTGGCTTCGATGCGTTCTTGAGTATTGTCGCAGACATGCTTCCAAAGGAGAACAAAGTGCCTGCTAACACGTACTATGCAAAGAAACTAATCAGTCCACTCACTATGGGCGTGGAGAAGATCCACGCGTGTAGAAATCACTGTATCCTTTATCGAGGTGATGATTATAAAGACTTGGAGAGCTACCCAAAGTGTGGTGCAAGTAGGTACAAGACGAATAAAGACTATCGAGAGGAAGAGTGTGTTGCATCTGTATCTAAAGGGAAGAAGCGAAAGAAAGCCAAAAAGAAGACTTCAAACTCCACGAGCAAAGAAAAAGAAGAAGTAGACTATTATGCGCTAAAAAAGATTCCTGCTTTGGTGATGTGGTACCTCCCCGTTGTCGATCGATTGAGGTGTTTGTTCGCTAACCCTGAGGATGCCAAACTTATGAGCTGGCATGCTTCTGATGAGCACAAAAACGATGGGAAGCTTCGACATCCAGCCGATGGGAAGCAGTGGCAAGATTTCAATGAGAACCACCGAGACTTTGCCGATGAACCAAGAAATGTTAGGTTCGCACTGAGTACTGATGGAATGAATCCATTTGCTGAAAGGAGCAGCAAGCATAGCACATGGCCAGTGATCCTCACCATATACAACCTTCCTTCATGGTTGATGCAGAAACGGAAGTACATTTTGCTAACCATGCTTATTTCTGGACCTACACAACCTAGAGTTGATATGGATGTATTTTTAGAGCCCTTAATGGAGGATATGAAAATATTGTGGGTAACGGGTGTTCAAATGTTGGATGAGTATCGTAAAGATTCATTCACGCTGAGAGCAATTATTTTTGTTACGATCAACGATTACCCTGCACTCTTCACATTATCAGGCCAGTTTAAGGGAAAGGTTGGCTGCACAGTATGCATTGATGAAACTGCTTACGTGTCCCTTACTGCATCTAAGAAGATAGTGTACATGAGGCACAGACACTTTTTATTGGAAGGACACAGGTACCGCATGCGAAAGATGGATAAGTACTTTGACAATAATGGTGAACTACATTCTACTGCTCCATCGGGTAACAATAAAGGTCATAGAGTTTTTGAAATAGTCATGAATATCAAGTTTGTTTTTGGGAAGAAGACAAAAGACAGAAAAACAAGGAAGGATGTCAAACTAGCTCCGGGGGCTATATTCAAGAAAAAGTCTATTTTCTTTGAGTACTTGCCTTACTGGAAAGAGTTAGATGTGCGGCATGCAATCGATGGTATGCACGTTCAGAAGAACGTGTTTGAAAGCATAATTGGCACCTTGCTAGACATAAAGGGCAAAACAAAAGAAGGGCTCAATTCACGCATGGACTTGGTAAATTTAGGCATAAAAAAGGAACTACATCCTGTTCTTCAAGAAAATGGGAAGTATCATCTCCCAGCAGCAAGCTACAATCTCAATGTAGATGAGAAACATGCGATGTGTGTTTGGCTTAAGAATTTAAAAGTCCCATCCGGATTCTGCTCTAGCATACGAAGTATTGTGTCAATGAAAGACCTGATAGTCACCAACTACAACTCACATGATTGTCATGTCATGCTGACTACATTCCTACCTATTGCCATCAGGGCTATAAATCCTTTGTTTTTAAAGATGGCAATCACACGGTTGTGCTACTTTTTCAACAGAATTTCACAAAAGGTAATTGACCGTGATGAGTTGGCATCTCTTCAGGAATTCGCAGTGGAGACAATATCACAGTTTGAGATGTGTTTCCCTCCATCGTTCTTTGATATTATGGTGCACCTTGTGGTGCACTTGGTGCCACAAATAGAGGCATTGGGTCCTATGTACTTGCATGAAATGTGGACGTACGAGCGTTTCATGTCAATACTGAATGGCTACGTATCAACCCGTGCTCGTCCCGAGGCATCCATGATAGAGGGGTACTGTACCAAAGAGGCCATTGAGTCCGGAGGTCCATTCTGCAATAGTATCCTAAAAGACCAGGTTGCAATAGGTCTGCCTCCATCACGACACGAGGGTAGATTGTATGGAAGCGGGAGGATGGGACGGAAATCTTTCATCCCACCAGATTACAATACAGTACTTGAGGCACATCACAACATCCTACATCAGCTAGCGATAATAGAGCCATTTATCCAACAACACATCAATGAGCTTCACGAGCAAAATCCTGGGCATACGGCTGATTGGGTAATGAAGCAACATAAGCAACGGTTCAACACATGGCTAATGGTGAAGGACATTCCACGTGGAGAAACAATAGAAGAAAAAACCATCAAGGGGTTGGCATCTGGACCATCATGTCAGGTCACAACATGGCAAACCTATGACATTAGTGGATTCACATTTTGTACATAGTCCAAGGACAAAAAGAGCATGTCACAAAACAGTGGTGTTCGATGCGAGGCCATAGATGATGAAACTGGTGAGATTATTACATATTTTGGCTTTATTGAGGACATATGGGAACTAGACTATGGTACATTTCAGATCTCGGTTTTCCGATGTCAATGGGTTGAAGACAAACATGTCACAGTAGTTGTCTATGGGGTCAGAGTTCTTGATCTAAGTAAGGTAGGTTACAAAGATGACCCATGGATCCTTGCTAATCGTCCTGCACAGGTCTTCTATGCTGAACAGATCATTTCTAACAATGAGAAGAAAAGCACCGACAAACCGAAGCATGTAGTTGTTCCTGGAAAACAACAAGCTATAGGAGTTGATGGTGTATCTGATTTAGAGGATTTTAACCAGTTCAACGACATGTCTCTTTTCATAGACCATCCAACCAAGATAAGGAACGTTGAGCGAAGCATCCCACGCAATTCGATGCCCTGGGTACGCCACGATGGACAAGGCAGAACAATAGCTCCCTAGATTATATAGTTGTCATGTAATTGATTATTGTTAGGACATGTCATGTAATTGATTATTGTTAGCGACAAACCGAAGCATGTAATTTTACATGACTTTCTAGTGACTTTCTAGAGAGGAGAGGGAGAGGGAGAGAGAGCTATTATTGCCAATGCGCTCGGAGCAGGTCCAGCACTTACCATCCGTGCAGATGCAGCACTTTGCACATCCAGAATGCTCGTTCTTGCACTGATTTTACACAGAGCAGAGCATCATGATGGAGCTTACCGATCAATATGTACTGTATATATACATGCATGGTAATCTGACTTGCCATGAAAACTTCGAACTGGAAGGGTAGGCAGCAGATGTCGCACTCCAGCGCGTCCTTCTCCACGGATAGTGTCACAGTCGCCTCTTCCTCATCCTCCAACCCCGCCTCTTTCTCATCCTCCACCACCACCTTGGCTTTCTTTGGAGTGCCGCCGTCAGAGGAAGCCGTGGTCTTTTTCCCGGTCATGGTTTATCACCTAGAACGCGAGGTAAAATAAAAGCAGGGAGGACTATTCGACTAATATATATATATCAGGCAGTAAGAAACAAGCATCTTCAAAGAACATGCTGTGAAAGAACTTGGAAAGATGTTTACCAGATCTGATACTTGTGAAAGAACTTCACACCAATGGTGACGAGAGACGCGAAGCCAGGAGACGACGTAGTATTTAAACACTGCAAGAATGTGCATTTTATGACTTTCTATAGAGGAGAGGGAGAGGGAGAGAGAGCTATTGTTGCCAATGCGCTCGGAGCAGGTCCAGCACTTACTGTCCGTGCAGATGCAACACTTTGCACATCCAGAATGCTCGTTCTTGCACTGATTTTACACAGAGCAGAGCATCATGCTGGAGCCTACCGATCAATATGTACTGTATATATACATGCATGGTAATCTGACTTGCCATGAAAACTTCGAACTGGAAGGGTAGGCAACAGATGTTGCACTCCAGCGCGTCCTTCTCCACGGATAGTGTCACAGTCGCCTCTTCCTCATCCTCCAACCCCGCCTCTTTCTCATCCTCCACCACCACCTTGACTTTCTTTGGAGTGCCGCCGTCAGAGGAAGTCGTGGTCTTTTTCCCGGTCATGGTTTATCACCTAGAACGCGAGGTAAAATAAAAGCAGGGAGGACTATTCGACTAATATATATATCAGGCAGTAAGAAACAAGCATCTTCAAAGAACATGCTGTGAAAGAACTTGGAAAGATGTTTACCAGATCTGATACTTGTGAAAGAACTTCACACCAATGGTGACGAGAGACACGAAGCCAGGAGACGGCGTAGTATTTAAACACTGCAAGAATGTGCATTCTAGTGACTTTCTATAGAGGAGAGAGAGAGGGAGAGAGAGGGGAGAGAGATAGGAGAAAGAGAGAAGAGAGAAAGGAGAGAGAGAGAGGAGAGAGAGAAGAGAGAGAGAGAGGAGAGAGAGGGAGAGATAGAGGAGGGAGAGAGAGGGAAGAGAGAGGAGGGAGAGGGGAGAGAGAGAGGAGAGAGAGAGGGAGAGAGAGGAGAGAGATATAGGAGAAAGAGAGAAGAGAGAAAGGAGAGAGAGAGGAGAGAGGGAGAGATAGAGGAGGGAGAGAGAGGGAAGAGAGGAGGGAGAGGGGAGAGAGAGAGAGGAGAGAGAGAGAGAAGTAATATATAAATATATATATTATGTACACTAAAAATATTTAATATGTATACAAATTTATATACTTAATGTACGAATATACAATAAAAATAATATATTAAAAATATTACTATTGGCGGTTCACAACGAAAACCGCCAGTATAAATGGCCTCCACAGTCTGTGGAAGGCATTTCTACTGGCGGTTCACAACGAAAACCGCCAGTATAAATGGCCTCCACAGTCTGTGGAAGGCATTTCTACTGGCGGTTCTCGATGACAACCGCCAGTAGAAATGGCCTCCACAGTCTGTGGATGCATTTCTACTGGCGGTTCTCCATGACAACCGCCAGTAGAAATCATTTCTACTGGCGGTTTTCATTGTCAACCGCCAGTAGAAATATCTCCTATATAAAGGAGCGCGCGAGGGCGAAATTTCGCTAAGTCTTCTGGCGCCCTGTCTTTCACACTTCCCGCCGTCAGGCTGCCAAAATTTCGCTAGGCGATTTTCTCCGCCGTGCGCCGCCGTCGTCCACGCCGTTGTCCCCGCGTCGTAGGTAAGTTGTTCTCTCTCTCTCTCCCTTTCTTCGCCGCCGCCGTGCACGCGCGCGCGCGCCGCCGCCGCCGCGTGTCTCTGCAGAGAGTGAGAGAGAGGGAGAGAGAAGAGAGAGGAGGGAGAGGGAAGAGAGAGGAGAGGAGAGAGGGAAAGGGAAGAGAGAGGAAAGAGAGTGGAGGGAGAGGGAGAGAGAGAGAAGAGAGAGGAGGGAGAGGGAGTGTATATATAGGAAAGAGAGTGGAGGGAGAGAGAGAGAGGAGACAGAGGGAAAGGGAAGAGAGAGAAAGAGAGGGAGAGGGAAGAGAGAGGAGAGGAGAGAGGGAAAGGGAAGAGAGAGGAAAGAGAGTGGAGGGAGGGAGAGAGAGAAGAGAGAGGAGGGAGAGGGAGTGTATATATAGGAAAGAGAGTGGAGGGAGAGAGAGAGAGGAGAGAGAGGGAAAGGGAAGAGAGAGAAAGAGAGGGAGAGGGAAGAGAGAGGAGAGGAGAGAGGAAAGAGAGTGGAGGGAGGGAGAGAGAGAAGAGAGAGGAGGGAGAGGGAGTGTATATATAGGAAAGAGAGTGGAGGGAGAGAGAGAGAGGAGAGAGAGGGAAAGGAAAGAGAGAGAGAAAGAGAGGGAGAGGGAAGAGAGAGGAGAGGAGAGAGGGAAAGGGAAGAAAGAGGAAAGAGAGTGGAGGGAGGGAGAGAGAGAGAAGAGAGAGGAGGGAGAGGGAGTGTATATATAAGAAAGAGAGTGGAGGGAGAGAGAGAGAGGGAAAGGGAAGAGAGAGGAAAGAGAGGGAGAGGGAGAGAGAGAGAGGAGAGAGCAACAGAAAACATGTTTTTTCCATTGTATTACATTGTATTCCATTGTATTCCATTGTAAACAATGTATTCTATTGTAAAATGTAGACTAGATTCACTAGTATAAAATATTTTTTGGCTTCCTATAATACCCGGTTTGCAAAGAAGAGAAGTTGGGGGTTGTTCCTTTTGGTTTTTTTCCTTCATCCGGTTGTTGTTTTGGGGATTTGGGATTTTGTGGGAAACATTCACAACTAGGGCAGTAGAATTCATTTGGTTTGGCGCTTGCGTTGCGGTCGGGGGCTGTCGCGTGGGTTAGTTGGGCCGCAATTGGTGTTTCGGCCCATTAACCCTCCCAAACCCTAGCCGCCTCCCTCTTAACCCCTCCCCCCCCCCCATGTGCAGCCGCCCCCCCCCCACTTCTCTCCCTCCCTTGGCCGCCGCCCCCCCTGCCCATCTCCTCCTCTCTCAAATTTTTTGCAGCCACCTAAACCCTAGCCGCCCCCCCCCCAGTCCCCTCCTCCCAAGGTGCCAATCCTCGCCGCTCGGATCTTTGTCGTCGTGGTGCGAGTCTTCAATCGTTTCGGTGGAGGGAAGAAAGGGGGAGAATCTAAGGTGATTTTTGTGTTCATCTCTTGTTCATTTGCGCTGCAATTTAATTGATTAGAAGTTGCGTTTGCAATTGGGTAGAGGGGGCTGTCCAGAATTTTAGGTGGTGGAATGAACATAAGTAGTTCTAGCAGTTTTTGTGTTTTTTTTCGTGAGGAATTAGGGGGAATCAGTTTGGGGATCATGTAGAACTTTACCTAACCTTTCCAACGTGTATTTATGCGCTCAATTTGGAGTTATAAATTGAAAGTTATCACCGTTTGAATCCGGGTATGTGGCTGTCCAAAAAAACACAGATTTTTAGGTGGGATGAACAGCAGCAGTATTAGCAGTTTCTGGGGATTTTTCGGGAGTAATTAGGGTTAATCAGTATAAGAATCATGAAGGGCCCTTTCTTATCTTTCCAACAAGTACTTATGCGCTTGATTCGGAATTATATTTTAAAAGTTATCGCTGTTTGAATCCGAGTGTGTCGCTGCCCAAAACAGAAAAAAACAGATTGCAGGGGTTATGTTGTGGACTGTTTAGGGGTAATTAGATGTTAGAATTTAACCATAAATTGTATACAAAACTTGTGGGGAATTTTATGTAGTTGCCTCTGGAGTTTTGTTTGACACCATGGCTGTCTTAATTTTAAAAGTTATGGAATTGCTAAGCAGCGCCGCTGCAGTTTGGTTGGTGTGGAGAAAATTGTTATCCACGGCGGGGGGGTTGAGATTGCGCGTAGGTGCGGTGTTGTCTTTGAGTTTTTTTTATGTGAATTTGGTGCACTAAGTTGGGTGTCAAAAAACAGGTGGTGGACTTCCGGATCGTTCTTAGAGATTTTTGCCCAAACTTCGGTGAAGGCAAGTAAACTTGTGATGGTTATTCCGTCTGGCTAATGAGGAGTCTTGTTCTTGAATATGTTGTGCTATTATGTTCATATTCATATTTTGTTTGTTATTTGAGTACCATCATTTGAGAATGTTCATGTTTCATGGATTTCATATGTTAAGTTTGAGGGTTTGATCATGTTACTCAAGTGGTTATTTTTGTGGAATGAGTGGAAGTATATGACTAGCACATTTTCTTACTTGGGAAGAACTTATGATGTTGTCATGCATATTGCACTCATCATCCATTGCATTGAAGTTTCGTCGCGATCTTATGGTCCGACCGTACCGGTACATTGAGCATCATATGTTGCCCGAGAAGGGGTATGGTGCAGCTTCATATCCTTAGAGATATGGAGGCAGAAGTCATAATTGCATTTGTAGCCATGTGCATTCATGGAAGAGGTGTTGAATCTATTATGTGGATGTGGATACTTTGGACTTGTGCATGGTGATCCTACTTGGCGATGAGTTTGTAGCTACTTATTTACTTGCTGCAATTTATTGTTCAAAAGAAAAGAAAGAAGTCCGGAATACGTGGTTGTGTAAGCAGTTGATTTACAATACCCTATTTGTTGTGGTTATGTTTACTTGCTGAGATGTGTTATCTCACATCTTGCATTGTTTGATGCAGGCACCTAATTTATGCTTGGGGAAATAGAGGAATGTAGCAGCACGGCCACTTCACCTTTAATTAAAGGAACCCCCACTTAATAATGTTGTTAATCTGAGTTGGTCAAGACTAGTGAATTACCTTGTTCTTGGTTGAGTGTTGGATTTGGGTGGGCTGAGTACCTTATCTCATCTGTTTTACTTCAGTTGGGTCATAATTAAGTTTTACCACTTTTGCATTTTAGTTTCTACTACATGGTTTATATGTCTTTATATCTAGTATAAACTTCATGTTTTCCCCTCCTCGTTATGCCAGTTTTCAAATGAGGTGCTGCCGGATTTTCTTGCTTCATATCCTTTCTTTATTTCATCTCTTGTGTTGAGTAAGTCTGGAGGGTGGGGTTTGTGGTATTATTCATTCTGTGCGACCAGTGGGGTGTTACACTTCCACTCTCTAGTAAACAATGTATTCCATTGTAGTACTATTAGCTAGTGAAATTAGAAGACGACGTACGACACACTTGCGTTGCTTCGATTAAGAGCAACTCATCAGAACGCCATTTCCTACGACTCTCCATCTCTCTCTCTCTACGTCCTATACGACTCCTCCTCTCTCCCTCTCTATACGTTCTATACGACTCCATCTCTCTCTACGTTCTATACGACTCTCCCTCTCTATACGTTCTATACGACTCTCCATCTCTCTCTCTCTCTCTCTACGTCCTATACGACTCCTCCTCTCTCCCTCTCACCCTCTCTATACGTTCTATACGACTCTCCATCTCCCTCTCTACGTCCTATACGACTCCCCCTCTCTCCCTCTCTATACGTTCTATACGACTCTCCCTCTCTCTCTCTCTATACGTTCTATACGACTCTCCATCTCTTGGTTAAGGGTTAGGGTATTTGTTAATATGAATTTAATTATTGCTTATGTTAATATGTGTTAATATGTATTTGTATATATATAGCTCAATGAGTTCTCCAGCCAAGGACCAAGGATTAGGGCCCGACCACATGGACAAGAGTGTTTCTCAAGAAGAATCCAGCAGTGAAGGATATGAAACGCCTAGCGACCCTTTTCCTACCGCTAGGATAGATAGGGCCGCTGCGCGTGAGTTGCAACGTGACCCTACTTATGATCCACAAGACCATGAGGTAAATTACACATCCTTAATTTCGTGTGTGTACCTAATTAATTAGCTGATTTCACAATGTCTATTACACATGCATGATTTCTTGTGCATTTTATTACATGAATAGGAGGTCTTGTCTCAATTTCGTGCAATGCTCGAAAAAGCTGCGGCACGATACCAAGACGCACCGGAACCGACCCAACAAGACGCACCGGAACCGATCCAAGGCGCACCGGAACCGACCCAAGGCACACCAGAATCGACCGAGACAACCACTGAGAGGTCAAGGAAAAGGAAGCAGAGCGATCGGAACAGAGGTGAGAGGGGGCTAAACAAGTTTCCTGACAAGACATATAAAATCACAGACGTGAGCCCGAATGGTCAGCCCCTAGCTCCAGAAGAGGCACTGCCTAAGTTCCGGAATGCACTTGGGTTCTTAGCTAGAGATAATCTTGACATCACAATCCGACAGTGGAGAGATATATCAGATGATGTCAAGAATCAAATGTGGAATAAGCTAATAACGAGGTTCGTTTTGCCTGGGGGTTCAGAAGAACTCGTGAAAAAATACACGATGAAACAATTTACAATCAATTTCCGAAACTGGAGGTCTGAGATGAATACAAAGTTTGCAAAGAAAGGCCTAGACCCGACAAAAAAATATAAAATCTCAGCAGGTCAGTGGGCAGAATTTCTAGAGCAGAGGAGCAGCCCTGATTTCATATCACTAAGTGAGGCAAATTCAGAACTGTCTAAGAAGAACAAATACCACCACCACCTCGGCACAGGTGGTTACAAGCGTCAGATTCCTAAATGGAGACAAGAAGACGCCGAGAAGAAGGCTGCAGGGTTGCCGACGCTGTCTGAGCAACTTGGTGAAAGGACAGCTAATTGGATCCATGCTAGAAAACCAAGGGAAACTGAGTCTGGTGTATCTTTTGATGATCCCACTGTCGAAGAAGCGGCAAAAAACATATATGCAATTGCAGCTAAGCAGAGCGAAGGAACATTTAAGCCGCAAAGGGAGAGAGACATTCTAACGGCTGGTCTCGGTAACCCTGAGCATCCTGGTCGTGTACGAGGAATCTCATCTAAGGAAGGATGGAAGGAAGGATTCAGACCACAATGGGAAGGTCTATACAAGAAACGTGATCGATACAAGGAAGAGATGGCAAATTATTTTAAGGAGGAGGCCAAGAAAGAGTTCAAAGGCCTGATGTCTGAAATGCTATCGAATCCTCCTCCAGAATTGATGCAGCAATTGGCGATGGCGAGTGCGATGTCTGTTCAACAGATGACCACTCCACAAATGCAAATAATTCCAGCAGCTCAAACGCTGGCTTCCACCGAGGGTACGACCTTCCCAAGCTCTGTCCCGTCAACGGGAAATAAGGTCCGCTATCCAGTTGATGACATCACAAGGCCTGTGGCATGCACACTAGTTATAAGATATAGTATTAACAATCAACGTACAAAGAAAGTAGCCACAGGCCTTGCGATCCCAGGACGCAAGTTCCATGAAAACGACATTCCAGAAGAATATTGCAGGGTAGAAGTGACGTCAGTCGTCCAAGGATACGGGGACGACATGCTAGACATCCCTGGGCCCGAAGGTATCGAGACACTTGGACAAACTATCAACAATTTTATCCTTTGGCCTCAAAGGGATGTCGAATTGGTTGATTGGACGAATTCGTCGCATGCCCAACCGTCTCCGCCTTCTCAAATTGTTGTTTCTATTGTACATCCATCATCACCTCCTCAAACTTCACATGCTGCTCCTCATCCTCTTTCTAACCCTCCTTCTCCTCATCCTCATGGTGGCCCACCATCTCCGCCACATACATCGCCCTTCAGGGATCCACCTTCTCCACAGCCATCTCCACGACCATCAAAGAAATCTAAAGTTTCTATACCAAAATTAGTGTCCCCGTTCGAGAAGAAAAAGAAGAGTAAATCCACTGCTGGCACAGCTCGTTTTTTGAAAGGGATTGGACGGAGCCTCACGTCAGACACTGTTGATTTGGCCGATCTCGAGGAGTCCGCAAAAAAGGCTGAGGCAATGGCCGCAAAGATAAAGAAGCCAACTAAGGCAGATTATAAAAACGTGCCTAAAAAATATGTGCCGGGCAGACCACTACTCACTTTTGAGAAACTAAGGAAGGTCCCAGCTAATATTAAAAGGTTGCATGATTGGTACATGTGGGCATCTTCAGTTGGCATCGACACCATCAGTGTTAATATACCAGCCCATGCTTTTATTGGTTCAAATCAAAAAGCCGTTGTTGCATTCGAGGACATGTGGTTAATGATGAACCTTCAGAGACTCAACGTGCAACTTGTAACCATATTTGTATTGTAAGTGTCACTCATACTCCACATATATGTGTTATTATTAGTGAGTTGTATAAATTTTCAATATCTGACATGCACGTGTGCATTGTAGAATGCAACATGATCAGCAGGAGATCCTTTATGGTACCAATCCCAATGCTAGTGCCAGTAAAAGGGTTGGGTATCTGAACCCAATAAAGATATGCGAGGATAGCCACACTTTTAGAATCGGAAAAGGCAACGAAGCATTACAGGGGCTAACAGACGAAGAAATTGAGGTGCGTATCCAGGATCTGAAGAAAGATTTTGAAGCAAGATATGCCACCTACATAGGACACGCAATGCTTCAATTTCAAGACAGGGAATCCATAGTGGCCCCGTACAACTTTAAGTAAGTGTGATTTTACATAAATAAAATTAATAATTTCAATACATATGTATCACAAGTTTGATTCGTACAGGGACAACTGGATATGCTTCTTCATTTATCCTAAGGTTGGAAAGGTGCTGGTGCTCGACTCCTTGCACACCGAGCCTTCGGCCTATTCAAAATTCCTCAGCATCTTAGAGCTGTAAGCCTTTTCTATGCATGCATACTTATATCGATGAGAATTGTAGAATAACATGGTGATTCTATTTGAGATCACAGGGCATTTAGGTTTTATAAGCTACGAGGTGGAAAGTACGACACGTCCAAAAAAGGCGTGCCACTAGACATCCATTATAACTGGCCGGTAAGTATGTGAATTTATGAATACATATCATACATGTACGTACATAGGACAATGTTGCAACTAAATAACCAATCTCTCGTTATGTAGTGCCACAAGCAACCACCCGGATCGGTCCTATGTGGGTTCTACGTGTGCGAGTTCATGAGAATGAACGGACGATACATCACGAACCCTCGCAAGGTATTATTAGTAATAGTCACGTATGTATTTATGTCATTAAAGATGCAAATGTGTTATTATTGAGTATAAATAGTTGATGTTTATAAACTTCCTTTACAGCAATTTCAACAAGGAAGCCCGGAGAACTTGACTGAAGGTGCATTGTATGGTATAGTTGAGGACGTGTGCACATTCATATTGAAAGAGGTCATTCCCGCAGAAGGGAAATATCACGATGCTTCCGGAACATTAGCTTTGCCAGAGTTTAGAATACTAACAGAAATTAGTAGACTATCTCTTAGCCGAGATAGTTATTAGAGCTTAAGTGAAAACTTTGATGTATATAATGTGTGTGATGCATACATGGTTGTAAACAAGACTTTGATGTATATAAATGTATGATAGAATTTAATTCCATGTTGCTTTTAATATCAATACTATATGTTTATCAATATCAATATATATATATGTTTGTGTGTGTAAATATATAAATTTCAGTACGAAAATTTAAAAAAGGTGGAAACTTTTCTACTGGCGGTTGCTTAAGAAAACCGCCAGTGGAAATGCCACTGGCGGTTCTTGAATAACCGCCAGTGGAAATGGTGATTTCCACTAGCCCCTAGTACTGGCGGCACTTAAAAACGCCAGTGAAAATAGTTTTAGGGCCGCCACTATAGAGGCTCTGTGTACTAGTGCAAAATAATTTGTTTTGCATCTACTCGTGCAACTTATACTCGAGATATACAGACAACCAAACAAATACTAACATAAAGTCAATGCACGCGACGTAGGACGAGAGGATGCGACCAACCAATCAGACAGATTGTGTATCACCTTAGCCAAATCAAATGCTATATGTCATCACAATATTCCGTGCTGTTGTACAGCAGTACAGCACGACAATACATCTACTAAGTTGTGCACACGTAAAAGTAAAACTAGCATAATTTAATTTTCACACACACCATTTATTTATCTATAGAGAGAAGCGACATAAATCCATGCATACACGACAGGACGACGATATTATGTTAAGTATACTAATGTATGTAATAAGTACATACAATAAAGTGATTAAATTTTCTTGACCACGATCTGCGCCCCGTGGTCCGGCTGCACGGTGGAGACGGAGAACGGCGCGTGCGTGTAGGACGGCGAGAGCCCAAACGAGAAGCGTTGCAGCAGCATGGCCAGCGCTACCTTGGTCTCCAGCAGCGCGAAGTTCTGGCCGACGCAGATCCGCGGCCCCCAGCCGAAGGGGAAGAACGCCGGCGCGTCTCTGGACGCCTTGGATATGCCGTCGGCAAACCTCTCCGGCCTGAACTGGTCCACGTCTTCTCCCCACAGGTCCGGGTCATGGTGAATGGCCAGTATCGGCAGCAGAAGTGTCACTCCGGGTGGGTATCTGACCCCTCCCAGCTCCATTTCCTTCCACGTTTGCCGCTCAAGATCTATGATCGGTGGGTACAGCCTAAGGACCTCGTATAGAACCATGGTCACCTGCCGCACAGGAGCAAAGATTAAGAACTAATGACGCTCTTCAAACTAACTAGCTAGATAACAACTCTTTATATATGGAGAATGGTAGTAGTTGCGCGCCTTTACGAAGATTACCCACCACTTTTAAACTATTTGTGCCATTGATGTTGGGCTCGTGCTTCCCGAACACCTCCAGGACCTCCTCCCTCGCGCGGTCCTGCCACTCGGGGTGCATGCTGAGCACGATCAGTGTCCACGCGAGCAGCGCCGAGGTCGTCTCCATCCCGGCGAAGTAGAACAGCTTGAGCTCGCCGATGATGTCTTCCATGGTCATCATCGGCTTGGAGCTTCCTCCGCTTCCATGGGCCTCTTCAACGTTGGACTGCATTAGCTTGCCGAGCAGGTCGCTGTTGTCGGCATGGCCGTTCTTCATGGCGGTCTCGCGCTTGGTGATGATGCCTCTCAGCAGCGCTTCGACCTCGCGTGCGTTTGCCTTGATCCTTCTGTTCGGCTTGGTTGGTAGGTAGCTGAAGAGAAGAGACATGAGGAGGGAGTATGAGAGAGCTACTAAACAGAAACTGACGGTTGTGTGCAGTGCAGTGCAGTGAATAGAATGCAGTGCACGAGTATATATGAGCTCACGTGTAACCCGGGATGTATAGGTTTGTCATCTCGTTGGCGATCTTGATTTGCTCGGCCTGTATCCGGAAGATCCTTCTCCCTTCGATCAAGCTGCTACCGAACGCCGCGCGGGAGATGGCGTCGCCGGTGAGGTCCTGCATCTCCGGCCAGACATCTATCTCGCGCGCGCCGTCGCACCCCATCGATTCCTCCCATCGACCCATCAGCTCGCCGGTGCAGACAGTGAAAGCCGGCAGCATTTCCTGCAGCAGTTGTATTGTAGGCTTGTAGCTTGTAGGTAGGCAGCCGTTACACACGTACGACTTCTTTTGAATCTTAGTTTCCGTATTCAAGTAATTTAGAAACTAAACAGCCCCCTCACAGTCACAGCACGAATTCATTCATTACCTTCAGCTTCTCGACATGGAAAGCAGACCTGATGATCTTCCGATGGATGGCCCACTTCTCGCCTTCGTGAACCGTCAGCCCCTGGGCGATCAGCTTGATGAAGTGGGAGGGCAGCTTGGGTTTCTGGAAGTCCCCGAACTTGCTGGACTTGGACAGCACTTCCCGGACTAGCTTGGGGTCGCTGAGGATCACTTTCGGGGTAGGCCCAATCCAGACAACCGAAATTTTACCTGACGTTTCCCAAATTTTCATTTTTTTTCCATGTTTGAATTTCGATGGCTCAAAATTTACCGAAACATGTAGTAGGTGGTTTCATCCAGCAGCTAGCGTACCGTGTTCGTGGATGGCGTTGTGGACGAGCGGGTCCACCCGAGCGCTGATCGCGTGCGAGAGCGAAGGCATCGGCTTGGCCCGCGCCGCCGCCAGGAGACGCTCCTCCTCCTTGGCGTCGCCGGCCGGGAAGCGGTACGCCGTGCCGCGGAGGCCCTCGGCCCGCAGCGCCCGGCCCAGCCTCCGCGGGCTCAGCCAGCCCCACTCCAGCACCTGCCATGCCAGCCGTAGCGCCACTAAGCTTCCCAGCACGTAGAGCAGCTCTAATGCAGCAATCGCCATCGCCATTGCCTTTAGATCGAAATCGATCTGTGTTGTTGATGGGGATGATTGTCACGAGGAACAGCGCTGGCCTCGATTTATAGGCTGCTGCTGCTGGCTGGCTGGCTGCTCCCTCCCGCGTGTTTGATTTTTTTTCTTTCTTCGCAGTTGCAGGAAGCTGCATCCCATGGCGGCCTGGATCGTTTCCCCCCCTGCTTCGTTGCGTCGCCATAGTTTCTTGGCTATGTTCAGCCTTTGTGGCGCTGAAGAGTAGCATCTGCATTGTTTATTTCTCTCTTCTTCTCTCGGAACGACTGCGGTGAACATTAAGTCATTACATACAACTAGTTTCGATGGAAATGGTACGTTAGTAGTTACTCGTGGCCTTCCCGGTTGGTCTGTTCGCACGGCGTACCCTTATCCGTGAAGGAAAACAGAGACGGCAGAATCAGAGTTGTCTCATGAATATTATATAAGAACAAGCATGAAGAATTGAAGATTCATAGACCAATCCATTATCCATCCACACCGAAACTTCAACGCTGAATATACTGCAAGTTAAAATATGCTCCCCTATTTCAATTTATAATTTGTTTGACTTTTTTTTTACTAAACAAGTTTGACCGACTTATTTTATTCAATTTTTTCAAAAAAAAAAAATAAAAACAAAAGTTCAAACTTATACTTAAATTATATTATATGCTAAACAATATAATTAATAGTAATTATTATTTTTACGAGCTGATCAAACTTGCGGTAAAAAAGTCAAACGAATTATAAATTCGAACGGAGGGAATTACACTTTGAGTACTCTTGCATTGCTACTGGTGTAGCATAGATCTTATAACATTCTACATTTCTACTACACTAGTAGAATATAGGTAAAATCTCATATCGTCATAGATAATTAACGCCAAATTAAGCACATAACTTGAACTATTTTTCTCTTCTAAAATAGAAGAAAACCATAACGTACGATGCCATTGACTTGATCTAGACAAAGAAAAAGTAAGCAATGATCCATTATTTTTATGAGACTAATATAGCGTCCAAGATAATCTCATAATCCTGAAGGTATGTAGGTATTTTGGCCTTGTTTTGGTTCCTCGTATATACATAGGTGTAACAAGATGTGATTCCTCACTTTACTTGTATCCTAAAAGATTTTTATTCACATATAGGTATGAAGCACAATAGCTTGAATCTACAATACAAAGCAAAACAACTATGGCGCACGCAGATAGGCTAAATAAAACTAATATGTTTTGTTTCTTACTGTTGTTTGTTTGTCGGGTCTAATTTTGTGTCTTACTTTTAAGATTGGCAGGATATATAAGCTTTCTACGTATACCTTATTTTTACTTCACAAAGAAAACAACATCTCTACAACTAAAATAGAAAAAAAACAATGCATACCATAAGTTAACAAGAGGCTAGAGGTGATAGGTCGTTGTTACCACTAAGGAATTGAGCTCTAGGCTAGTGGTGATAGGTTGCTATCACAAATAATGTCAGCTTTAGATCTTTAGAGGACATGGAGGAGTTTTGTTGTTGGGCACCTTAAAAAGAAAATTGGACTAACCATTTCCTATAATTAATTTTGGTGGTTGATGACCAACGCAAACACGTAGACTAACTAGTTTGTCTAGAATTCATGTATTACAGGTGCATAAGGTTCAACACAAACCAAGAAAGAAATCAAGTTAGGGACATAAAGTTGTTCAGAAAAGTTGTTCAGAAACTTCATAAGAGCAAACAGTCAGCGCTTTTTGTCAAGCTTGACATCTCAAAAGCGTTTGACTCCGTCAACTGGGCATATCTGTTAGAGGTTTTAAGAGCCTTGGGTTTTTCTCAGAAGTGGAGGAATTGGATCGCCACAATTTTGGGCTCTTCCTCCTCCAAAATCCTTATCAATGGTCAACAAACAAATGCAATTAGGCACATGCGTGGTGTTCGTCAAGGAGATCCCCTATCCCCGTTCCTGTTTATCTTAGCTATGGACCCGCTTCAGAGGATGATTGAGATGGCGGCAGATGCTGGGGTTATGGGGCGGGTTCTACCACGAGCGGCAAAGCTTCATTGTTCTCTTTATGCTGATGATGCAGGAGTGTTTGTTAAAGCAGATAAAGAGGATTTGAAAGTTCTGAAAAGGATCCTGGAAGTGTTTGAAGGATGTTCTGGGCTGAAGATCAATTTTGATAAAACTGAAATTTTCCCAATTCGTTATCCCGAGACTCTTTGGCCAGATCTGATGGAGGTGTTTCCCGGCAAATACTCAAAATTTCCTGGGAAGTATCTTGGACTGCCACTTCATTTCAGGACTGTTAGAAGAGTGGATTTTCAACCTTTAATTGATAAAATTACTAACAGGCTAGCAGGATGGAAAGGCAGGTTGCTCTCTAAGGCAGGCAGGGAAACTTTGGTTAAAGCGGTGCTTTCTGCTCAGCCTATTTACCATCTGACGATTTTTCCGGCGCAAAAATGGCTTCTTAAAAGAATTGACAAATTAAGAAGAAGCTTTCTTTGGAAAGGGAATAGTCCAGACTCTTGCAGCGGGGGTCATTGCTTGATTAATTGGCCCACAACTTGTTTGCCAAAGAATAGGGGGGGTCTAGGAGTATTGGACCTGGAGCGTTTTGCGAGAGCGCTGAGACTAAGATGGCTGTGGTTACGGTGGACGGTTAAAGAAAAGGCATGGGCTGGCATGCCATTACCGTGCGACAAGGTGGATGTAGATCTCTTTAACGCTTCAACGATTGTGACTATTGGTAATGGGAAGATGGCGGATTTTTGGGGTTCCAGTTGGATTGAAGGGCAGGCTCCAAAGAATATGGCACCAAATCTATACAAGAAAGCAAGAAGGAAAAACATCACGGTGTTCAAGGCTCTTCGAAATAATTACTGGATACAGTTCTGCGCACCGTTCACTCGGGATGAGGAAGTGAGAGAATTTGTCTCACTTTGGCATTCAATCAGCAGCACTCACAACCTCAACGATCTCGACGACACCATTTCTTGGAGATGGTCGGCAGATGGGAAATACAGTTCAAGTAGTGCTTACAAAATGCAGTTCTCAACAGTTTTCTGTAAAATTAATCTCAATCCCATTTGGAAAGCAAAAATAGAACCTAAGTGTCGTTTCTTTGTTTGGACCTTACTGCACAACAAAATCTTAACCGCTGACAATTTGCAAAAAAGGGGATGGCCCTGCAATCTTAATTGTTGTCTTTGTAACTTGTCTTTGGAGACAGTGTCGCATCTCTGTAAGGATTGCCCTTTCGCTATGGAAGTGTGGAGCAGGATTTTGTCTTGGGCTAATCTCCGGTTCCTTGTCGGGATTTCAATGACGGGAACTATTAGCGATTGGTGGTTCAGGCTGAGGTTGCTCTGTAACAAGCATTCAAGAAAAAGTTTTGATGGCCTTCTATTTTATTTCTGGTGGAGCTTATGGTTGGAGAGAAACAACAGAATTTTCAAGGGTCAACAGAGATCGTCAGATCAAGTGGTGCAGATGGTGAAAGATCTTGTGGGTAGTGGTCTGGCCTGCTAGTAGTGTCTGAGGGCCTGGCCAGAGGGTTAGATTTTATTCAGTGGTGCTAGATAGGTGTTTGATTGTCTAGTGTTTTTTGGTGTTGGCGCCTTTTTTTGTGCCAGTTTTTGTACAGGGTTTACTCCTTTTATCTAATATATTGGAAGGCAACTCTTTTGCCTCTCCCTTTCAAAAAAATACAACTAGTTTCGATGGAAATGGTACGTTAGTAGTTACTCGTGGCCTTCCCGGTTGGTCTGTTCGCACGGCGTACCCTTATCCGTGAAGGAAAACAGAGACGGCAGAATCAGAGTTGTCTCATGAATATTATACTAGGTATGTGCCCGTGCGTTGCTACGACGTACAAGTTAAGAGTAAATTTGATGAGTCCAAACATATTGGTTCATATGATGCTTCTACTTCCTTTAGTTCTTGTGAAAGTAACCCTTTGAAGGAAGGAGAAGAAAATGAACATTGGAAACCAAACGATGAATCCACCTCTCCAAAAGGTTTGTCTTCCCATTTCGATTCCCACATATGTTGTGTGGCTAATGAAAAATATAGCAGAAGAACAAATGAGGATGAGGAGGATGAAAGAAGCTTCATGCAACTCTACGCTCATCTAAGCCTAGAAGATAAGGCGGTCATGCTCAAACTTCTAAAAAGAGCGAGAGAGCAAAGTGAAGATCTTTACAAGCTAGAAGATGTCCTCATCACAAAAATCCAAAGCTTGGAAGAATTGACTAAAGAACATGAGGAGCTAAAGTGCTCTCATGTTGATTTGGTCCAAAGGTATGAAACAATTTCAATTAAGCAAGATAACTCTTTATTATGTGTCGCTCAATTAGTAAATAGGAATACCTTGCTTAAGGACCAAGTAGAAAGGCTAAAAATTGAAAATCTAGCTTTTCAAGATAAATATGATATGCTTCTATGTTCTCATCAAAATCTTATGGAAGATCATATCATGTTAAACATTGCTCATGAGGTTGTGATAGAAAACTTAAAATCTCAACAACCTCACTCAGGCATAGGTATTCAAATTGAAACAATATTGCGATGTGATAATGCTTGTTGCTTGTCAGCAAGCAAATCCTCCTTTGAGCTAGAATTTCCAGGAATAAAAGATGATACATGTCAAGAGCTCAAGGAAGAAAATGAGAGGCTAAGAATGAGCTTGACACAACTAAAAGGGAAGTGCACTGCTTAACCTTCTCATGATAACCGTGATTACATGGTGAAGAAGCTTGAGATCGGAACAACCATGGCATGCACAAAATCCCTTGAAGAAAATGTCAAGGACTTGAGGAATGTCAAGAGGAACGAACAAAAGAAGAAAATCAATACCTCTGTCAAAAGCCTCAACCATGCCTCCTTACAAGGTAACATCCAAGGTAATGATCAAACCACACTTCACACTAAGAAAAGTAAGAAGTGCAGTAAATGCTTTGAAAAGGGGCACTTGATTAGGTCATGTCCCCATATCAAAGAAAATGGCTTGATTATTAACAAGGATGATAAACATTGTTTTAGATACTCTAAGAAGGGACATTTAGTTAAGTCATGTTCCTATGTAAAATAAAAAGGCATAGTTTTAGAAAAGAAAATATTTACTAACCATGTAGCAAGCAAGAAACATGGAAAGAAGAAGTCTTCAAGACATGAAGATCGCCTTTGCTACATATGCCGAAAGAAGAGACATCAATATAAGGATTGTCCTATTGGTAACTATCCCGCTCCTAACTTGTCAATTAATCCATATGTAACTAGGCAACCCAAAACTGCAACTTGTGCTACAAAGGTAATGAGTTTACCAAGTGCTAGCACAAAGGACGTTTGGGTTCCTAGATCTTTGTTGACTAACCTTGATGGACCCATCAAGAGATGGGGACCAAAATATGCTTGACAAGCTTTGCAGGGGAAGGAGATGATATGAAGATTTGGAGGTGCTTGAGAGGGTCAATTCAATTCATATTAACTCAAGCTAGCAATCTTACAATGAACTATATCTGTAGGATTGACCCAAAGTTATTTTGAATTATTATATCTACAACTCATATCACCTTGAGCAAGATACTGATGTTGTAGGAAATAAAGGATTATACTGTGTGGAAAATCAAAACCTTCAACATGAAGGAAAGCCAAATGATGGTAACACTTATGTCTTTAAGTGCAAGTATCTTCAGTTATCTTTTCTTTTGTGTCTTGTGTAGTCACATTAAAAATAAAGCACTTAAAAATGTTTTTAAATTATGTCACCATCCTTTGGAGAAAATTCCTCTCATTTGGTAGATTGCATATTCATCATGCCTATATTGTGGCAATCTACATGCTTTAAATTATTGTAAGTACCTCATGGCATGTTTTACACTGATCATCCCATTATTGCCATGTTCTGGACATAGAGACATATTCCAAGTTCTTAAAAGAATAAGGTGTCATATAAGGAATTCAAATCCTTAGGACACTTATAAAGGGAATATCTCTTTATGACTAGAATCGGAGACTAATGCTTTTGTCTAAGTGACTTAAGTAGTCTCACATATAGAGAATAAGTTTCTCTATGGAAATGCGTAACCGAACATAAAAAGAAAAATCAATCCAATGATTTATGATGTATTTCTTCTTGCTTAAATTGGATATGATTCTTCTACATTAATCGCTCTCCATGTTATGAATTAGATTTGTTTCCATAATCTTGAGAGATTAACTATGTCTGTTTTATAAGTTAAAACTAAGCATAACATCATCTATGAGATAATCTAGTTCGTGTTATGAAGTTTCCATGCTTTAGTAATCTACCTTTCATTCCTTCTCAAAAATGATTACTAAAAGGGAAACTAGTGCTTGTGTTACTGATGACATATCTCTTGAGCATATTTATGAAAATCTACAAGAGAGTGAGTGCATGTTCAATTTATTAAAAGACACAAGTGAGAGCACCTAGAGGGGGGGGGGTGAATAGGTGATCCTGTAAAACTTCAAACTTAAGCCACAAAACTTGGTTAAGTGTTAGCACAAATAATGTCAAGTGGCTAGAGAGGAGTCTCAACAAAACACAGAAACCACAGAAGATCAATCACAGAGAAGACACAGTGGTTTATCCCGTGGTTCGGCCAAGACCAACGCTTGCCTACTCCACGTTGTGGCGTCCCAACGGACGAGGGTTGCAATCAACCCCTCTCAAGCGGTCCAAAGACCAACTTGAATACCACGGTGTTTTGTTTTGCCTTTTACTATCCCGTTTGCAAGGAATCTCCACAAATTGGAGTCTCTTGCCCTTACAAGTATATGATCACAAAGAAGCACAGAGTAAGGAAGGGAAGCAACACACACAAATCCACAGCGAAACGCGCACACACACGGCCAAGAATCGAGCTCGAATGACTATCTCAAAGTTCTCACTAGAACGGAGCTCGAATCACTTAGAATGACAAACGAATGCGCAAAGACTGAGTGTGGATGATCAAGAATGCTCTAAGGTTGCTTGGGTGTCTCCTCCATGCGCCTAGGGGTCCCTTTTATAGCCCCAAGGCAGCTAGGAGCCGTTGAGAGCAAATCTGGAAGGCCAATCTTGCCTTCTGTCGTCGGGAGCACCGGACAGTCCGGTGCACACCGGACACTGTCTGGTGCCCGATTTCCTTCCTTAAACGGCGCTGCCGACCGTTGCAGACCGTTGCAGATCTGGGAGCCGTTGGCGCACCGGACAGTCCGGTGCCGTCTTCTAGCCGTTGGCTCGGCCACGTGTCCCGCGCAGATTGCGCGGCCGACCGTTGGCTCACCGGACAGTCCGGTGCACACCGGACAGTCCGGTGAATTTTAGCCGTACGTCGCCGGTTGATTCCCGAGAGCAGCCACTTCGCGCCGAGCCAGCCTGGCGCACCGGACATGTCCGGTGCACACCGGACAGTCCGGTGTACCCAGACTGGGCAGACTTTGGCTGCTCGAGCCATTTCTTCTCCAACTCGATTTTTTCTGTTTCCAGCACTTAGACACAATACATTAGTCCATAAAACAATGTACTAAGTCTGAGAAACATACCTTTATCCTTGATTTGTACTTTGTCCACCATTTTACAATTAGGCACCTGTGTTGGCCACTAAATCACCAAAATACTTAGAAATGGCCCAAGGGCACATTTCCCTTTCAATCTCCCCCTTTTTGGTGATTTATGCCAACACAACATAAAACAAGTAGAACAAGTACAAAAACACTTCAAATAAGAACTCAAATTATTTTGATTCAATTTTGACATATATGGATCACTCTATGCCACCACTTGGTTTGTTTTTGCAAATCAAACTCAAATCTCTATCTCTAAGTCAAACACACATGTTGAAACATAAAGAGAGTCATTCCAAAAGAGATTGATCAAAGATTTCAAAAACTCCCCCTTTTTCCCATAATCAATACTTCTCTCCACAAGAAGCCAACTTTTGATAAGAGAGACAACAAAAGAGTTTTGACAAACCAAAAGCTCTATTCTACTATTTTCAAAATCTCTCAAGTGGTAGCTGATCCATTTATCGCTTTGACCTTTATTTTCTCCCCCTTTGGCATCAAACACCAAAACAGGATTGATCTTGGCTCTATAACCCCATTGCCTCAACAAAATCTTCAATTAAGAGCAAATGGCAATAAGAGTTCATGAGATGAACTCGGAATAAGTTACCCTCTCATCGGAGTGCAGTGGAAGTCTTTCATGGTCCAAGTCCACCTTTTCCCTTTCAATTCTCCTTTGAGACTAAAACAAGCAAACTCAAGCATATGGTTAGTCTCAAAGGGTCAAGTTGTAACACATCTCCCCCTAAAACTGTGCATCACTTTGCAACGGACTTGTGAGGTCCAGGGAGTGTTTGTACAACTTGAGCACCATACTTAACAACAAAATGCAAAAAGGAACATGATCAAAAGCATCAATACATATATGCTACAATTCAATCCAAGTTCCGCGAATCTAAGACATTTAGCTCACTACGCAGCCTGCAAAAGGTCTTCTCATCTAAAGGCTTGGTAAAGATATCGGCTAGCTGGTTCTCGGTGCTAACATGAAACACTTCGATATCTCCCTTTTGTTGGTGGTCTCTCAAAAAGTGATGCCGGATGTCAATGTGCTTTGTGCGGCTGTGCTCAACAGGATTTTCCGCTATTCGGATAGCACTCTCATTGTCACATAGGAGTGGGACTTTGCTCAGATTGTAGCCAAAGTCCCTGAGGGTTTGCCTCATCCAAAGTAGTTGCGCACAACACTGTCCTGCGGCAACGTACTCGGCCTCAGCGGTGGATAGGGCAACGGAGGTTTGTTTCTTAGAGTTCCATGACACCAGGGACCTTCCTAAGAATTGGCACGTCCCTGATGTACTCTTCCTATCGACCTTACATCCAGCATAGTCGGAGTCTGAGTATCCAACTAAGTCAAAGGTAGACCCCTTTGGATACCAGAGTCCGAGGCAAGGCGTAGCAACCAAATATCTAAGAATTCGCTTCACTGCCACTAAGTGACACTCCTTAGGATCGGATTGAAATCTAGCACACATGCATACGCTAAGCATAATATCCGGTCTACTAGCACATAAATAAAGTAAAGACCCTATCATTGACCGGTATGCTTTTTGATCAACGGACTTACCTCCTTTGTTGAGGTCGGTGTGTCCGTCGGTTCCCATTGGCGTCTTTGCGGGCTTGGCGTCCTTCATCCCAAACCTCTTTAGCAAATCTTGTGTGTACTTCGTTTGGGAGATGAAGGTGCCGTCCTTGAGTTGCTTCACTTGGAACCCAAGGAAGTAGATCAACTCGCCCGTCATCGACATCTCGAATTTCTGCGTCATTACCCTGCTAAACTCTTCACAAGACTTTTGGTTAGTAGAACCAAATATTATGTCATCGACATAAATTTGGCACACAAACAAATCACCATTGCAAGTCTTAGTAAAAAGAGTTGGATCGGCTTTCCCAACCTTGAAAGCATTAGCAATTAAAAAGTCTCTAAGGCATTCATACCATGCTCTTGGGGCTTGCTTAAGTCCATAGAGCGCCTTAGAGAGCTTACACACATGGTCGGGGTACCGTTCATCCTCGAAGCCAGGGGGCTGCTCCACGTACACCTCCTCTTTGATCGGCCCGTTGAGGAAAGCGCTCTTCACATCCATTTGGTACAACCTGAAAGAATGGTGAGCGGCATATGCTAGCAAGATACGAATTGATTCTAGCCTAGCCACAGGAGCAAAAGTCTCCTCAAAGTCCAAACCTGCGACTTGGGCATAACCTTTTGCCACAAGTCGAGCCTTGTTCCTCGTCACCACCCCGTGCTCGTCCTGTTTGTTGCGGAACACCCACTTGGTTCCCACAACATTTTGCTTGGGACGAGGCACCAGTGTCCAAACTTCGTTGCGCTTGAAGTTGTTGAGTTCCTCCTGCATGGCCAACACCCAGTCCGGATCTAGCAAGGCCTCCTCTACCCTGAAAGGCTCAATAGAAGAGACAAAGGAGTAATGCTCACAAAAATTAACTAATCGAGATCGAGTAGTTACTCCCTTGCTAATGTCACCCAAAATTTGGTCGACGGGATGATCCCTTTGAATCACCGCTCGAACTTGGGTTGGAGGTGCCGGTTGTGCTTCTTCCTCCATCACGTGATCATCTTGTGCTCCCCCTTGATCACATGCCTCCTTTTGATGAACCTGTTCATCGTCTTGAGTTGGGGGATGCACCGTTGTTGAGGAAGAAGGTTGATCTCGTTCATCTTGTTCCTGTGGCCGTACTTCTCCAATCGCCATGGTTCATATAGCGGCCGTCGGAACATCTTCTTCATCTACATCATCACAATCAACAACTTGCTCTCTTGGAGAGCCATTAGTCTCATCAAATACAACGTCGCTAGAGACTTCAACCAAACCCGATGATTTGTTGAAGACCCTATACGCCTTTGTATTTGAATCATAACCTAATAAAAACCCTTCTACAGCTTTGGGAGCAAATTTAGAATTTCTACCCTTCTTCACTAGAATGTAGCACCTGCTCCCAAATACACGAAAGTAAGATACATTGGGTTTGTTACCGGTTAGTAGCTCATACGACGTCTTCTTGAGGAGGCGGTGAAGGTAGACCCTGTTGATGGCGTGGCAAGCCGTGTTCACGGCTTCCGACCAAAAGCACTCAGGGGTCTTGAATTCTCCAAGCATAGTCCTCGCCATATCTATGAGCGTCCTGTTCTTCCTCTCTACCACACCAATTTGCTGAGGTGTGTAGGGAGCGGAGAACTCGTGCTTGATCCCTTCCTCCTCAAGAAACTCCTCCACTTGAAGGTTCTTGAATTCGGACCCGTTGTCGCTCCTTATCTTTTTCACCTTGAGCTCAAACTCATTTTGAGCTCTCCTTAGGAAGCGCTTGAGGGTCCCTTGGGTTTCAGACTTATCCTGCAAAAAGAACACCCAAGTGAAGCGGGAAAAGTCATCAACAATAACTAGACCATACTTACTTCCTCCTATGCTTAGATAGGCGACGGGTCCGAAGAGGTCCATATGCAGCAGCTCCAGAGGTCTTGACGTGGTCATCACGTTCTTGCTGTGATGTGCTCCTCCCACTTGTTTACCTGCTTGACAAGCTGCACAAGGTCTATCTTTTTCGAAATAAACATTGGTTAGACCTATCACGTGTTCTCCCTTTAGAAGCTTGTGGAGGTTCTTCATCCCCACATGTGCTAAGCGGCGATGCCACAGCCAGCCCATGCAAGTCTTAGCCATTAAGCATGCATCTAGACCAGCCTCTTCTTTTGCAAAATCAACTAAGTAAAGCTTGCCGTCTAGTACACCCTTAAAGGCTAGTGAAGCATCACTTCTTCTAATGACAGACACATCTACATTTGTAAACAGACAGTTATATCCCATATTGCATAATTGACTAACAGATAGCAAATTATATCCAAGAGACTCAACTAAAAACACATTGGAGATTGAGTGTTCATTAGAAATTGCAATTTTACCTAACCCTTTTACCTTGCCTTGATTCCCATCACCGAATATAATTGAATCTTGGGAATCCTTATTTTTGACGTAGGAGGTGAACATCTTCTTCTCCCCCGTCATATGGTTTGTGCATCCGCTGTCGATAATCCAGCTTGAACCCCCGGATGCATAAACCTGCAAGGCAAATTTAGGCTTGGGTCTTAGGTACCCAACTCATGTTGGGTCCTACAAGGTTAGCACATATATCCTTAGGGACCCAAATGCAAGTTTTATCTCCCTTGCATCTTGCCCCTAACTTCCTAGCAATTACCTTCTTACCCTTTCTACAAATAGCAAAGGGAGCATTGCAAGCATAATAAATGGTAGAAGGTTTATTCACAACTTTTCTAGAAACATGAGCAAAATTTCTCCTAGGCATATGCACAACATTTCTCCTACACACATATCTCTATCATGCTTATAGGAAGAACTAGAAGCAAACATGGCATGAGAATCATAAACATGTGAATCAAAATCATTATAAGCATTTCTAGCATGTCTCCTATCATGGTACATGAAAGCATGGTTCTTTTTAGCACTATTAGCCATAGGGGCCTTCCCTTTCTCCTTGACGAAGATGGGAGCCTTATGGCTTGTTAAGTTCTTGGCCTCTCTCTTGAAGCCAAGACCATCCTTAATTGAGGGGTGTCTACCAACCGTGTAGGCATCCCTTGCAAATTTTATTTTATCAACTTCACTCTTGCTAGTCTTAAGTTGAGCATTAAGACTAGCCAATTCATCATTAAGTTTTGAAATTGAAACTAGGTGTTCACTACAAGCATTAACATCAAAATCCTTACACCTAGTGCAAATTGTAACATTTTCAACACAAGAGTTACTTGCTACTTCTAGTTTAGCAGTTAAAACATTAATTTCACCTTTTAAAGAAGAAATGGTTTCATTACAAGTAGAAAGTTCACAAGAAAGCATTCCATTTCTTTTAACTTCTAGAGCAAGTGAATTTTGTGCAGTAACAAATTTATCATGCTCTTCATATAAAAGGTCTTCTTGTTTTTCTAAGATTCTATCCTTTTCATTCAAGGCATCAATCAATTCATTAATCTTAGCTATTTTAGTTCTATCCAATCCTTTGAATAAACTAGAGTAATCTATTTCTTCATCACTAGATTCATCATCACTAGAAGAATCATAAGTATTAGCATTACGAGTGATTACCTTCTTTTCCCTTGCCATGAGGCAAGTGTGATGCTCGTTGGGGAAGAGAGCCGATTTGTTGAAGGCAGTGGCGGCGAGTCCTTCGTCGTCGGAGTCGGACGAAGAGCAATCCGAATCCCACTCCTTTCCAAGGTGTGCTTCGCCTTTGGCCTTCTTGTAAACCTTTTTGTTCTCTCTCTTCCCATTTTTCCCTTGCTCCTGGTCACTACCATTTTCGGGACAGTTAGCAATAAAATGACCAACCTTACCACATTTGAAGCATGAGCGCTTCCCCTTTGTCTTGGTCTTGCTTGGCTGCCCCTTGCGACCATTTAGCGCCGTCTTGAATCTCTTGATGATGAGAGTCATCTCTTCATCATTGAGCCCGGCCGCCTCAACTTGCGCCACCTTGCTAGGTAGCGACTCCTTGCTCCTCGTTGCCTTTAGAGCAATGGGTTGAGGCTCGTGGAGTGGACCGTTCAACGCGTCGTCGACGTATCTTGCCTCCTTGATCATCATCCGCCCGCTTACAAATTTTCCAAGTACCTCCTCGGGCGACATCATCGTGTACCTGGGATTCTCACGAATATTGTTCACGAGATGAGGATCAAGAACGGTAAAGGACCTTAACATTAGGCGGACGACATCGTGGTCCGTCCATCGCGTGCTTCCGTAGCTCCTTATTTTGTTGATAAGGGTCTTGAGCCGGTTGTACGTTTGGGTTGGCTCCTCTCCCCTTATCATGGCGAATCGTCCAAGCTCGCCCTCCACCAACTCCATTTTGGTGAGCATGGTGATGTCATTCCCCTCGTGAGAGATCTTGAGGGTGTCCCATATTTGCTTGGCATTGTCCAAGCCGCTCACCTTGTTGTATTCTTCCCTGCACAAGGACGCTAAGAGAACAGTAGTAGCTTGTGCATTTCTATGGATTTGTTCATTTATGAGCATAGAGTTATCCGAGCTATCAAACTTCATTCCATTCTCTACAATCTCCCAAATGCTTGGATGGAGAGAGAATAAGTGACTACGCATTTTGTGACTCCAAAATCCGTAGTCCTCCCCATCGAAGTGTGGAGGTTTGCCAAGAGGAATGGAAAGCAAATGCGAATTCGAACTATGTTGAATACGAGAATAATCAAATGAAAAGTTCGAATTGACCGTCTTTTTGTAGTCGTTGTCGTCGTCCTTTTGGGAAGAAGTAGACTCATCACTATCGTCGTAGTAGATGATCTCCTTGATGCGCCTTGTCTTCTTCTTCTTCCCTTCCTTTCGTCTATGACCCGAGCCGGAGTCGGTAGGCTTGTCGTCCTTCGGCTCGTTGACGAAGGATTCCTTCTCTTTGTCGTTGATCACGATACCCTTCCCCTTAGGATCCATCTCTTCGGGCGGTTAGTCCCTTTGCGAAGAGAACAGCTTTGATACCAATTGAGAGCACCTAGAGGGGGGTGAATAGGTGATCCTGTAAAACTTCAAACTTAAGCCACAAAACTTGGTTAAGTGTTAGCACAAATAATGTCAAGTGGCTAGAGAGGAGTCTCAATAAAACACAGAAACCACAGAAGATCAATCACAGAGAAGACACAGTGGTTTATCCCGTGGTTCGGCCAAGACCAACGCTTGCCTACTCCACGTTGTGGCGTCCCAACGGACGAGGGTTGCAATCAACCCCTCTCAAGCGGTCCAAAGACCAACTTGAATACCACGGTGTTTTGTTTTGCCTTTCACTATCCCGTTTGCAAGGAATCTCCACAAATTGGAGTCTCTTGCCCTTACAAGTATATGATCACAAAGAAGCACAGAGTAAGGAAGGGAAGCAACACACCCAAATCCACAGCGAAACGCGCACACACACGGCCAAGAATCAAGCTCGAATGACTATCTCAAAGTTCTCACTAGAACGGAGCTCGAATCACTTAGAATGACAAACGAATGCGCAAAGACTGAGTGTGGATGATCAAGAATGCTCTAAGGTTGCTTGGGTGTCTCCTCCATGCGCCTAGGGGTCCCTTTTATAGCCCCAAGGCAGCTAGGAGCCGTTGAGAGCAAATCTGGAAGGCCAATCTTGCCTTCTGTCGTCGGGAGCACCGGACAGTCCGGTGCACACCGGACACTGTCCGGTGCCCGATTTCCTTCCTTAAACGGCGCTGCCGACCGTTGCAGACCGTTGCAGATCTGGGAGCCGTTGGCGCACCGGACATGTCCGGTGCACACTGGACATGTCCGGTGCACACCGGACAGTCCGGTGCCGTCTTCTAGCCGTTGGCTCGGCCACGTGTCCCGCGCAGATTGCGCGGCCGACCGTTGGCCCGGCCGACCGTTGGCTCACCGGACAGTCCGGTGCACACCGGACAGTCCGGTGAATTTTAGCCGTACGTCGCCGGTTGATTCCCGAGAGCAGCCACTTCGCGCCGAGCCAGCCTGGCGCACCGGACATGTCCGGTGCACACCGGACAGTCCGGTGTACCCAGACTGGGCAGACTTTGGCTGCTCGAGCCATTTCTTCTCCAACTCGATTTTTTCTGTTTCCAGCACTTAGACACAATACATTAGTCCATAAAACAATGTACTAAGTCTGAGAAACATACCTTTATCCTTGATTTGTACTTTGTCCACCATTTTACAATTAGGCACCTGTGTTGGCCACTAAATCACCAAAATACTTAGAAATGGCCCAAGGGCACATTTCCCTTTCAACAAGCCTTAAGGGTTGCTCTTCACCTAAAGGAAGAAAGGTAAAAGCAAAGGTATGGGAACTCATCTTCTTAATCAATAATAGTTCCCATCAATTGGTATTTATTCTAAATTATCATAATCTACTTATGTGAAGATTAGTTCCTTTATTGGACTTAAAACAGTTAGAAGTGCATTCAATCTTGTTTTCATACATGCACTAGTCCATTAGAATCTAATTCATTCCTTTGCTATATCTGTGCTCATATTGATATGCTTCCAAGTTATGGTTATCAATTCTGTGTGAAGAAAACATCAATATGAAGAAGTAAATTTCCCTTGATTTGATTATAAATGTCAAAAGGTGCATATACCTCTTTTCTATCGCCATGCACTAATATTAAGGATTTTACTTCGTGTTTGTGTGACTTTTGGATGATGATTTGTCTATATCTCTTATCTAAAGAAATCATCATTTGTCATATACTCCTTTGTGCCGCTAATATCTCTTTTTTGAGTGTTTTCAATAAGTTTGAAAGGAAAAAGAGACAACTATAAAGGGAGGACACTCAAATGAAAAGGAAGATGTCAAAAACAACAACACTTACTTAGACAGTAAGATCATCAAATTAATCAATGGTGTGGTTGTAAGTATTCTAAACCTTTTTTATTTTGAGAATTCAAGGCATAAGCTAATTATTGCAAATTTTATATGCCTTAATAAAGATGTACAATGCATACCCCTATTTGTCTTTAAAAGAGAATGTATCTAACCAAGTCATTCAAATACTTGATGCACATCTTTAGGGGGAGCCCATTTCTATATCTTGATTATGTTGAAATTAACACTCAAGTATGTGCATATAATTTGTGTAACCTTCTTTATTTTACTTGTGATCTACTTGATATGTGACAATAACAATTTGTTTAGAGAAAGGGGTCACTAGTTGTAGAATTCTCTCTTGTGTAAAATAATTTTGTATATTGTCTCGTGCATAGGACTTAAATGTCCAATTCCAAGGACAAAGCATAATAAAGAGAGTGTCTCTATGTGAAGGTACAAAAGGATAAAACTACTTGCTGTAA
Source organism: Zea luxurians (assembly GCA_029449295.1). Taxonomy (NCBI): domain Eukaryota; kingdom Viridiplantae; phylum Streptophyta; class Magnoliopsida; order Poales; family Poaceae; genus Zea; species Zea luxurians. The sequence goes on along the minus strand of JAOPSE010000023.1, from coordinate 28,619,895 downwards.
TTTACACATTTACCTAGATCTTTCACTTATACATATATTGCATATCCTTAAGATACAAGAGGAAGAAAAAGCATGTCTATGCATAACCCTGCTTCATACCTAGTTTATCCACTCAAAATTTCATTCCTGCTTTGATGCATTTCTGTTAAATCTGGGTGAAGTAATATTCTTGTCAAAGAACTTCAAGCTTACCTTGTAACGAGGATAAACTACCTTTGTTCCAAAGGTGGAGGTTCCTTAAGTTTCTTTGAAACCTTAAGGGTAAATGCAACTAATATTTATAACATGCTTTCGTAAGTGCATAGTCTGTCATGAGCATCACATTTATATTATGACACATTGCACTTCACATTCCTATGATATAGATATGTTCTCATTAACCTCATTATGTGCATTTGGCATTTAAGGCCAAAATATGTATTCCTCTCAAGGCACATACTCAGGGGGAGCAACATATATTATAGAACTATGATAAAGCTTAATTGACATATCTTTTGATCATATATCTTTTATTTGGTACAAATGCATATTTCTTATTCTTCTTGTGCCAAAGCTAAGACTAATGTGCTTTCAAGTGTATTTCTATACTTAGTCTTGGATTGAAAGGGAAATGGAGTATTCGGCAAAGACAAAGCTTCCACTCGACCTTTGACGGTATCATTTAAGCTTTGCCGTTACTCCGCAAACTCTCAATGGTATGACCTTCACTCATATTTATTTTACCATGTGGGAGATAGTGCTAGGCCCCAAAGGGGGAGAGAATGAAAAAGGGCTCCAAAGTTCTCCGTTTTTGGCGATTAATGCCAAGTGGGGAGAAAATATTAAGCCCAAAGCAAAAGGACCGCACCACCACCATTTCAAAATTTTCAAAATGAATTTTTCAAATAATGTATTCTAAATTAGTATCAATTGGTATCTATGTTTCACTTAATTCGTGAAAGTAAACTTTCAATTTGGTATCTTTAAAACTTCACATTGATAAGGAAAAATTCCAATTGGTATAATTTTCACTTGGTATCTATTTCAAAAATCCTCTTGAAAGCTAAGAGGAGAATTTCATTCGGGGGGAGCTTGTATTTAGTCAAAGGAAAAGCATTTGAAACAGGGGGAGAAATTTCAAATTTTGAAAATGCTACTTGCAATCTTATTCATATACCTTTGACTATTTGCAAAAGGATTTTTAAAAGATTTTCCAAAAAGATTTGCAAAAACAAAACATGTGGTGCAAATGTGGTCCAAAATGTTAAACAAAAGAAAGCAATTCATTCATACTTAGTAAGACTTTCAATTGGTTTAATTCCAAGTAACCTATGCACTGTCATCTCAATTGCAAACTAGTTACATTTCTGCACTTCATATTTGCTTTGGTTTGGGTTGGCATCAATCACCAAAAAGGAGGAGATTGAAAGAGAAATTAGGCTAACCATTTCCTATAATTAATTTAGGTGGTTGATGACCAACGCAAACACGTGGACTAACTAGTTTGTCTAGAATTCATGTATTATATGTGCATAAGGTTCAACACAAAGCAAGAAAGAAATCAAGTTAGGGACACAATTTAAATGGAGCAAAAGGACTTGAGTGTGCTGGAAATTGGCGCACCGGACTGTCCGCTGTGCCACTGGACAGTGTCCGGTGCACCAGGCCGTACAACTTCAAAACAACCACTCTCGAGAATTCCAGAGCGTGCTCCGCTATAATTCACCGGACTGTCCGGTGTGCCACGGGACTATCTGGTGAGCCAGCGGAGTAAAGGCTCTCTGCGCCAACGGTCGATTCTGCAAAGTGATACAGTGATGAACAGTGTCGCGCAGAAGTCAGAGCAGCGAAGTCAGAGGGGCACCGGACTGTCCGGTGCCACAAGAGGACAAAGCCTCCAACGGTTGACCAGCTCAGAACCCTAACAGTTGGGTGACGTGGCGGCACACCAGACAAGGAACAGTGCCTATCCGGTGGTGCACCAGACTGTCCGGTGCGCCCGTCGACAGAAAGCTGGTGCTTTCTGTCCAACGGCTATTTGAGGGGTTGGGGCTATAAATACCACCCCAACCGGCCATCTCAAGGTGTGGGAGCCCAAGCAACATATCAAGGCATATATTTGACATATCCAAGCCCTCCCAACCACCTCCATTCATTGATCTATTTCATACACAAGATTTAGGCCACATCAAAGCCTCACAAGTGCCTCAAAGGAGAAATCAAGCAAAAGAGAGCTACTCATGTGCGTTTAGTGATAGTGCCTTGTGAAAATCGTGAGAGAAAGTGTGTGCTACATCTTGTGATCATTTGAGCATGGAGTTTTGACTCCCATTCATCTTTCTCCAAACCTTTTGGAGCCTTGTAAAGCTAGCAAGAGACACCTAAGAGTGTGGTGGTCCTTACGGGGTCTTAGTGATCCTTGAGATTAAGAAGAAGCACTCGCCGATCTTGGTGATCGGTGGAGAGAGGGAAAGGGTTGAAAAAGACCCGTCCTTAGTTGACTCCTCAACGGGGATTAGGTTCTTAGTGAACCGAACCTCGGTAAAACAAATCACCCGTGTCATTTGTGTTTATTGCTTGTGATTTGTTTGCTTTCTCCCTCTCTAAGTTCTCTTGCACTATTCTTTGTTGATATCACTTTGTGTTGCCTCAAGTTAAATTCTCATATTTAGAAGAAACACCTTGCAAGCAAGAACTTGTGTTATTTCTCTTCTTATCTAAGCCCCTTGCATTATTCTCCATAAACATTTTAGTTATGTTGCTTTGTATTAATTCTGCATTCTTTCAAAGCAATACTCTTTGCAAAGGACTTAGTTTTATACTCCGATAATTGTGCATCTTGTTCTAACCACTAATAAAGGGATCAAGTCTGGGTTTAGAGTTATAATTTTCAGGTTTCGCCTATTGTCCCCCTCTAGGCGACTTTCACACCTCTAATAAAAATGACTTGTATAGCGACCTGAAGTGTACTCAGAAACATGCATGAAAAACCCGACATGACCACTAAAGAATCGAGTTCACAAATATTACTAGTACTAAATTGAAGAGCAAAAAACTTAAGAAACACAAACACCCACTATCAATGAGAGCACAAGCTCTGGTCTTTAACTAACACATAAGGCCTAGTTTGAGTACTTTAGTATTAAGGCCAATCCACATGTATTGAGGTGGATTGGGATGTAACTTAAATTAATTTACACCCCAATTCATCTCAACATACGTGGATTTGGGTAAATACTAGAGTACCCAAACAAAGCCTAATTGGTATAACAAAATAAACATTCAGTACTGATTTTTTATGAAGAAGTAATATGGGTGTGTGTCTTAACACACAATAAGACTGGTCACCGACCAGAAAGTACATGTGAATAGGTTTGCACTCACAAACGGTGCTTGATTCCCAAATATACTCTATCGACAACTTGCAATCCCATTGTTCAAAATTCAATTTAGTGAGGCAACCAAAAAAGCAATATGTTATACATGATGTATGTAACACTCCAAATGTTCATCACGTGCTAAATAACAATTTCCAACCAAAGCAGGAGATTAGTGACGATAATGAAATCTTTGTCACATTCATCTCCATCTATTTCGATGATGTCAAGCATCTTATGAAGTTCAGAAGTTTCATGAGTCCAAGTCTTGCTCGACAACAAAAGTTATCCAAGTGAAATAAATCAAATCTTATCAGCCCTACTTGACATTATGTTTACGGGATCTGAATTAAGCCAATTAGGAAACATGTACCATCCGTTATTATCCAACATTGATAATATAAATTAAAAATAACTTATGTGATTTTTGATAACCTGTGCTTAATCAAACGGGGATAAATAACGAGGCCCATTTAGAGTTTTGTACTGGCCCATTTCAGCCCACTCAAACCCTAACCCTAATTCCTTAGTACATGTATGTGGGTGTCTCAATTTGGGGAAAAGTCACATTCCTCTTTTCAGCGGCCGCACACCTACTCTCCCCACTCTCATCTCCTTCGTTATCTCTGCCCAGCACCCATGGAGACGTGGACCCCTCTGCTCGACCATGTCGTGCATGGCGCCCCCTGTCTCAGGCTCCTCTCCTCCCCACGGCGCAGCAGACCGACGCCCCTGCTCCTCTGTCCCATGGAGCCGAGCTCCCTTCCTCTGCCGACCGATCGAAGCTCTGGCCATGGTGGTTGTCGGCGCCCTTCCCACTACATGTCCCTCTACCTGACCTACTTGGCTGGGGCTGAGCTCATCGTCAGCTCACGACCACAACCATATCGTCGGACATCGAGGTCACACGAGAAGTAGCCATGAGATCTCGTCGTGCTCCAACTCGGTTAGCACAGGCCCGACGCGATATCGTTACCCTTGGTGAGGCCCTCGCTGTCCCGCACTGTGACGGAACCTCCCAAGTCATTAGGCCCACTCAGGGTTTTCGAACCCATGTTGTTGTAGGTGAGGAAGCAGCAAACTTTTGCTGTTTTTGTTCTAAGGTGGTGCCAAAAGAAGAATCTCAATAGTGAAGTGCTCGTGGGAGGATGTTGGCCTCCCTTTGAAAAACAATATACTTTTATGCGGGAGGGGTATTTGCCTCCTGAGTTTGTAACAATAATACTATGCACTCATATACCACTGGTCTGTAATAACTATAACCCTCTTTCTGTACTTTGAATGTAAATTAAGTTATTGTAATTCACTTCCGCTTATTCGTTCCTCCGATGTGTTGTAATATCTGCGTGACGGGTGAAACGCTCTTGGGCGAAGAAAATGATACAGATACCGAACTTGTCGAGTGATTATGTGCATCTACAGGGTTGTCCAAGGTCCGTTGGATAAGGACAACTGTAGGTGGGCCTAATGACTTGGGAGGTTCCGTCATAGCTGGTATCGAAGCGAAGCCCATCTCTTCAGATATTATGAAGCATTTCAAAAGAATTTTCAAATCCTTATCTAAGAAAATTTCTTTCATTCTTACCACTTTCTGGAAGTTCTCCTCTTGTAAGCCCAGGTAATAGAGTGCAATATATAGAAAGTGGGATCAACGAAGGTTGGTTCCGTAATCATAGGGTTATGCATGCATCATGTTAAGAATCTACTAATAAATTTCTCCTCTTATGGAGATATGGCACGCACAAGGAAAACTGCACACAAATCTAAGGGACCCTTTGGTGTGCCTCGTCATCAGTTAGCTCCCAGACATGAAGGGAGCAGTAGCGGCTCCAACAACCCCATTGGAGATCTAGAAGCTAAGGTGGAGCAACTACGATCGGAGCTACGCCATCGGAATAGGGCATGGAGCAGGATAGTCAGCGTATTGCTGAGTTGTCAGCCGAAGTCGACCGCTTGCAGTTTGAGATCTCCGAACGAGACTCAACCATTGATTGGGCCATTAACTCGCGCTCGATCGCTTGGCATCATGAAGCAAAAGCTCGGACTCGTGTGGATGAGGTCAGCATGGCCCTCGATAACCTGCAAGTATACTGTAATACTCTACATGAGGAAGTACATGTACTATATGGTCGACTGCACCCGGACGTGCTCGCTGACGCTGCTGCAATGGAAGCTATACCCTAGGAAACAGCAAATGAAGGACTTGGTGGGGAGTTGGACCTTTTCAAGCCTCCTCCTACTATGAACCTGGCTGACAAGCGATCCCCTGCAGCAGACAGTGAAGCAACGCAAGATAATGAAGACTAGAGTAGTATAAGTTCAAATACTATACCTATGTCATGTTGTACACTTGAGTCTGTATCATTACGTTTTGGTAATGTAAAATGATGGTGTGTATCGGCATGTTATATTTCTCCTAGATGTTTCTTTTCCTTAGATGCCATCAAGAACTCGTGCGCATGGCGGTGCGGGTACTTCCCGTGGTCGGGAAGACACCCCTAATCCACCACCTGTACCACCAACGTTGGCCAAGGCTATCGCTGCCTTGGTCAACGTGACTGCAGATAATACTCGCTTTTTATGTGAAATGGCGAGTAATCAATTCCAGCAACATGGCGGAAGGGCTCCTCCACAGGGACCGTGTGAAACCTCATATCTGGATTTCTCTGAAACGTGTCCCCCACTCTTCATTAAAGCTGAAGATCCTCTTGAAGCTGATGAGTGGATAAGGGTAATGGAGCAGAAGTTCGGATTACTCCATTGCACCGAAACCCAGAAGCTGTTGTTCGCTGCCCAGCAACTGAGAGGCCCTGCTAGTAACTGGTGGGGAAATTTTGTGGCAATTCAACCAGCTGGACATCAGGTCACTTGGGATGAATTTAAATTGGCATTCCGTGAGCACTATATTCTAGAAGGAGTGCTTCACATGAAAAAAGAGGAATTCATTCGACTAAAACAAGGAGGGGATACTGTGATGCAGTATCTCAACAAGTTTAATCATTTATCCCAATATGCGATTGATCAAGTAAACACTGACCTGAAAAAGAAGAATTGCTTCATGAGAGGACTCAATGACAGGCTGCAGAGGAAAATGGCCGCCTGTCTAGATCTTACCTACAACAGAGCTATCAGCACAACGCTGGCAGTAGAAGCCAAGAATACAGGCCATGGAAAATCAAAGGGATTCGGAGGTGACAGGTCCGATCAGGGACCTGAGAAGCGAACAAGGTTGGTAATCCGACCATTCAATCAGAATTGTTCTTCGTCTCGTCTACCCTCCTACCCATTCAAACCGCATGTTTTCATTCGTCCTACCACTGCCCCCACTTCTACAAATTAGCCGAGTGCCCCTGGTGCTCGTTTCCCCGCCCTCCCTAGTTCTTCAACTGGCTGCTTCAACTGTGGGAAGTCTGGTCATTTTATAAAAGACTGTCCATATCTGGAGCAGAATAAGTTCAACAATCAACAGAACTCTAGGAGCTCCACTCAAGGCAAAGGGAATGTCGGAGAGGAGATCTCCGGCCGGGTGGTGGAATGCACCCGCCCTAAATCCTAACATGAAAAGGGGCCTAAGCGTTTTGCCTGTCTACTAAGTGATGAATGAACACAAGGACACACAAGGGTTTAGAGTGGTTCAGGCCGCCGGAGCATAATACCCTACTCCACTATGTGCTGTATTGAGCTTGAGAGCTTGTATGAACTTGTGAGCCTGAGCTGCATCTAAGTGTCCCCCCTGAAATGCAGTGTGCCCTCCCTTTTATAGTATAAGGGGGGCACGTACAAGGGTGCTGAGCCCCGACATGTGGGCCCAACGACATAACGGATGTAATACTTGGAGCGACTAAAACTCGTCCCCAGTGCAATCTTCCTCGCGCCCTGATATCCGCGATCTATTTAGCATTGGCGTGTAGGGGAAGCTTCCCTGGCAACGTACGAGTGATGTTGGACAGGCACAGTGCACTTCGCAGCATGGGCGTACTGTTTGGCAATGGAATGGACAGGCATGCCGCCTGCAGGATGGCCTAGACGTCGTCTGCCAGCTGAGTGGACAGGACACATTAAATGCTGAAGAGGCACATTGCCTGTTAGCGGGATAGTCAGGCGGTGCGTCTTTTCTGAAATAAATGCAGAGACGGCGCGGCCCAGAGGCCTTACGTTAGGCTCCGCCCGCTGGCTTACGTCACGCGCGGTAGGCCACGTGGCAGCATTAAGTCTTTGCCTAGGCAGGGAGCAGTTGCGTTATGCGGGCAGGTCCGCACCAGGCTGGGCCTAGACACATGTCGGCACCGGACCCCTGCCTGAGCAAGGCCTGGGTATTCTCTGCCCCAGAGTCTCGGGACCCGGCTATGGGTAGTCCGGACCCCACGCAGAGGGGTCTAGGACCCGACCTAGAGGTCCAGGTTGCACTCGCGGGGGTCCTGGACCTTGCTCCGGAGGTCCAGTCTACATGTACAGGGGTCCGACACTTTCCCATGGGGGTCCGGACCCACTGTTGGCATCTTGGAGTGTATAGTTATCTCAGCCACATGGCGACCCTGGAGCTATCCACGTGGTGGAGTCGGGTGTTGTTCACCACGTGACTAGAGATAGTCGCGTGGGCACCGCGTCCTCATGCTGTAGTAAGGGGTACCCCTGATCCAGGGTACCGAAAGTGGCCCTCGGGCCCGCCTCAGGGGAGGATACGAGCCTGCAGGTGGGACCAAAGCTTGTACCTTGCGTCAACTTGGCATCACCGGTGACTGGGGCGCCTCCTTTACGCGCGCCGCATTAACTCGGCGCGCTCATGCCGTCAGCCTGCCATCGGTCACATCAACTGTCGTGCCTGTTCCCACGGCTGACTGACCCGTGGTCTCCGCACTTGATGGCTTTACTGGGCCATGCGCGGGGTTCCTTGATACCGCTGCATTTGGTTTTGAAAATTCACCTTCTCTGTCTTCTGTGGCGGCCCCGAGGAGGCACGGTACTGGTGCGAGCGACGGTTCGACTTCTCTGCACCTAGGAACCGGTGCCCCAGGAGGATGACTCGTGGGCCCGGGCCCCCGCGTCAGAGACGGGGCTATTGGTTTCGGCGGAGGTGAAAAGGCACACTACCACAGATGGTGCCATGCAACTCACGCGGTGGTTTGCCTTCTCCGCCCACGGAGGCCAACGCCCGAGGAGTATGCCTCGTGGACCTGGGCCCCCGTGCTAGAGGCTAGACTGCTGCTCTTGGTGGGGATGAAGAGGCGCGGTGATTTGCTCCTTGCGTGGTGGCTCGCCTTCTTCGCACACGGAGACCGACGCCCAAGGAGAATGACTCATGGGCCCGGGCCCACATGTCTGGGGCTGGACCGCTGCTTTCGGCAGGGATGAAGAGGCACGGCGATTCGCTCCCCACACGGCGGTTCACCTTCTATGCACTAGGAGACCAGCGCTCCAGTCGTATGACTTGTGGGGCCGGACCCTGCGTCATAGGCTGGGTGCTCCGGTGTGCATAGGGGGAGACTTCCCGTGGCGTTTCGGGGCGCGAGCGGAGGAGTCTGCCTTTAAAAAAGGGGTTCATCCCTCGAGTAGCAGCCATGCCTTCGCTTCTCTCCTACTCGCTGTGGCCTTCTGCCTTCAAGGTCTCTGCATTGCGTCACCGTAGTTCGCCATGGCCTTGAAATTTCATCGCGAGCGCTTTTAGACTGAGTGGACGCTTGACCTGGTGTGCCACCTGCCTAGATGGAGCGCGCCGGCGTTCGGTGGAAGGATCTGCGTCAGTGCCTTCCCCCTCGGCAATCTCGCCGCCGGGGAGCTCGCGCTCTTTGTTTCTTGCGTGATGGCGCTGCCGATCTCGCCTTCTTCTTGCTTTTGCTGTAGGAGTGCGACCTCGTGGGGGTTGGCGTTCTTCCGCCAGTGCTTAGTTTCAAGGATGTTCATCAGCCTCGCGGTGGTGGGAAGCGAGCCGGGCTACAGTCTCCCACCGGCGCTCGGCTCCAAGGATGATCACCAGCCTCGTGGTGGTGGGAAGCGAGCCGGGCTACGGCCTCCCCCTGTCCTTAGCTTCAAGGATGTTCATCAACCTTGCAGGGGTGGAGAGCGAGCCGAGTTATGGTTCTGCCTTCCGCATGAGCTGGTGGCCCGCTTCTTCCTCCAGCATTCAGAGGAAAGGATGTTCACCAGCTTTGCGAAGGAGGCAAACTTCGGCCACATCGTGCCGGCCGGACCGCAAGCGCCATCAGCCGCCGAGCTTCCAACTCCTTGGCTTGGATGGTCTTGTCATCACCCCCGTAGGGGGGCAGGGGTGAGGGCCTCTTCGCCATGGCACACGTGCGGAGATGGTCGCCGCCGCTGGCGAGCCGCTGGTGCAGAGGTGGTCGCCGCCACTAGCAAGCCGCCCAGGAGGATTCCACAAGGACAGTGGCTACGAGCTTCCAGTGCTACCCTGCTAGCGTCGAGTAGTTTACACCTGTAGAGATGGAGCTAGGGCTCTGCTTGAAGGCGGATGTAATAATTTTGTTTTTGTGAGGTACTTTTGAGTACTATTTATCAAGTAGTAGTAGTACTTATCTGTGTACCACTTGTCCCTGTTGTGGCAGCTTCGCACTCAGCGGTAAGTGCAGCACTTGTCCAGGAGAAGCTTGATGGCCAAGTCAAGAAGCAGGCCCCAATATATTTTGTATCTGAGGTTCTTAGTCTCTCAAAGAAAAATTACACAGAATTGGAGAAGGTGTTATATGCTGTTTTGATGGCCTCCAGGAAGCTTCGGCATTATTTTCAAGCATACAACATAATTGTTCCTTCTTCGCAACCGTTGAAGGACATTATGAGAAATAGAGAAGCTACTGGACGGATTGGAAAATGGGCTGCGGAGCTCAATGAATTTTGTATTGATTATGTTCATAGATCCTCGATTCAATCCCAGGCATTAGCAGATTTCATTACTGATTGGACGCCAGGGGCTCATGAGGAAGGAACGAATAAAGATGCCGAAGCATGGACAGTGTTTTGCGATGGATCCAGGGGAACCTTCGGAGCAGGAGCGGCTGCTGTGTTGGTTTCACCTTCCAAGGTTAAAACTTGTTATGCGGCAAGGCTGGATTTCAGTTGCACAAATAATATCGCTGAGTACGAAGCCCTGCTCTTGGGTCTTCGAAAGTTAAAGGGAATGGGAATCAGAAGGGCCATCCTTAAAACTGATTCCCAGGTTGTTTCGGGTCATATCGACAAGAGTTGTAAGGCTAGAGACCCGAAGCTTGAGAAATATCTAGACACGATCCGAAGGATTGAAGCTTCCTTCGAAGGATTTTCTGTCAAAAATATTTCTCGAGGAGAAAATGAGCATGCTGATTTGCTAGCCAAGTCAGCAGCACAGGGGCTGCCTCTACCTTCGGATGTATTTTTTGAAACAATAAAAGCACCTTCGGGAAGACTGGAGAACTGAGATCATCTCTTACCTACAGGGTAACTTTTTTCAGATGACGAAACTTACAACAGGAGGATAGAGGCAAGAGCTCGACCATATGTCATAATAAAAGGGGAGCTGTACAAGCATGGAGTCTGTGCTCCATTACTCAAGTGCTTATCCAGAGCCGAAGGCATAGAATTGATGAAGGAAATACATGCAGGCCTATGTGGATCTCACATTGGATCTAGGCCATTGCTTGGAAAAGTTTTTCGACAAGGGTTCTATTGGCCGAAGGCAGCTTCGGATGCAGCTGAATTAGTCCAAAAGTGCGAAGGTTGTCAAAAATGTGCAAGAGATCAAAAGCAACCTTCGTCTTTGACTCAGCTAATACAACCCACTTGGCCATTGCAAAGGTGGGGCCTTGATTTGTTAGGTCCGTTGCCACCAGCCCAAGGAAACTTAAGATATGTTGTGGTGGCAGTGGAATATTTTTCTAAATGGATTGAGGCAAAGCCTTTAGCCACAATAACTTTAGCCACCATTCAAAAGTTTTTCTGGCAGAATATTGTTTGTCGTTTCGAAGTACCAAAGGCTATCACTGTAGATAATGGGACACAGTTTGACTCCGAAGCTTTCAGAGAATTCTGTGATCAAATTGGCACGAAGATCCATTTTGCATCAGTTAGACATCCGGAGTCAAATGGACTTGTTGAAAGAGCTAATGGCATCATAATGACAGGAATAATGAAGTTAATCTTCAATCAACCCAGGGGAAAGTGGCCAGATCAATTAATCAAAGTGGTGTGGAGCCACAACACAACAGCATCAAGGTCAACAGGTTTTACCCCATTTAAATTATTGTTTGGTGACGAAGCAATGACCCCGGAAGAAGCCAAAACTGGATCAATAAGAGTAGTAGCTTCGGCAGAATCAGAATCTGAAGATGATCATTATGTTGAAAAAGATGCTGTAGAAGGGATCAGGCTTCAGGCTGTAGAAAACATTAATAAATATCATGCCGAAACAATAAAATGGCGTGATAGAAAGGTCCGGCTGAAGAATATTGAGCCAGGACATTTGGTGCTTCGAAGAGTGGCTAACCCAGATACAGTGGGGAAATTGCAACTGAAATGGGAGGGACCTTTTTTGGTGGTATCTTCGTCAAGACCCGGTTCATACAGATTGAAGGATATGGACGACAATGACATTCCTAGATCTTGGAATTCGGATGAGCTTCGGCGATATTATGTGTAGTTTGATGTAATTTTTTATACTTTATTTTATTTTTTCTTTTATGGCACCCTTTTCCTTTCTGAAGGGGGAGAAAGGTTTTTAATGGGGCCATAGCATGTAATTTCTCTTTTTTCAGTTCTATAAAAGCAAAATCCCCCAAAGATGTAAATGTAAAAACTGAGAAAGCACCATCGAGTGCCAAAAAAAACAGGGAGAAGCTCGAAAGCCGTCCCTAAGGGGATGCAGAGCATGACGAAGCTACCAAAGAAGTCGTTCCAAAGGGAGCGCAGTGTAAGTTTTCTGCTCAAAAGTCGTTCCAAAGGGAATGCAGAGCTTACAGCGAAAAGTCAACGCTGATACCACCGAAAGTAAAAGGCGAAGAAGCTCCTAAGGGAGGCTTACAGCGAAAAGTCAACGCTGATACCGCCAAAAGTAAAAGGCGAAGAAGCTCCTAAGGGAGGCTTACAGCGAAAAGTCAGCGCTGATATGTGATTATTTCTAAGGGAATATCGGTTGTGGTTATGGCTTCGGACATGTGTATGGTCATTCATTTGCATATCACATTACATCATAACATTTGCATTCATAAACATTCATTCAGGCATATATAGGATAACCATCATCATATCATAAATGGTTGCTTCGTTGTGTACAAAAAAGAAAGGCTTCGGCAAAGAGAAGAGGCAGTGTTTTATGCTTTGTTGTGTACAAAAAAGAAAAGGCTTCGACAAAGAGAAGAGGCAGTGTTTTATGCTTTGTTGTGTACAAAAAGAAAAGGCTTCGGCAAAGAGAAGAGACAGTGTTTAATGCTTTGTTGTGTTTTATGCTTCGTTGTGTACGAAAAGAAGGGAAGGTGTTTTTTCGCCTTCGGCTCAAAATACTGATTTCGTCCACATCAAAGCACCTCATACATTGATGGAAGGGTAAGAATATATTATAAGGTATGAACAAAGTTCATTAAGAACAGTTTAGCTGTATTTACAAAAGATATTACAAAAGACTTTTGAGTTTTTTCTACAGTCTACTCCTACTGGTCTTCACCAGACTTCAGCTTTGGCTGCATATCCTTCAAGCATCAGTATCAGCTTCGTCATCCTACATGAATCAAGGTATTATGATTAAAAACCAAGTTTGAAGGAGAAGGTAAGCACAAGGTATGATTTCTTACTGGTTCAAGATGACTTCGGGCTTCGTCTCCAGCCTTTTCTCGCCCGCCTTTTGTCCATATCATCTTTATAAATCTGATTGAAATACTTCGGGCGAGGTTAGGAATGTCATCTAAAATTGATGGTGATAAAGTGAAATTGGGCCTGTTGACAATTTTTCCATGATCGCAGCCAGCCTTTAGAAATGCTGCAGCAGTGCCCCGAGAAGCTACCCAAGCACAGAAGTCACCGTGCCCGGCTATAATTTCGTCAAGCTCATCAATTTCACCATCAATATGTTCGAAGGTTCCTGGTAAATTTTCAGCTGAAGGGATGAACTTTCCACTGCTGGCTCCAACTGAATAAAAGATCTTTTGTAATCGTTGAATACAGTTGTTGCTAAATTCTAAACATTTGTCTTGAAGGCTGGTCAATGATTTTTTCAAATCTGAGTTTTTTTGGACCTCGGCCTCAAATTTTGCATTAAGCTCTTGCTTCTCTTGTTCAAATTGTTCTGATTGGAAGAGAAGCTTCGTATTCAATTCTGCTATTCTAGCTTCAGTTTCTACCAATAAGCCTTCAGCTGTCTGGAGTTCGAAGTCTTTCTTTTTGATAGCAGTTGATTGCTCTTTTATTTTGCTCTCTAAATTTTCAATTATAACTTCGTGTTTTTTGTCTTCCAAATCTTGCTGCATTTTCAAGGCTTTACTCAGCAGCATGCTCTGCACATAAACAACCTTTGTTGGAAATATTTTCATTATTAAAAACAATAAAAGTCAGAGAAAAGTTGTTTACCTTGAAGTTGGAATAAAATAAACTACCGACGATATGTTGTCGTCGGTAGCGGCTGATATCCGTTTCTAGCTTCGGAAAACCGATACTCTTTGATAGAATACCGATAATCTTAGCTCCGGTTTGATCTCTGATGCAGCTTAATTTCTCATCGTCAATACCTCCGAAAAGAAGAGCTCCTGGCTTATATCCGCAAGATTTGGCATATTCTTTAAGCTCTTCTATTTCGGCTTTCGACAGTTCTTGTCCAACTAAATTTTGAAAAATGAAAGCTTCGTCCTCCGAAGTATCTTCGGCTATTTCCTTTCCTTTCCCAGGCACTATGGCCATGGGTTCTTCGGCAGCAGTAGCAGCTTCTTCTGCGGCCATGTCTAGCAGTATTTTGTCGATGTTTTCAATTGTAGTTTCCAAGTTCAAATCTTCGGCCGAGATGGCTTCGGTAGCCGCAACCTCCGAAGGTGCGACTTCGACATTTGTTGTGCCCTCAACTGCTGGCGCCTTCCGAGCTGAAGCCCTCGGTGGCGTCTTGTCAATGACTTCGGTCACTACAATAATTCTTTGTCTCTTTGTTTTGGTTATTTTCTTCGTTTTTTCGGGCTCCTCTTCCTTCTGAAAAAGCTTCGTCAGTTGAGGCCCTAATGGACTTAGCTTCACGGGCAAGGATTCAGTCATTACTTTAAAATTTCCTCCACGTTGGTGGTAGAGGGTGATGCAGGAGTCCCCTCTTCGTCGGATAATTTTCGCTTCGGAGATGATATTCTTCTCTTCTTTGGAATACTCTTCTCTTTTGGTGGTTCTTTCTCATCTTTGTTCAAAGCTTCGACCACCCTTTTCCTTTTTTGGCCCTCAACACCCTTATTCAGCCGTTCATAGTCAGGGTATTCAAAACCCAGGGCATCCAACACTCGGTTCAGTCTTCGCTTCGGACGGGTGCTGAAGGCCGCAGTCATTAACTGATCTTCTTTTTTGGAGTAATTACCAAGTATTTCATTGCACATTACTTCAACTGTATCCAGCCACTCTTGACAAGGTGTTTTAAAGTATTTCTTAAACTTGAAATGGTAAGGTAACCGGACAAGTTCCCCTTCTTTCTTCTCCCCTTCCAGCTTCGGCATTTCCCATTCTTTTAAAGTAGGGAAAACCCTGAAGGCCAAGAACTCTTGCACCAGGTCCCTGGTGCCGATATGCTTTGAAATAATTTTAAATTCAGCCAAAGCAGTTTGGGCTGGACCTTTTGGTGTCATATTGCAAGGGGGTCTAGTCTCTCCGAAGGTCAATTCAAGTGGACTTTGCACTAGCTTTTCCTTGTCGTCTTCAACTTTGACATAAAACTATTCAGATTTCCAGCCTGCTGGCCACTTGCTTCGGTAGCTGATTACAGGAAACTTTGAAGTCTTTCGGTAAGCAAAATTGTAACATCCAAAATTTTCATGCAGCCCATCTTTTCTGGCCTTTGTCTGGTAGTGCAGTTCATGCACCCGGCAGAATCCATCGGGAAATGGTTCCACCCCCTGGCTTCGGAGGGCCCAAATGTAAACATTAAGCCTAACGATGGCGTTAGGAGTCAGCTGATGGAAGAAAATCCCAAACTTCTTCAACACATCTGCAATCATTCCATAAAATGGAAGTCTTAATCCAGCTTTGAAAAATCTCTTAAAAACTACTATTTCATCTGCTTCCGGCTGCGGGGTGGTCTCTTCTCCACCAAAGTGAATTGATTTCTTATCGGCTTCACGAAGATAGCCCAGCTTTACCATTTTTGCAAAATCAGCTTTGGAAATTGTAGATTTGCCGAAATCCAGGTGGCTGGGCTTGCTCGGCACTGCGCTGCTATAGTCATCTTCGGAATCAGTATCTTCAGCAGCAGCGCGTTCTGTTTCGGCGGCAGCGCTGCCTTCGGCGAGTTGCGTGTCTTCCGCCCTCAACAGCCCAGAACGCCTCATTGCTTCGGAGATTGGAACAGTATCAGCAGCTTCAGCTTCGTCTCCCTCACGTTCAACCTAGCAGTCGAGCGTAATTTGGCCATTTGATTTTGAATGTTTTTGAAAATTTTTTGCAAGTTAGTGACCTTTTTCTTCCGAAGCTCCTCTTGTGACGAAGCAGATTCCAAACTGCAGCTTCGTTCGAATGAAGAAGTCAAGCTTCGGCTATGGTTAAAATTTTTGGCAGCAAAACAGTGCAATAGCAATGAATGCTGTGGTAACTTCACATCTACCCATCTGTTTTTATACTGATGCAGGTAGGGAGGTGGACCGTCAAGATTTTTACACCGGGCAAACAGTCGCTCGCACTCACTGAATGGTGGGACCGCTCCGCACTGGAAGCTTTATCGTTTCTCGGCAACGAGCTCAGGGAAGGTGTTTTTTCGGACCTTCGGCTTCCCGAAGCCTAGAAGACTTCTTTTTCACGGATCAAGCTCGTTACGAAAAACGATCTAGCACCACGAAGGGGCTACTGTTGGGACCATGCTTCGTCGCCGAAGGTCCTTTAAGAAGAAACAGCTTCGGTGAAAGCTGCTTATACGAAATGCCGAGGCTACCATTTCTGAAGCTTCAGAGTTATAGCGTGCCCGAAGGTGAAAGATCAAACCGACTTAAAGATAGAATGACCCTTCAGTCCATAAGGGCCTGAGTTATTATTGTAAACTTTTATAAAGGGCATGAATGTAATTCTGCATGGGCTGCGTCCCTTGCCTATAAATAGATGAACAGTACTCCCGTCCTGTTCACGCGGACTTGACATCTTGCTTTTGCGTCACGCTTGTATTTTCCTCTTCCTTCGAGCCGAAGGTACATTTGTAATATATAATCATTTTTATTTTTCCATGATAATAAAATAGAGATGGTCCGATAACAATATTTGTTTATGTAATTTTTTCATCATTATGTCTTGTGTTTACGAAGGTATGTCCTTCACGACCTTCATCCGAAATTCATTATATCCCGAAGGGAAATAATGTTTCAAAGGACGAAGGACTTTAACATTTAACACTTTTTATGTTGCCTTGTTCTTAATTCTTAGCATTTGAGAACAAGTCCCCAACAACATTGTTTCTGAACAGGTACCTTCGGGCTTGGACCGGAACTACAGTGTGAAGAAGCACAAAGAGTACGAAGGTTGGCGCAGAAACGAAGCTATGTGCAAGGGAGCTTCGGCATGATAGCAGAAAAGGAAACCGACTTAAAAAGGAAAAGGCTATTCAGACCTCAACGAGTCAATATAGAGCCATTAGCAAATGTAAAGGGCATGGGTGTAATTTTACATGGGCTGCGTCCCGTGCCTATAAATAGATGAACAATGCTCCAGTACTGTTCACGATGACTTGGCATTTTATCTTTTGCGTCACGCTTGTACTTTCACCTTCTTTCAAGCCGAAGGTACACTTATAATTTGATATCATTTCCAATTTCCATAGTAATAAGATAGAGATGAAATGGAAGTGAATTGATAATAATACATGATTGTTTATGTTGTTTTATATTTCATGTGATTTCTTCTCCATCATTTTATCTTATGCTGAAAGTTTGTCCTTCATAACCTCCGTCCTCCGAAGGCCATTATATTTCAAGGGAAATAATGTTTCAGAGGACGAAGGACCTTAACGTTTAACACTTTCTGTGTTGCCTTGTTCTTAATTCATAGCACTTAAGAACAAGTCCCCAACACTCGGTTTGCGCCATCACCATGGACAAAGTGATTGAGAGCCATAACCTTGCAATTGAGTGAGGGGAAATGGTCGCTCGGGGTAGAATTAGGTGTTGTGCAATGGAGGAGCATAGCCGTTGAGTGATCCGGCCGGTATGAGATCGCCGGAGCTCAGCTTGCCGCGGTCCACGTTGTGGACCCGACGTTGTGAAGAATTAGAAAGTGAAGGGTCTTGGTGTATATGTCAGTGACACAAGTAAATAGTGCGCGGGACTCTTTAAGAATTTTTCAAATCGCCAGGAACCTCTGTGCAAGTTGGACACCACGAACGCGCGTGGGCGCGTTTCTGCCTGTCTTGGGCCGACCTGCACCGAATGGAGCCCATTACTATTCATAATTTCTCTTTTTCTTTTTGTGCCAGACTTAGGAAATCCGTATAAAATTCTAGAAAAATGCTAAAAATATTAGACCAATTTTGTTGGACTCCTAAATTTCTATGGTATTTAATAAAAATAGTTCTAGGATTTTTAGTCCAAACAAGGAATTATGTAGTATTTAAAAGAGCTTAAACCTATACCTCTAGAATTTTAGGAATTATTTAATAACTCCAAAAATCAACAAAATTTTTGGATAAGTTTAATATGATATTTAGATCCTATGAGTAAACAGGACATTGTTTGATTCCTAAACCCAAAACCCTGGCCTGCTAGGTACTAATTGCCTTAAGGAAATATGATACTGACTCTGAAAACCCTAGTTCCCTAGAGTACCGTGAAGAAAAATTGTATTCAAGATACAACTTAATGTATCTCTACTATCCTTACATTCTCATAAGCATTACATGAGCATTCATGGTTATATATGGTTGTATATAGAGAACGAGGAAGAAGTAGTGGTTGAAGAAAAAGAAGCTACACCACCACCTGAAGACCCACCTGCCGGGAACTGTTTCTATTTTGATATCTGTGGAACAGAGCCCGACTCTCCTACAACACAAGGCAAGCCCCAATGCAATTGCCACCTCCTTGCTGTTTTAAACTCTTTATCACTTGAATGATGCATTAGGTGATAGGAGTTGGGTGTTAAACCAATTGCTGCATTTCCTTCCTTGGAACTGTTTACCATTTCTTGATTACCTGTTTTATTACAAGGTTTTTTGATGCTTAGTCCTGCTTTAGAAAACAAAAAGGATTTGTTTTAAACCAAAGGTGACGCTTCAAAGGGAAGGGGATGTTTTCAAAAATAAAACTTGATGGTGGATCCATCATAGCCATGATGGGTTCAACATCGGATAAGATGTACCTCTGTCAGGTACCAAGCTTTTGGGTTGGAAATGATAAAGCTGAGACCGAGCGGGTGACTTGCACGAGAAGAGAGTCTCGGTGTAGTGTCTCCGTTTGCGTCGATTAAGGACTGTGTCGATGTAGGCTTGATGATTGAGGACCTTTTAACTGGTCACATGCCTCTCATGGGTAAGCTTTGCCTCGGGCAGACTAATACCAGAAAAGGACAACACGCAATGGGAGTGGAGAGATGGCGAGAGTAGCGTGTACCCTCCATGGCAAGAGGCTGGATGGTGGTGTATCTGTGCTCTCGGTTGGTGTGAACCCGGTCTGGTCTTAAGAACCTCGGTGGCGAGTTGACATATGCAAGGGTTAAGTGCTACATATGTCTTGTGATTGGAGATCCCCAGCTGGGTATTAATCGATTCGGATCGCCGTTACTTCTCAGACATGAAGACTTGGTCACTACCCTACACGTAGAAACCCAGTAAAGTAAAAGGGTGATAAAAACAGCTAGTATAGTGTCGGTGTTTTGGGTCCGACCGCACACCCGGGGTTGCCCCTCAAGGTGTTTTTAGGAGTAGGACGGTGTTACCGACTGTAGCTCGATGGTTCGTGCTGGGTGCACGAGAGACACTAGACAATGGTGTACAGGTTCGGGCCGCTTAGAGATGCGTAACACCCTACGTCCTGGTGAGAATGCTTTTAGGTGTGGTTACAGAGGAACTCTCGAGTGTTGGGGCGTAAGAGGTTAAGGTGGATGGCTAGATGATTGGTTGGTGTTCTGAGGGGGTGCCTCCTAGGCCTTATATATTCAACCGTGAGGCAATACATGTGGATATGATAACAACGCACACCTAAGGAATAGTGAACTGATCAAATCTATCTTCCTATAGTTCTGCCGACTTATCCTTGCTCGGCTCCACTGCGTAGGGCTCCAGCGTGGGAAAGTCGGGTCTCTGCTGTGATTATTCGTTTGAAGTCATTGGGCCGTCTGGGCTTGATCTGATCCGGCCCCATGGCGATCTGCTCCTTTGGTTGTCTCTCCCCTGGTCCCCAAAAGGATGACCTCACAATTTATTGGGCCCTTGGGCCTTTTATGAGGTCTTTTATCCTTCTAGTGGACCCGGGGGATATCTGTCCCCCACAAGCCCCCGATCTTTGGATTGATTTTGAAATAATCAGCCCAAAGATCCTAGAGTCCAGCTTGCGGTCTTTGTTTGCAACAGGAAATGTTCTCCGGGCGGTGTGGTAAAAACAATTTCTCACTGTCTCCTTCTGCTTTGGACGCTCGAAAATCGGTGCTCTTTCTCAAACTCGTGTCTGGGAGATCAACATTTCGCACTGTTGGACCCTAAACTTCATTGGATGCACCGAAGGTGCACCCAATGGGTGTAGCCCCTGAGCTTCGAGCGGATTTTTGAAAATAATCCGCTCGAAGGTCTTCATTTCGTGCCCTTTTGCTAGGAATTATCCTTTCTTTTTTGGAATGCCTTAGAGGTCAGTATTATGTCATTGATACTGCGCTTTTGAGGTTAGCATGCGTCTTGTTTTTGAGGCCGAGTTCATGATCTGCCCATATCTTGCTAGGTGGTGCAATTTATTTGATCTGCTACTGATTGGATGTTCGACAAGTGACCCTTGGCTAGTCTTTGTTATCACTTCTTGCTTCAATGCTTCTGTCGATTAGACTTGTACCTTGTTGGCTATATTTGGCTTTCCTTTGATCCTCGCTGATATCTCATTTTTGTCTTGAAGTATTCATTGCGCGTGCTGCACGGAAGTGACAGTTTCTGAAGAAAATTACTGATAATTCCTGGGTGTCCTCCCCCCAATGGGTGTGGGCAAGGGACGGCTTGGTACGTTGAGCGTTTTAGCCGGTTGCTTCTGAGTAGTAATTTGATGTGACTACGGGTGTAATCATATCGCCCGTGCAGTTGACTGGAGTCCCAATGGGTGTTGCGTTGCGTGAAACGGCGCCAGCCGCCTGACGTGTCTTCAGACGGTTTGAAGTGTATATTGAATTTTTGCGACTGTTCAGTGACCGTGGTAGGAGGTGAGCGGTTGCCTTCTTCTTCTATAAATAGTGCCTTTGCCTCTCCGGTATTTTCACATCTCTTACTGCTTTTCTGCTGCTTGCTATATTCTTCCTTTTTCTCTTCCACCATGGGCAAGAACAAAAAGAGCAGCCGTTCTTCGCCTCGCTCTGGCGACAAGCGCAAACGCGAGCCGACTCCTCCCTCGGAGGATTTTGGTGACTTGGAGTACTCGGAGGAGGAGTTCTCCTCCGGGTCCTACGGCTCTCCGGCCCCCACCTCTCCCCCGGCGTCGTCTGACGATTTAGACGACTCCCAGGGGATTGCTGCGGAGGTCTGGACTTACATCCGGGCCGTCGAGCGCGCTGGGCTCGAGGGCTCAGATGAGTTGGAGCACTCCTCGGACGAGGAGGATTCCTCGGACTCGTCCGAGGAGGACAGCGGCGGCGACGGCGACGGCGGCGGCAAGGGCGGCGATGGCGACGACAAGGGCGGCGACGGCGGTGGCAAGAGCGGCGACGGCGGTGGCAAGAGCGGCGACGGCAGCGGCAGGGGCAACAACTAGGCCAGTGGCTAAATGCCACTGGTCTTTAGATATTAGTATAGATTAGTAGTAGAAAAATATTAGTGAAATAATGTAGTAGTAGTAGTGTAGAGTAGGGTAATGTAATGTAGTAGTAGCAGTAGGGAAGTATCGACTCATAATGAGTCGATTTGTAAGTTATGCAACTTCCCTTTCGTGAAGGATGGCATGATTTCTTTCCTGTGTTGATTTCTTTGCTCTTTGTATTGATGATATGCTGGAAATGGTAGCCGACTTATTTTGTTCACAGCATTAGTGCTTCTGAAATAGCGTCCGAATGATGGCAGGGACACGTTGGTGCCTTCAGAGTTAACGATCGGGCGATTATTGTTGGTATCGTTGTTGTAGTTGTAACAGCCGAGTGACTGTCGGCAGTGTCGGCGTTTTAGAGGCAATGACCGAGTGACTGAAAATAGCATCAGCGTTTTAGAGGCAACGGCCGAGTGACTGAAAGTGACATCGGCGTTTTAGAGGGAACGGTCGAGTGACCGAAAGTAGCATCGGCGTTTTAGAGGCAACGGCCGGGTGACTAGAGGTGACGTCGGCGTTTTAGAGGCAACGACCGAGTGACTGGAGGTAGCGTCAGTGTTTCAGAGGCAACGGCCGAGTGACTGAAAGTAGCATCGGCGTTTCAGAGGCAACGGCCGAGTGACCGGAGGTGACGTCGGCGTTTTAGAGGCAACGGCCGAGTTAGAACGGGCCACGTCGGCCGTTCGGAGATAACGGCCGAGTGGTGACTGGGCAATTTTTGGAGGCGGCGCTTGGCCTCGGAAAAAACCCTTATTCATTGCACCGTCGCGCGCCTTGCTTTCCGTGCCCTAGTTCTTGCTTTTCCGCATCCAAACTCTCCTTGCGCTCACTCGATACTGCCACCGCTCCACCCGCCGGTGAGATTGAAATGGCGCCCAAGAGGAAAACGTCGAGCTCGTCCGTTGCTGTCATTCCTCCCATCGATCCCAACAGCCAATTGCCTTTTGCCGGTAACCACATGTCTATTGTTTCTGAGGCCGAACTTCTCCATCTCGTGTCCATCGGAGTCCATCCTTCGATGGAGCTCTGTTCTTGGCGGATTTGCCATGGGGTCACTGTTCCAACAGAGGATACCCATGAATCCGTTATTTATGTTCCCTTTCTTCTTCGCGGTCTCGCTCTCCCTATTTCCCCCTTTTTCCGTGGTCTGCTTGATTTTTATCACTTGAATCTGACCCACTTGAACCCCAATTCCATTCTGCAAGTCTCCATCTTTGTTCATTTATGCGAGGCTTTTCTTGGCATTCTGCCGCATTTTGGACTATGGAAATATTTGTATCATTGTCGCCCTGGGATGGCCGGAGGGCAGCATCAACTGGTAGGGGGCGCGAGCCTGGAGATGCGCCGTGGGAGGAAAACTGATTATCTTGACATCCCACTCAAGGACAGTATTAAAGGGTGGCGCTTGGAGTGGTTTATCGTTGAGAATCACGGAAATTCTCTCCCCCCGCGGTCAGGTAGACAACCGGACGTTCGTACCCCCAGTTGGACCGAGTCTCCCACAGACCAAGAAGTGGCTGAGGCAGGGGCTCTGCTAGCTAAAGTTGGACTGCTGAAGGAGAGAGGTCTGACTGCAGAGGCTGTGGTTGCTGATTTTGTTTTCAAGAACATTCAGCCACTTAAAGATAGGGCATATCCGGCTTATCTATACCGAGGTCTGGCCGACTCCACCTGGGTTACCAACAAAAGAATTCCCACAGCGGATTTGGTGAGCCGGCTTGAGATGATACTTAGAGGCAAAGTATCGAATGTAGGTGCCCCTATTGCGCACTCGGCTTGGAACTTGCCTCCTTCTAAAGCCTTCACTCTTTTTGTGTCAAATCCTCCTGCCGACGATGGCAGTTTGGGCCTTAGAGTGTGACCATCTGAGTGCTTTAGTTGCTTCACTCAACGAAATTCCTGACGATGAAAAACAGGTTCAATTTGAAGTGCCTTTGGATCCTAGTGATGCGGAAATAAGTGCCATGCTCGATATGCTGGCTGAGGATTCTTCTGACGCTGCTCCTGTTGGGGCATTAGTGACGGTACCCGTCCCTGAGACTGACAAAGCTTCTGATGCTCAGAAGCCTGTTGATACTCGTCCAAAACGTTCTCGCCGAGTTGACCAAACCTCTTCTCCTACTGGGGGGAGAAAAAGAAGAGAAAACGTCTTCATCGGGTATCTGGCTCGAATCAGGGTGCTGGTCCTTCTGTTCCTGTTGCCGAGGGAGTACCAGCGCCAGATTTCACTGAGGTTGACCCCAATGGGTGTGCTGTCCGTCTTGTCGATGATGATGGTGAAGAAGAAGGCGAAGCTCCTCTGATCCGGAAGAGCGGCTGTCGTCATACGGCTAGCGGGGAAAGTAGCGGTGTTCCTTCTCCAGCCTTGTCCGCACTCATTGGTCTGCAAGAATTATCACTGGCGAACTTTGATCAGACCCTTGAGGACATAATTCCAGAAAATCTGCTATCAGATCCGGCGGATGATGGTGCCCCGAATGTTTGTGTTGAGGTGCTTGACGCCGGGTTAGAGTCATCCCGAGCGGCGTCCCACACCTCATCGACCTTGGAGCGCGGTCTTGAGGGTCAGGAGGCTGGTTTGGATTTCCCTGCTCCCATGGAAGTGACCGAGGGGCCTTCAGCCTTGGAGGTGGCTGCTACAAAGAACTCAGCTCTTAATGATGGTGCTGGCCTTTACCTAGCCCCTGAGGGTGTTGCCGGGGGTGATCCGGCTCAGATGGGTAGCGCCAGCTATGACCCAGCCCTCGAGGGTGTCCGAACGGGTTCTCCCTCTTGCACTTCCATGGATGTTCACGTAGGGTCTTCTCCTCCGCGCTCTAGTTGCATGGTAACGGCCCAAACCTTTGGACAAGAGGTCGCTTTAGAGGTCAGCGTTCCTGGTGACAAGGTCTTGGATTCTGCTGATGATCTTGGGTTGGTCCCTGCTGAAACATTGCAAGCTGCTCCAGGCAGTGATCCTTCGTCGAGCTCTCGGTTGATCTCTCATGATTTGGGAGTCGCTTCTTTCTTCTCCAACTTCCAGGTATTTTGATCTTTTTCGGTCTAATTTTTGCCCATGCAGGTAGTTATTCTCATGGTTGTCTACTTTTTGATGCCAGGCGCTGGTCGATGAAATGTCTGGTCGGCTGAGATCGCAGGGTGCTTCCGTCCCAGAAGGAGCTTTGTTTTTGGCACGTTGGAATCCGGTGCTGCTTCAGCGACGTGTTTCCGAGTTAGAGGCAACGAATGCTGGTCAGTGCCTTTCTGCCTTTTTTTACAACCTCCCTATCAGGCTGCTTCTAATTTTAACATGTTAGCTCGACTGTTTCTTGATAGACATGGCTCGGCGGTATTCTGCTCTTGAGGAAAGGTATTCCCAAGATCAAGCTGAACTGGTTCGGCGATGTTCTGATCTTGAGGAAAAGTATTCCCAAAGTCAGACAGAACTAGCCCAGGCATCTGCTTCTTTGAATGATGCCAACATGTTGAACTCTACTCTTCGCTCGCAGCTCGACTCTGAGAAGGTGACCTAGTAAAACAGGGCTTTGTCTTACGGTGTTCCTGTTGCTTTTTTGACGTTTGAAAAAGCTGATTTTTGCTTGCAGGAGGAAAAACGCGCCCTCGCTACTTCCCGTGACAATCTTGACAGGCTGTACCGTGACTCCAGCAACTCGTTGACCATACTGGAGAGAAGTCACCGCTTCACCATGGAGGAGTTGGACAATCTTCGCTATAAGCTACAAGAATCCTTGGATGATATGATTCGCCTCAGGGAGTTGATATCGGCCAAAGACATTGTCATCAAGAATCTCCGTGCCTCCAAGAAATCCGTCGCCCAGGAACTAGAGGTCGCTCAGCTAGCTGTCAAGGTTGCTGAAGAGGCTTCTGCCACTCTGAGGGCCCAGCGTGATAAAGCTATGGATAAAGCTATTCGTGCGGGGCGGATTCTGATGAGGAGGCCTGGTGTGGTTGTCGCTGACGACATCGTGGCAGATGTGAATGCTGCTCCTGATTCCTCGAGTCGCCCTTCTTCATCAGCTGCTCCTGAGAAGAGTATTGCCAAATAGAGAAACATTGCATGCTTCGGGCATATGGTTAACGTGCTCGAAGGTTTTGTTAGAAGACACCCTTTAATGCCGAATGCTACTATTTTCTCCTGTTGCTTTAGAGTTTCAACGATATCTACATTTGTAGAAATAAAATGTAGCGTAGTGGTTTCGAGACTTCTTTATGGGACATAGAGGTCGCCCCTATTTGAGTGATCATAGACATGTGGAACCAGTTTAAGTCGTTGCCGACTTAAGCCGGTTGCTCCGTTAGCAGGGCATAGTGCTCACCCCGAGCTAAGTGAGCGTGAGCATGTTGCACTGGTTTAAGTCGTTGCCGACTTAAGCTGATTGCTCCATTTGCAGGGCATAGTGGTCATCCCGCCGACTTAAGCCGATTGCTCCGTTTGCAGGGCATAGTGGTCACCCCGAGTTAAGTAAGCACGAGCATGTTGCACCGGTTTAAGTCGTTGCCGACTTAAGCCGATTGCTCCGTTAGCAGGGCATAGTGGTCACCCCGAGTTAAGTAAGCGCGAGCGTGTTGCACCGGTTTAAGTCGTTGCCGACTTAAGCCGATTGCTCCATTAGTAGGGCATAGTGGTCACCCCGAGTTAAGTAAGCGCGAGCATGTTGCACCGGTTTAAGTCGTTGCCGACTTAAGCCGATTGCTCTGTTAGCAGGGCATAGTGGTCACCCCGAGTTAAGTAAGCGCGAGCATGTTGCACCGTTTAAGTCGTTGCCGACTTAAGCCGATTGCTCCGTTAGCAGGGCATAGTGGTCACCCCGAGTTAAGTGAGAACGTAAGCCGATCATGAACAAAACTGAGTATCCTTGAAGCCTTTTTTATTGATGACATGTTTCTCATTTTACAGAGTACATTATCGTCCTGACAGCTTCTAAAATATAGCTAGGGATAAAACTTCCGGAGGTGTTCTATATTCCATGAGTTCCCGATTTCCGTGCCATCCATCTGAGTGAGATGATATGATCCTGGCCGAGTGACTTCTGCTACCATAAATGGTCCTTCCCATAAAGGTGACAACTTGTGTCGTCCCTCCCCCGTTAGAATTCGGCGGAGGACGAGATCTCCCACTGCAAAGGATCGGCATCGCAGGGCCTTGTCATGGTAACGCCTCAGAGTTTGCTGGTACCGTGCTGATGGGATTACCATGTTCAACCGTTCTTCTTCAAGCACGTCGACATCTTCCAGCCTAGTGGCCTCAGCTTCTGCTATGCTTTCAAAAATCAACCTCGGCGCTCCAAACTTGAGGTCAGCGGGTAGTACAGCCTCCGAACCATAGACCATGAAGAAAGGGGTGTTTCCATGCAGAGCTCGACTAGGTTGAGTTCTTAAGCTCCAAATGACGTAGGGCAACTCTCTTATCCATTTCCCTGCAAACTTCTCATTCTTATCGAAGACTTTTTTCCTGAGGGCTTCTAATATCATCCCATTAGCTCTTTCAACCTGCCCGTTGGCTCTTGGGTGTGCCACCAAAGCATATTTGATCTGGATGCTCTTCTGTTCACAGAAATCAAAGAATTCTGAACTTGTGAAGTTGGACCCCAAGTCAGTTATGATACTATTTGGTATGCCAAATCTGAATATTATGTCTTGTATGAATTCCACGGCCTTAGCTGAGGTTAAGGAAGCGACGGGTTTGAATTCTATCCATTTGGTGAATTTGTCTATAGCCACCAGCACATGAGTGTATCCTCCCTGAGCTTTCTTGAAAGGTCCAATCATATCCAGTCCCCAGCATGCAAACGACCAAGTTACTAGTATGGTCTGCAATTGCTGTGCCGGTAGATGTTGTTGTTTCGACAGGTATTGGCAAGCTTCGCATCGTTGTACTAATTCAGCTGCATCATTTTTCGCTGTTGGCCAATAAAAACCTGACCTGAAGACCTTCCCGACCAGGGTTCTGGACGCTGCATGTATTCCACATTGCCCAGCATGGATCTTGTCCAGAAGTTGTTTCCCGGTAGACGAGAGAATGCATTTCATGAGGACGCCCGATGCACCTCTCCTGTACAGTGCTTCCCCAATGAGTGTGTAGTGAGCTGACTGCCTAGCGATGCGTTTGGCTGTATTCTTGTCATCCGGTTCCTCTTCATTTTTTATATATCTGATGATCGACCTTCTCCAGTCGTCAGAATCTGACTCTAGTAGGCTCACGATATTACATTCTTCTGCCTGGTCCATTGAAATGCTTGGATGTGGTATCTCTTGTACAAAGACCCCAGGTGGGACCTGAGTTCGATCGGATCCTAATTTGGACAGTACATCGACTGCCGTGTTTCGATCTCTTTCTATATGGTGAAATTCTAGGCCTTCGAATTTATCTTCCAGTCTTCGAACGGCGGTGCAGTATTTTCCCATGGAATCATTCGAGCAATCCCATTCTTTGTTTATCTGACTTATGACCACCATAGAATCTCCGTATACCATCAGTCTCTTAATGCCCAGTGATATAGCAATATTTAGCCCGTGGATCAGAGCTTCGTATTCGGCTGCGTTGCTGGAGGCCGAAAATAGCAGCTGGAGGGCATATTTGAGGTGCTCACCTCCAGGTGCTGTAAAGAGAATCCCCGCGCCTGCTCCCTGCAACTTTAACGAGCCATTGAATTACATTTGCCATACCTCCGCGATCTCTAGATTATCTGGTACTTGTTGTTCAGTCCATTCTGATACGAAGTCAACCAACGCTTGAGTTTTGATGGCAGTGCGAGGCCGAAATTCGATGTCATGAGATCCCAGTTCGCAGGCCCACTTGGCTATTCGGCCAATGGCTTCCTTGTTATGAAGAATTTCCCCTATCGGAAAACCAGTAACTACTATGACTTTGTGATCGTCAAAGTAGTGGCGTAGCTTGCGGGCAGTTAGAAGTATTGCGTATAATAGCTTCTGAACTTGAGGATATTTTCTCTTTGAGGGACCCAGGACTTCACTGATGAAATAAACAGGGTGTTGTACCGGATGAGCATGCCCTTCTTCTGCTCGCTCGACTACCAACGCGGTGCTCACCACGTGAGTCGTGCAAGAGATATACAACAGCAAATCTTCGGCTGGTTGGGTCGGCGTAGCTCGACGTGGTGGTTTCAGCACTGGTGGCGTTGTCAGGAATTTTTTCAACGCATCTAGAGCTTCTTGTGCTTCTGAAGTCCACTGAAACTTGTCCACCTTTTTGAGTAGCTTATAAAATGGTAAGCCCTTTTCTCCCAGTCTAGATATGAATCTGCTCAAGGCTGCCATGCATCCGGTGAGTCTTTGCACTTTCTTCTGCGACCGTGGTGCCTCCATCTTCATAATAGCTTCGATCTTATCTGGATTAGCTTCGATTCCCCGGTGGCTGACAATGAATCCGAGTAGCTTTCCTGCTGGCACCCCAAAGACACATTTTTCGGGATTAAGCTTCCATCGATATCGCCGTAGGCTATTGAAAACCAGCTGTAAGTCTTCGATGAAATTCTCTGAGTTCTCTGTTTTGATCACCACATCATCTACATAAGCCTCCACACGCTTGCCCCAGTGATCGGCTAAGCATGTTTGAATGGCTCTCTGATAGGTCGCTCCAGCGTTTTTGAGGCCGAACGGCATGGAGGTATAGCAGAAAGCGCCGAATGGAGTGATGAACGCTGTTTTTTCCTCATCTTCTTTTGCCAAGCTAATCTGATGATATCCAGAGTAGCAATCCAGGAAAGACAACATAGAACATTCGGCGGTAGAGTCTACCACCTGATCTATCCTAGGGAGCCCAAAGGGATCCTTTGGACAGTCTTTGTTGAGATCTGTATAGTCGACGCACCTGCGCCAATCCACCTTATTCTTTTTGAGTACAAGAACAGGGTTAGCTAACCACTCGGGATGTAAAACTTCTCTAATAAACCCAGCCGCGACCAAGCGAGCCAGCTTAGCGCGAATGGCTTCTCTCTTGTCGGGCGTGAAACGACGTAACTTTTGCTGAATCGGCCTCGCCTGGGGGTAGACCTTCAGTTTGTGCTCGGCCAGTTCTCTCGGGACTCCTGGCATATCCGCGGGTTGCCATGCGAATACGTCCCGGTTATTTTGCAAAAACTGGACGAGCGTGCCTTCCTATTTGTCATCCAGGCTGGAGCTGATGATGGCAGTCTTGCGTTCATCAGCGAACCCGAAGTTGATCCTTTTAGTTTCTTTGGTCAGCCGCATACAGGTCACGGCTCGAGCTTCATTCGCCGGTATTGCATGATCTTCCTTGGGCTTAGAGTTTGCTTATGCCGAAGAAGTCGCTGACGGTTTGGTGATGAGAGCCGTCTGGATGGCCACTCGGAAACATTCTGCGGCGCCTTGGAAGTCAGCGCGCACAATTATGATCCCTTGTGGTCCTGGCATCTTCAGTATCATGTATGTGTAATGCGGAATGGCCATGAATTTGGCCAATCCCGGCCTCCCGATGATGGCGTTGTACCCACAGTCGAAGTTTGCCACTTCGAACCTCAGGAACTCGGTTCTGTAGTTTTCCGGAGTTCCGAAGGTGACCGACATGTAGATGTGGCCTAGTGGGTATTCTCCTTCAGTCGACACAATACCGAAAAATGGAGTGTCTGACTCATGGAGCTCTTTGAGGCGAACTCCCAAGCTTCGGAGTGTCTGGGGGAAGGTGACGTTGATGCTGCTCCCCCCGTCCACTAATACTTTCTTTACCCTGCTTTCTCGGATCACCGGATCGACGAGGAGCGGGTACTTGCCTGGGTGGTCGAAGTTGAGCCATTGATCTGCCCGAGTGAAGGTGATCGGATGCTCCGACCACCGGTACGGAGTGGGAGGTCCAGTGGTCGCCACCAGTATCTGGCGATCGTTGAGCTTTTGCTGCCTTTTATTTTCTTGCGATCCGTGTCCGCCAAAGATGACGTTGACCTCCCTGTCAATGCGTGGGAAGGCTCCACCTCCTCCTTCTTCCTGTTGCTGAGGCGATCGTGGTTCTATCGGCCCTCCACGCGGCGGAGGAGGAGGTAGAGGTTGGAAAGGTCGGCCGTGTCCGACGGAGTGCTTGAAATCTCTACAGTTCCGAAGGGTGTGGCGCATGTCCTTGTGGTACGGGCACTAAGCGTCGAGGATGTCGTCCAGCGTGCGTTCGCCTCCACGTGGTCCTCCCCGGGCGCAGGAGGCAGGTGGTCCAGCAACGTGTACTTCTTCGCGAGGCCTCTTCTCCCAGTGTTTGTTGGGTTGCTGGTTTGTATCGCGCCGCGGTGCCGTTGGTGCAGGCTTTGCTCCTCCGATGAGGTCCTGAGCTCGCTCGTCGGCAGTGATGTAGAGGTCAGCTTCCTGGAACAGTTGCTCAGAGGTAGTCGGTGCCTTCTGTAGTATGGTTCGAACGAAAACTGAGTCATTGGATCCTCTGTAGAAGTCCTCAATTACGGCCGCCTCCGTAACCTCAGGGATACGATTTCTCATGGTCTGGAACCTTTTGAGGTACGACCGGAGAGTTTCGTCCCCCTGGCGCTTGATGGATTTGAGGTCCCATGGTTGTGCGGGTTTGTCGGAGAGGGATTGAAAGTTGGCGGTGAAGCGTCGGCTAAAGTCGCTCCAGTCGTCGATGAAGTGTCGAGGTAGATGTCACAGCCACTGCAGCGCGTCTTGCCCGAGGATGATGGGTAAGTATGCGGTCATCACGTCCTCGGACGCCCCGGCGGCTCGAGCAGCGGTGGTGTAGACGGCTAACCAGCCTCCTGGATCCTGCTTAGGTTCATATTTGTCGACATTGGATACCTTGAAGTTGGGAGGCCACTGAATGGCCCTAAGGCGTGGAGTAAGAGCAGACACTCCTGAAAGTCGCCTAGAGGGGGGGGTGAATAGGCGGAACCTGAAAATTAAAACTTTATCCCCTAACTAGATCCCTTGATTAGTGGTTAGAACAAGATATACAAATATCGGAGAATAGAAACTAAGTTCTTGCTTGAAAAGAGTATTGCTAAATAATGCGGGAGAGATAAATCAATACAATTAATAAGTTATAGAATAACAAAGCAAGAACCCTTAGATGAGAAGAGCACTAGGACAAGTTCTTTCTTGCACCGTGTTGCTTTCACTAAATGGGAATTTAACTTGAAGCAACACCAAATGATATTAGCAAATAATGGTGCAAGAAAACTTAGAGCAAGGAAAACAAACAAATCACAGGCAATAAACACAATGGACACGGGTGATTTGTTATACCGAGGTTCGGCCCTCGAAGGCCTAGTCCCCGTTGAGGAGTCCACTTAAGGACGGGTCTTTTTCAACCCTTTCCCTCTCTCCCCCGATCACACAAGGATCGGCGAGCTCTTCTTCTTCTCAAGGATCACTCTCGATCCCACAAGGACCACCACACACTTTGGTGTCTCTTGCTAGCTTTTACAAGCCTCCAAAACTTTGGAGGAAGTTCAATGGGAGTCAAAACTCCACGCGCAAATGAACACAAAGATGAAGCACACACTATCTCTCGATGAATCTCACAAGGCACTACTGCTAAACTCAAATGAGTAGCTCTCTTTTGCTTGCTCTCTCTTTTGTGGCACTTGTATTGGTTGTAGTGGTCTAAATCTTGTGTATAGGATGGATCAATGAATATATGTGGTTGGGAGGGCTTGAGTATGTCAACTAGATGACTTGGAATGTTGCTTGGGCTCCCTCACCTTGAAGTGGCCGGTTGGGGTGGTATTTATAGCCACCAACCAAAATCTAGCCGTTGGTGAAAGCTGTCTGTCGTATGGTGCACCGGACAGTCCGGTGCACACCGGACATGTCCGGTGCGACAGCCACGTCACCAGGCCGTGGGGGTTTCGACCGTTGGAGCTCTGACTTCTGGGCCCGCCAAGATGTCCGGTGGCGCACCGGACATGTACTGTAGATTGTCCGGTGCGCCATAACGCGCGTGTCTGACTTCTGCGCGCTCTGACGCGCATTAAATGCGTCCGCAGGTGACCGTTGGCTCGAAGTAGCCGTTGCCCCGTAGTTACACCGGACAGTCCGGTGTACACCGGACATGTCCGGTGAATTATAGCGGAGCTGCCGTTCTGAATTCCCAAGGCTGGCGAGTTCCGGAGGCCGCTCTTCCTTGGAGCACCGGACATGTCCGGTGTACTCCGGACAGTCCGGTGAATTATAGCGGAGTCGCCTCTGGAATTTCTCGAAGGTGACGAGTTTGGAGTTGGAGTTCTCTGGTGCACCGGACATGTCCGGTGGCACACCGGACAGTCCGGTGCGCCAGACCAGAGGTGCCTTCGGTTGTCCCTTGCTCTTTTGTCGAACCCAATACTTGGTCTTTTTATTGGCTAAGTGTGAACCTTTGGTACCTGTATAACTTAAACACTAGAGCAAACTAGTTAGTCCAATTATTTGTGTTGGGCAATTCAACCACCAAAATTATTTAGGAACTAGGTGTAAGCCTAATTCCCTTTCAATCTCCCCCTTTTTGGTGATTGATGCCAACACAAATCAAAGCAAATATAGAAGTGCATAATTGAACTAGTTTGCATAATGTAAGTGCAAAGGTTGCTTGGAATTGAGCCAATAAATATTACTTACTAGATATGCATGGATTGTTTCTTTATTTTTAACATTTTGGACCACGCTTGCATCACATGTTTTGTTTTTGCAAATTCTTTTGTAAATTCTTTTCAAAGTCCTTTTGCAAGATAGTCAAAGGTAAATGAATAAGATTTTGAGAAGCATTTTCAAGATTTGAAATTTTCTCCTTTTGTTTGAAATGTTTTTCCTTTGACTAAACAAAACTCCCCCTCAATAAATTCTCCTCTTAGTGTTCAAGAGGGTTTTAAGACATCAATTTTGAAAATACTACTTGTTCCCCCTTTAGAACACAAAGAGATACCAATTTGAAATTTACCAATTGAAAAACATTAATTTTTAAAATAGGGTGGTGGTGCGGTCCTTTTGCTTTGGGCTCATACTTTCTCCCCCTTTGGCATGAATCGTCAAAAACGGATACTTTGAGTGAGATGTAAGCCCTTTTCTAACTACTTTCTCCCCTTTGGCAAATAAAACATATGAGTGAAGATTATACCAAAGATGGAGAGACATTGTGGAGTGATGGCGAAGGGTAGATAATACCAATAGAGTAGATTGGAAGCTTTGTCTTCGCCGAAGACTCCTATTCCCTTTCAATGTACCTATGACTTGGTTTGAAATTCACTTGAAAAACACATTAGTCATAGCATATAAAAGAGATATGATCAAGAGGATATATCAAATTAAGCATGATCATAGTTCTATATAACATAGATTGCTCCCCCTAAGTATGTGCATGGAGAGGAACACATATTTTGGCCCTAAATGCCAATTGCACATAATTAGGTTAATGAGAACATATCTATGTCATACAGATTGTAAAGTGCATTGTGTCATAGTATAAGTGTGATGCTCATGACAATTTATGCACTTACGAAAGCATGTTGTAAACAATTTAAGCATTTTCCCTTAAGGATTTCAAAGAGACTTAAGGACCATCCACCTTTTAAACAAAGGCAGCTTATCCTCGTTACAAGGTTAAGCTTTAAGCTCTTTGACAATAAAAGTACTTCATCTAGTTTTACCAGAGATGCACTAAAGCATGAATGAATTTTGGGAAATTAAACTAGATATGAAGCAGGGATAATACATGGACATGCTTTCTCTTCCTTTTATACAAGATATGCAAAGAATGTAGAAAAGGAAGATTTAGGTACAAGTTTTAAGTGAAAGGAGATAGTTTTACCCTTTTGTACCTTCACATAGAGATGCTCTCTTCATTGTGCTTTGTCCATAGTCTTTAGATGCTTAAGACCTATACTCAATGACAGTATATGAAAATATTTTGCACAAGAGGGAGTTTTACAACTAGTGATCCTTTTCAAGTTATTGTAAGCATATATCAAATGGATCACAAATTGTATAAATGAATCATGAATTCTCGTTTTAACTTAGTGCATATCAAGAGAGATATTGATTGAAAGAATATGAGGCACTAAGAGGCATGATTGTTAATGAAAGTCATTCAATGATCAAACAAATAACACATATGATCAAAAGAACAACATACGCATTAGATTATCAATTAAGCTTAGGATAGGAGAATCCAGCAAATACTTCATGAGAAACTCACTCTCATGCAAGAGACTATATGAAATTTCTAAGATAAAGTAATAGTCTCAACATAATCAAGATATAAAAAGAGGCTCCCCCTAAAGATATGCATCAAGTATTTGAATGAATTGAATGGATGCATTTACTTTAAATAGAGAGAAGCATTATACATCTTGATCAAGGCTCATTAAATTTGTAATAAACAACTTGAGCCTGGTATTCTCATTATGAAAGGGTTTAGGATACTCACAACCACACCATTGATTGTTTCGTAGAAGTAGGTGGTGTTGTTCTTGATGTTCTCCTCTTTCATTTGAGAGTCCTCCCTTTGCAGTGGCTTCTTTTTCCTTTCAAACTTATTGAAAATACTTAAGAAGGATGTTAGTAATACAAGGGAGTATATAATGATGGATGATTTCTTTTAGATAGGAAATAAGCATAATTCATCATCCATAAGTCACACAGACATGAAGTAAAATCCTTAACATTAGTGCACTTTTACTTAAAAAGAGGAACATGCACTATTAAACAATTTTCTCACTCATAGAAATTTACTTCTTCATATTGAACTTCATTATCATGACTTAGAAGCGCATCAATGTGAGAATGGATATAGCAAAGGCATGAATTAGATTCTAATGGACAAACGCATTTATGAGTATGATATTGAATGCACACTTAGTTATTTTAGGTCCAATAAAGAATCTATTCCTCACAAGGGTAGAATATGATAATTTAGATTAAATACCCATTGAGATGGGAACCAAACTTAATTAAGAAGATGAGTTCCCATACCTTTGCTTTTACCTTTCTTCCTTTGGGTGAAGATCAACCCATGAGGCTTGTGCACTTTCTCTCTTGTAGATTTTCATAATTAAACTCAAGAGAAATGTTAGTAGCAACACAAGCACTAGTTTCCATTTTTGTAATCATTTTGATGAGAAATGAGAAGCTAGATTACCAAAACATGGAAACTCCATAGCATGAACTAGATTATCCATAGATGATGTTATGCTCAATTTTAACTCATAAAACAAGCATAAATAATCCTTTGAGATTATAGGAATAAATCTAATTCATGATTTGGAAAGCGATAAATGTAAAAGAATCATATCCAATTTGAGCAAGTAAAAATACATCATAAAACATTTGGATTGATTTTTCTTTTCATGTTAGATTACATGCTTCCAAAGAGAAACTTATTCTCTACAAGTGAGACTATTTGGGTTACTTAGATAAAATCATTAGTCTCACTATTCTAGTTATAGGGAGAATTTTCCGTTTAAGAGTGTCCTAAGGATTTGAATTCCTTACATGACACCTAAATCTTTTAAGAACATGAAATATCTCTCTACATCTAGAATCATGGCAATAATAGAATAACTTAGCGAAAAACATACCATGAGATACTTCCAACAATTTAAAGCATGTAGATTGCCATGGGATGGAAATGATGAGTATGCAATCTACCATAAGATAGGAGATTCTTCAAAGAATGGTAATATAAAATTAAAGGCATTTGAAGTGCTTCAAGTTTTCTATGTGACTACACAAGACACATAAGAAATGATATTCTAAAATACTTGCACTTAAAAGATAAGTGTTACCATCCTTTGGCTTTCCTTCATGTTGTAGGCCTTGATTTTTCGCATATGATATCTCTTCACTTCCTACAACATATAATATCTTCCTCGAGATGATATGAGTTTAGGGCATAGCAATTTGAAAAATAACCTTGGGTCAATCATGTATATAGATCATTGAAGATTGATAGTTTGAGTTGATTGAATGGACTCTCTCAAGCATCCCAAGGCTTCATATCATCTCCTTCTCCTGCAAAGCTTGTCAATCATATTTTGGTACCCATCGCTTGATGGGTCCATCATGGTTAGTCAACAAAGATCTAGGAACCCAAAAGTCTTTTGTGTTAGCACTAGGTAAACTCATTACCTTTCTAGCACAAGTTGCAATTTTGGGTTGCCTAGTTACATGAGAATCAATTGACAAGTTAGGAGTGAAATTGTTACCAATGGGACAATCCTTGCATTGATGTCCCTTTTTTCGGCATGTGTAGCATAGGCGTTTTTCAAGTTTTGAAGTTTTCTTCTTTCCTTGTTTGTCGCCTGCTACATGGTTAGTAAAAACTTTCTTTTCTAACCCTATGCCTTTTTGTTTTAAATGGGGACAAGATCTAAGCAAGTGTCCCTTCTTGGAGCATTTAAAACAAAGTCTATCATCCTTGTTAATAATCAAGCCATTTTTAATGTAGGGACATGACCTAATCAAGTGCCCCTCTTCAAAGCATTCACTACACCTCTTAATGTGAAGTGTGGCTTGATCATTACCTTGGATGTTACCTTTTGTGGAGGCGTGGTTGAGGCTTTTGGAGGAGGTGTTGAATTTCATCTTTTGTTTCTTCCTCTTGGTAATCCTCAAATCCTTGACATTTTCTTTAAGGGATGTAGTGCATGCCACGGTTGTTCCCGTCTCAAGCTTCTTCACCATGTGATCACGGTTATCTTGAGAAGGTTGGGCAATGCATTTCCCTTTTAGTTGTGTCAAGCTCATCTTTAGCCTCTCATTTTCTTCCTTGAGCTTTTGATATGAATCATCATTTGTTCCTGCAAATTCTAGCTCAAAGGAAGATTTGCTTGTCGACGGACAACAAGCACTAGCACATGGTAATATAGTATCAATTTGAATACATGTGCATGAGTGAGGTTGTTGGGATTTTAAATTTTCTATCACAACCTCATGAGCAATGTTTAACATGATATGATCATCCATAAGATTTTCATGAGAGCATATGAGCATATCATATTTTTCTTGAAAAGCTAGATTTTCAACTTTTAGCTTTTCTACTTGGTCCTTAAGCAAGGTATTCCTATTTACTAATTGAGCGATACAATGTAAAGCGTTATCTTGCTCAATTGAACTAGTTTCATACCTTTGGACCAAATCAACATGAGAGCACTTTAGCTCCTCATGTTCTTTAGTCAACTCGTCAAAGTGTAGCATTTTCATGGAGAGAATATCTTCTAGCCTTTGACGAGCTTCGCTTTGCTCTCTCGCTCTTTCTAGAAGTTTGAGCATGACCGCCTTATCTTCTTGGCTTAGGCGAGCATAGAGATGCAAGAAGCTTCTTTCTTCCTCCTCATCCTCATTTGTCCTTCCGCTATCATTTTCATTAGCCACACAACATATGTGGGAATCGAAATGGGAAGAAAAACCTTTTGGAGAGGTGGATTCATCGTTTGGTCTCCACCGTTCATTTTCTTCTTCTTCCTTGCAAGGGTTAGTATCACAAAGACTAAAGGAAGTAGAAGCATCAAATGAACTATCATGTTTGGACTCATCAAATTTATTTTTAATTCTAGTCCAAATATCATGCGCATCATGGATAGATTCGTCATAGTTTGATATGAAGGCATGATAATCTTCTCTACTAAGAGAATTAGTTAAGATGTCAAAAGCTAGATAGTTTAAGCGATAACATCTTTGATCCTCCTCGGAATTAATTTTTCCATTGAAATTAGAGGAAAAAATACTCTTGTCTATAATTTGTTCTAATCGTGGATCTATGGTTCTAAAAGCATTTATCACACTAGTAGACCATGAGTCATAATTAGAACAATCATCAAATAATATTTCAAGAGTTACCTCCTTTTGAGTTATGTTTGATGGAGGAGTCTTCTTGTTCTTTTGGGATCTTCTACGAGCCATCACTTCGAGTTGTTAGACTCAAGATGAAGTGCCTAGCTCTGATACCAATTGAAAGTCGCCTAGAGGGGGGGGGGGTGAATAGGCGGAACCTGAAAATTAAAACTTTATCCCCCAACTAGATCCCTTGATTAGTGGTTAGAACAAGATATACAAATATCGGAGAATAGAAACTAAGTTCTTGCTTGAAAAGAGTATTGCTAAATAATGCGGGAGAGATAAATCAATACAATTAATAAGTTATAGAATAACAAAGCAAGAACCCTTAGATGAGAAGAGCACTAGGACAAGTTCTTTCTTGCACCGTGTTGCTTTCACTAAATGGGAATTTAACTTGAAGCAACACCAAATGATATTAGCAAATAATGGTGCAAGAAAACTTAGAGCAAGGAAAACAAACAAATCACAGGCAATAAACACAATGGACACGGGTGATTTGTTATACCGAGGTTCGGCCCTCGAAGGCCTAGTCCCCGTTGAGGAGTCCACTTAAGGACGGGTCTTTTTCAACCCTTTCCCTCTCTCCCCCGATCACACAAGGATCGGCGAGCTCTTCTTCTTCTCAAGGATCACTCTCGATCCCACAAGGACCACCACACACTTTGGTGTCTCTTGCTAGCTTTTACAAGCCTCCAAAACTTTGGAGGAAGTTCAATGGGAGTCAAAACTCCACGCGCAAATGAACACAAAGATGAAGCACACACTATCTCTCGATGAATCTCACAAGGCACTAGTGCTAAACTCAAATGAGTAGCTCTCTTTTGCTTGCTCTCTCTTTTGTGGCACTTGTATTGGTTGTAGTGGTCTAAATCTTGTGTATAGGATGGATCAATGAATATATGTGGTTGGGAGGGCTTGAGTATGTCAACTAGATGACTTGGAATGTTGCTTGGGCTCCCTCACCTTGAAGTGGCCGGTTGGGGTGGTATTTATAGCCACCAACCAAAATCTAGCCGTTGGTGAAAGTTGTCTGTCGTATGGTGCACCGGACAGTCCGGTGCACACCGGACATGTCCGGTGCGACAGCCACGTCACCAGGCCGTGGGGGTTTCGACCGTTGGAGCTCTGACTTCTGGGCCCGCCGAGATGTCCGGTGGCGCACCGGACATGTACTGTAGATTGTCCGGTGCGCCATAACGCGCGTGTCTGACTTCTGCGCGCTCTGACGCGCATTAAATGCGTCCGCAGGTGACCATTGGCTCGAAGTAGCCGTTGCCCCGTAGTTACACCGGACAGTCCGGTGTACACCGGACATGTCCGGTGAATTATAGCGGAGCTGCCGTTCTAAATTCCCGAGGCTGGCGAGTTCCGGAGGCCGCTCTTCCTTGGAGCACCGGACATGTCCGGTGTACTCCAGACAGTCCGGTGAAATATAGCGGAGTCACCTCTGGAATTTCCCGAAGGTGACGAGTTTGGAGTTGGAGTTCTCTGGTGCACCGGACATGTCCGGTGGCACACCGGACAGTCCGGTGCGCCAGACCAGAGGTGCCTTCGGTTGTCCCTTGCTCTTTTGTCGGACCCAATACTTGGTCTTTTTATTGGCTAAGTGTGAACCTTTGGTACATGTATAACTTATACACTAGAGCAAACTAGTTAGTCCAATTATTTGTGTTGGGCAATTCAACCACCAAAATTATTTAGGAACTAGGTGTAAGCCTAATTCCCTTTCAACTCCACACGTGTCTTCTTGCCGTCGGGGACGATGCCCGTCCCGGGGAGGGGAGTAGTTGTCGTGGTGCCTCGACCGTCCCCGGGTTGTTCCGCCAGTCGAGGCCGTTGCTGACTCGGCTCTAGCGGCTTGACTTCGGGCTGGGATGCCATGGTCCCTGTCGTATTCTTCCTGGCGGTGGATCTCGTTCTCATGTCGCCGTTCACGCGAGGCGTT
Organism: Zea luxurians; assembly: GCA_029449295.1. NCBI lineage: Eukaryota > Viridiplantae > Streptophyta > Magnoliopsida > Poales > Poaceae > Zea > Zea luxurians. The sequence goes on along the minus strand of JAOPSE010000023.1, from coordinate 28,579,696 downwards.
GATGGAGCTTCGCGTGTCCCAGCGGCTGTTGATGGTGTGTCGTAAGTTGTTCGGCGGGTGGGCAAGAGGTAGAAGATGGTTGGCGGCTTGAGTGAACAGTCGTCGATAGCCCTCAGCGTCGGGAGTTCGAGGGAGTCCCTTAGCTATCCAAGCCAGTACTCCGCCAACTTCACTCGGCGTGTTCATGGCTCGGGCGAAATCGGGGTTCAGGTTACGTCCGAAGAGTGGATTTTCCCAACGTTGCCTTGCCTCCTGCTCGGCTTGTTCCTGAGCTCGCCGGCGATCACGACGTCGGGAGTTCCTCCGTTCTCTGAAGACACGTTCCTCTGGAGTTTCTCCTATTTCTGAGGCCTCGTCTCGCGAGACAGGTTGCTCCGGTTCCGCTCCCCAGCCTCATGATGTCGCCAGATATTTCGGCGTCGGTTCCTTCGTCGGCGGGAGTCTTGCTGAGGACGTTCTTCTCCGGGCGCGGATGGCTCATCATTAGAGACGGGTGGTGATTCCGCTCTCCCGATGAAGAGGACGTCGGGGTAGAATGGTGTGGTGGTTACGGCGATCTTCTTTCGGAGCACCGGAGGTCGCACTTTTTCCTGCCTTACTCCGATATTCTTGGAGCTTGGAGGAGACTTCTTTCTTGGCGGATCCGTGATGCGGTGCAGAGTTCCTTCTTCATCTGCTACGGATGAGATAGTTCCGAAACAGAACATGGATTCGGGGCGGAGGATGATCTTGTGGTGGAATGTGACGGCCATGAAGCTAGCTTAGATCGGTGGCACACCCCCCCTACCTAGCGCGCCAGCTGTCGGTGTTTTGGGTCCGACCGCACACCCGGGGTTGCCCCTCAAGGTGTTTTTAGGAGTAGGACGGTGTTATCGACTGTAGCTTGATGGTTCGTGCTGGGTGCACGAGAGACAGTAGACAATGGTGTATAGGTTCGGGCCGCTTAGAGATGCGTAACACCCTACGTCCTCGTGAGAATGCTTTTAGGTGTGGTTACAGAGGAACTCTCGAGTGTTGGGGTGTAAGAGGTTAAGGTGGATGGCTAGATGATTGGTTGGTGTTCTGAGGGGTGCCTCCTAGGCCTTATATATTCGACCGTGAGGCAATACATGTGGATATGATAACAATGCACACCTAAGGAATAGTGAACTGATCAAATCTATCTTCCTATAGTTCTGCCGACTTATCCTCGCTCGGCTCCACTGCGTAGGGCTCCAGCGCGGGAAAGTCGGGTCTCTACTATGATTATTCGTTTGAAGTCATTGGGCTGTCTAGGCTTGATCTGATCCGGCCCCATGGCGATCTGCTCCTTTGGTTGTCTCTCCCCTGTCCCCAAAAGGATGACCTCACGATTTATTGGGCCCTTGGGCCTTTTATGAGGTCTTTTATCCTTCTAGTGGACCCAGGGGATATCTGTCCCCCACATATAGGCCAAGTGCTTGAACTAGGGTAGAAAGAACTCTACTAACAAGTAATGACTTAACTTGCTAAGAAAACTGGATTTTTAAGGATCCACTATTAGTAAGCATTTTTGCAAACAGAGTCTTGATTTTTGATTAAGCCTTACCTTGACTCCCTTAAGCCAGCATATCCTTGAGAGTCTTTTCTTTTGACGGGTAAGACTTGCGAAAGTACACTTCGTACTCAGGGTTTTCGAACCCATGTTGTTGTAGGTGAGGAAGCAGCAAACTTTTGCTGTTTTTGTTCTAAGGTGGTGCCAAAAGAAGAATATCAACAGTGAAGTGCTCGTGGGAGGATGTTGGCCTCCCTTTGAAAAACAATATACTTTTATGCTGGAGGGGTATTTGCCTCCTAAGTTTGTAATAATAATACTATGCACTCATATACCACTGGTCTGTAATAACTATAACCCTCTTTCTGTACTTTGAATGTAAATTAAGTTATTGTAATTCGCTTTCGCTTATTCATTCCTCCGATGTGTTGTAATATCTGTGTGACGGGTGTAACGCTCTTGGGCGAAGAAAAGGATACAGATACAGAACTTGTCGAGTGATTATGTGCATCTAAAGGGTTGTCCAAGGTCCGTTGGACAAGGACAACTATAGGTGGGCCTAATGACTTGTGAGGTTCCATCACACGCACCCCTCGATTCGTTAAATACCAAATCAGTAAATTGTGCATTAAAATGTGTGTTGTAATGGTAGCCCCTTGACGATGTCGTGCCTCACGCATCACTCGTTCGACGAAATGCCTAAACCGTGGACGACATGCGCAATGCAAGTTCAAGTCCGCCAGGTTGTTTGATTTGTGTTTCGTGGTTTACTCTATTTATGATTTCGTTGATGTGTGCATATGTGTGTGGATATGTATGTGTGCATTGAGTTTGTGGAGGATAAAGTGGAATGAAAAGGGATTCGAATGTTCTTATGTTTTCGATTGTTGTTAGGAATATAAACTAACAAAGTATTTAGTGTTTCCTTAATTCACGAGCAATGTTGTGTTAGATAGGAAAGAGGGGTGACTTTGTTTGTTGCTTGTATGTCTGCAACTCCAGTGCTCTAATTGCTTTGATGTAATTAGTGAGTGGTTTGTTGGTGTTTGTTGTGTGGTTTTTGCTCTAATAAGTGATAAAGTAGAGTGTCGAATCAGGGTACATTTGGTTCTACTTTTAGAACCTAGTTATGCTTTGAAAAAGTAGAAAACTGAACTAAATGGCTCCTACTGAGCTCCTACTTTCCCCACCATAGCTACGTTTTTGCAGTTCAATCCGTGAACCAAATAGATGGCTACTTTTCTAGCGGTGGTAGTAAACCAAATTCGATAGAATTATGCACCTACCATTGGTTAAAGGTGTGAAACATTATTTCTGTTTACTCTCCCTCTATACTCTTCTCCTCATCGACATCAATAGAGGACCTCCCTCCCACGTCGATTGTCAACCCTTCCCACACCAGTCATTTCCCTCCCCACATAGGTTGTCATCCTCATGCCTTCCCCATGCTGTTTTTGCCTCCCCACACCGACCACCACCCTCCCCATGCCTTTTTTTAGCTGATTACTAGCCCTTCCCATGCTAGCTGTCACCCTCCCCATGTCTTCTCCATGCTGGTGGCCCATCGATCCAGAAGAATTGAGGGTGCCATTCATCCCCACGTCAACCGCCACCCTCCCCACAGATTACCCATGCCATCAGGCCTCTACACAGGCGTCTCCCCTCCCCAAATTGTTCCTCCATATGTAGGGTTGAACCGTCCTCCATAGGCCAGCCACTGCCCTCCCTATGTTAGTGGACCTCCACATAGGTGCCTCCCCTCCCGTTGTTGTTCCTCTATGCAAGTGATTTCCCCATGCCATCCTCCCATCCATGCCAAGAACTAGAGCTCCCCATCCCTCTAGACCAAGCACCAAAGCTTTTGTAGGGATGTCTTCTTTCTTTCTTTTTGTTTTGTTGCATACATGTTCAAATGGTTGCGCCAATATCTCAAATGGTTGTACCGATGACTGAAAAATGATTGTTTTCTAATTCAAGGCAAATGTTTGCAACAAATGCACTATGCAACACCATCACGGGGAACTCAATTATACTTGTTGTAGCCTTAATTTTTCATGATGTCTCCTTCATGTGTGTGTCTTATTGTTTGTAAATGAACTTTATTGGAGTATGGATGAGAAGGATATGTGGGATAATGCCAACTTGAAGTAGTTCATTGACATTTGCAATGAGAAGATAGAAGCTAGAAGTAGACCAAATGGTTGTTCAGCTAGAAAAGGTTAAAAGAACCTTGAGAATAAGTTTTTTTTGTAAAATATGTGCAGAAGCTAAAGAATAGATAGTTGAGGAAGAAATTAGATAAAAATTCATCTTGTTTATGGAATTGAAACTTTTTCCACTAGGCTTGGATGGGACGATGCAAATTAAAATGTTGCATACTCTAAGGAATGGTGGGATGAACATCTTGTAGTAAGTTAAGTTATGGGTGTTTTTTCTTGCTTCAATTCAATCATGATGTTTGTTATAACTCATGTGGTCATTTATTATTTTTCCAGAAATGCAATAACCTTGAGAAGGGATTGAAGTGTGGCCATGGCATGTTCCAAAAGCGTGATTTGAAGTTCCTTGATGATCTCCTTCAATTGTTTGATAAGGTGCATTAGCAAAGGCTTTCACATCATGTTCGGGAGATGTCTCACTAGATGAAGCAAGTGATGTGGATGTATCAAAGATGCACAATAAACAATACATGGCTGAAATGAAGTTGTCTTTCAAGATGCCAAAAGAAACAATGAAGAAGCATAAACAAATGTCTAATCAAGCTGAAGAGGAGAAGATTCCATTCTCTCGCATGTACAAGTACACATGCTTTAGATTGAAAGTGCAATTGAGAAAATCACCCTTCAACCCCTCCATATGCCAACATCTTCTCTACCATTGCATAGGCCATGAAAATAGTGAAGGAATGTGGTATGCAAGAAAAACATATTTAGCATAATTTATTGGTCTCCTCATATGGTACTTCATGATTTATTGGTCTCCTCATATGGTTTGACATCATGTTGTAATGTCGCATCAATTGAGTCTCTAACATTATTCTTATGGATTGTTTGTAAGGCCAAAAAATTGGTATAAGAAAAAACATAATAATAATAATGAAATAAATACATGAAGAAATAAAATAGCAAATTGAGATATCTCAAATTGTACTTGAGAGTTGAAAATTGAGGGCTAAATTTTGAAAACCCAGAATTATGTTAGAAAAGAAGTAATAGAAAAGTTTTTCGATTCAACTAAATGATTAGGTGTATCATTAAAAGATACACCACAAGCATTTATTTACATGAACATTTAATTTTGAAGTAACTTTTACTCCTTATCCCACATTCAAAATATTATTTTTCTAAGAGGAAAGAGAAAATATGATGTGGATAAACATAGGAATATAAAAGTATACTATTCTTACACTGGGGAAATGAATTTGTACATTTGACTTAAAAGTGAAACCCATAACAAGATTCGAATTCAACATTTGAGATTTAAATGAAATAGAAATTAGAAAATGAAAAAGAAAAGAATAAAAGAAGCCAAAACCCGCGTCTGGGCCTAAACAGCTTTCTCGCGGCCCCTTCCCCTCCTTTTCCGCCCGCGCCAGCCCACCACAGGATAACCCTGTTCACTGACGTGTGGGGCCACGAAGGATAGCCTCCCATTCACTTGGTCGGGCGCGCGCTATGGCTTTGGCGGGGGACCCACAGGCCAGATTCTCTCCCTGTGCGCGCTGCCTTCACCTCGCTTTCATGGCCACGCGTGCCGTCGGCCCACTTACACATACCCCACGCACCAGATTGGTTGTACCGTGAAGCCAGGTGGGTTGGCCGTCTTCCACCTGAGAAAAAGGAAACTGAACCCCAGGGAAAGAGTAGTGGAGTCCGCTTCCTACGCTGCTTCAACAGCGAAGCCACTGCACGAATCTCCTCCACGACGTGCCTGCTGGATCCTCGGCGCTTGGGGTATAAACCCCGGGTTCCGCGGCGCCTCTCCCGGCCCTCGGCTCTGAAAGTCTGCACTGAGCTGCGTTCCCTTTATTATAGCCGCCGATCGACGCGACCGGGGTTCTCGCGTGGGCTGTTGCAACTTCCCCCCCCCCAGATTCGTGTCGACGGTACCAACTAAGCATCCTGGGTCTCCCCTTGCCTTTAGGATATAAGTATGCGGGGCCGCCGTCCTCTCTCGTGACCGCTTCGAGTTGGCTTCACATCGATGGAGGGCGGGGGAAAGAAGACCACCATCGTCGTAGTGGAGTTTAGGGCCGACCGCTATTCAGGCTTCATCAAGGGGTAGGTGTTTTTTCCAGAGTGAGTGGACGCTATCCGTGGTGTCGGGGAGGTGGGTGATCGGTTGAGTCAATGGCGATTGCTTGCCGGTGGTGAAGCTCCGCCATGGATCCAAATTCGCCGTGGATAGGGCCGTTGCGCTACAAGCTCCGGTGAGACCCCTGTGCTTTGTTCCTTTGTTGTCTAAATTTCGCGTACCACTGGTTTCTTGCGAAAGTTGATGCGCGATGGCTGAACACGAGTATGGTCGCCGCCCTGGGTGCTTGGCTCTGTCGTGCCCTGGCTGGCGGAAGGTGGGAGAAGATAGTGGCCGCCGTTGGATCTTATTCAACGACCTCGATTAGATCTAGGGATACCGGTTCGATCAATGGTTACGTGTCATTGATTTTTAGATCAGTGGATGAGATCAGATTGCGTTTATTTAAAACGGGTACCGTTGGATTAGGATCGGGCGGTCTAGATTGGGACACACCATCCCTTCACGCGATCAAATCTAGACCGTCTGATCTGGATCGGACCGTCCGCGAAGCGTACCGGTTCATTAAGCGCCTAATCTAATCTGTACCATCGGATTGTAATCTAGTGGCTCAGAAAGAACCATACCCCTTCGGTCGAGAATTTTGTTAAAGAGTCCTCAGGGAATAAGAAAATAGAACCCGCCGTCCTGGGGGCATTGTTCACTGAGTCTAGGATAATTTATCAGTGAGCCCCTGCAGTTTTCAGTATTTGAGGCCCTGTCCAGAGAGTTATAAAATCAAGAAAATGAATTAGAAAATGAGTTTTTAATATAAAAACAATTCATAGAAAATGCATATGAACTCCAAATTGGACCATTCAAGTTCCTATAATTTTATAATATTATTCTCTATCAAATAGTACCACTGTTTTTACATGAAATACACATTAAAATTTATTCCTCACTTAACCCTATATTAAATGCATAAAACCTTTGGAAATTCTTAACTTAAAATATATAACTCCGAAATTAATAATTCCAGTTCCTATGATCTCATTTTAGTGTCTAGATTACTACTGTGAATTTTATTTACATGTTTGGTGTGATGTTAATTTTTGCTATACCATGTATGTATTGTGTTGATGCGAGTAGACGAGCAAGCTACAGAGGATTCTGGGGTTCAGCTGGTAGAGACTGCTGAGCAGGAGCTCGTGGAAGGCAAGTTGTGCCCTTGATCACTTCTTTTACCCATTCATGTTCTTATTATTCATAATGATCTGCATAGGTTAATTTTGATGGGACCCAATAGGATACCCTAGATTTTGACTATCTTTATACCTTGTTCACCACTGGTTTTACTACTAAACTTTTGGGTAGTACATGCTATTGCTTTATGTGGCTTTGGGTATAGAGATATTCATCACTCATTTTTATACTTGTTATTATCTGTTTATTATTTTCTGTTCATGATAAGATCATTATGTTAATGGGAACATGGAGAACCACTCGGGAAAACAGTGCTACCACAAGGGTTTAATGGGAGTGCTACCACAAGGGTTTAATGGGACGCCCTTGGCTGATTAACTAGGAAAGCTAGTGGAGGGCTACCTTACCCGAAAGGGGCAAGGGCAGTAGGGGAGTGGTCAGTGTAGGGAGGTCCTTGGGTTGATTTTGCTGCGATGGCGGTCAGGCGAGGGATTCCTGCACTGGAGCTTCCTATAAACTGTAGCAGGTAGTCTGAAGCTAGTGGAACTTTGTAAAGGCCTCGTAGTGGTACCCTGCCTCGCTTCCTTGGTAGAGGTGTATGGGGTCTGATCAACTCCGTAGCAAATGGGTAACACGACTTGTGGGTAAAGATGCGCAACCTCTGCAGAGTGTAAAACTGGTATACTAGCCGTGCTCACGATCATGAGCGGCTCAAACACTCACATGATTAATTTATGGAACTTAAACTTAATTTGTCATTTCATTGCATTTGGGATTATTTTATTATTACTTTTATTTATTATTTCTAAGGTTCGGTATTTACTTACACTTAGTAATTGCTAATAAAATTTGGACCAACTTATAAAAGCAATGCTCAGCTTCAACCTTTATTTCATTGATCATCCTTACACTTCATGAACTCCCACCTTTGATGAGTTCATGCCACATTATTCCCCACAACTTGTTGAGCGTTGAACATGTGTGAGCTCACTCTTGCTGTCTCACACCCCCCACAGGAGAAGAACAGGTGGTCGAAGAGGAGCCGCCTAATGCTGAGGCTTTCGACTTGATCTAGGTGGCGTCTCCCAGTCAGCTTTCTAGCACCAAGGATAGATTTTAGTTCCTGTGATATTCATATTTTATTTTTTGTAAGACTTCCGCTATGTATTAAGTACTCTGATTTTATTATGACATTTATCTCTATACTCTCTGTTATTATATATGTTGTCTTCTTGGCGCATGTATGAGATGCACCTGGCTTTGTTCCTTAAAGCCGGGTGTGACATTGTTGGAGGGCTTAAGTCATTTTCCCAAACCGAGAACCTATTTTATCTGCTCAACATGGACAATCCACATGAAGTTCAAGGAAGTATTAAAGTGTTTGCTTAAGTTAGGAAAAGATAACATCAAATCCAGGGATTCAACATTTAGCAATAAACATGACAAGGCGAAAGAGGATAGTTTTGGCCTCATTTCAAAGGTGTTACCGGTTCTATAGATGGATCACATGTGAAGGTTATAGTGCCTACCGAGGAGGTGATCAATTACACTTGTTGTTGGGGACTTGTTCTCAAATGCTATGAATTAAGAACAAGGCAACACAAAAATGGGTTAATTGTTAATGTCCTTCGTCCTTCGAAACATTATCTCCTCAAGGATATAATGATCTTCGGACGAAGGATATGAAGGTCATACCTTCATCATCACAGAATGTATTAATGGCAGATGAAGTATGCAAAACATAAGAGAGAACATGAACAATTATATGATAAAATCATTTACATTTCTTATTATAGGATTATGGATGAATAAAGATAATATTGAATTACATTCGTACCTTCGGCTTGACAGGAAATGAAAGTACAAGCGTGACGCAAGAGTGAGTACAAGTCAGCGTGAACAGTACGGGGGTACTGTTCATCTATTTATAGGCACAGGGCACAGCCTATGTGGATTTTACATTTATGTCCTTCACATCTGGTTACAATCATAATACAAATTATCATGGGTAAATTGGTCTTTTCATCTTTAAGTCGGTGTATCCCTTCGTTTGAAGGCATGCTACGAAGCTCCCCGTATGGTAGCTTCGGCGCTGCTTCTGTTTTGATCTTCTGAAGGTATTTCTTCTTAAAGGACCTTCAACAAAGAAGCAGACCCCCAATAGTAGCCCCTTCACGGTGCTAGATTGTTTTTCGTAATGAGCTTGATCCGTGAAAAAATTCTCTTAGGCTTCGGAATGCCGAAGGTCCGAAAAACACCTTCCCTGAGCTCGTTGCCGAGAAACGATTAAAATATTCCGAGCGCAAGGTGGTCCCACTATGCGGTGGGTACGCACGATCTGCTAATTCACCTTCCTACGCATTGTGGTCCACCGTTTAGTGGGTGCGGGCGACTGTTCAACGGGTGCGGGCGGCTTGGCGATTCTCCTTCCCACCTGCAGCACTATATAAACAGACGGGTAGGTGTGAAGTTACCACAGCATTCATTACTACTGTACTGTTATGCTGCTGAAAAATTTGACCATAGCCAATGCTTATTCATCGTATTCTCAGTCAAAGCATCATCTTGACCTAACTTTGTCATAAGAGGGAGCTTCGGCAAATTTGTAAAAGTCATCAACTTTGTCAGAACCGTAAGTGTGACGGAACTTCTCAAGTCATTAGGCCCACCTATAGTTGTCCTTGTCCAACAGACCTCAGACAACCCTGCAGGTGCCCCTGAATCACTTGACAAGTTCGGTATCTGCTTTCTTTACCTTTCCCAAGAGCGTTTCACCCATCACGCAGACATTATAACACATCGGAGATACGAAAATGCGGAAGCAATTAAAATAACTTACCTTATATTAAAAGTAAGAAAGAGTTAAATATTTACAGGCCAGAACAAAATATATGAGTGCTGAGTATTATTATTACAAACCATGGGAGGCAAAAACCCATCCCGATAAGTATTAAATAAAAGTTTTACGGAGGATCCTTTCCTCCCGCAGCTTTAGTCTTGATTCTCTTCCATTGGTACCACCTTTGAACAGAAGCAACAAAAGTTTGCCGCTTCCTCACCTAAAATAACATGGGACAAAGCCCTGAGTATGAAGTGTACTTTCACAAGACTTATCCGACAAAGTAAAAGACTCTCAAGGATATGCTGGCTTTAAGGGAGTAAAGGTAAGGCTTATCAATAATCAATGACCCTGCTTGCAGAAATGCTTACTAATAGTAGATCCTTAAAAATCCAGTTTTATTTGTCACTTTAAGTAAAATTGCCTGCAACTAGAGTTCTTTCTACCCTAGTTCAATCACTTGACCTGCACTAGCCAATTTCTTAATCAACCTTCATCTTCACTGGAGTTCTACGTATAGGGCAGTGAAAGTCTTCATAACCGTGAAGTTACGGCGATCTGAATCGATTATACTCAGTTGAGGATCTCGAATCACACGACATATGTAGCACTTAACCCTTGCATATGTCAACTCGCCACTGGGGTTCTTAAGACCAGATCAGGTTCACGCCAACCGAGAGCACAGATACACCACTGTCCAGCCTCTTTCCATGGAGGGTACACGCTACTCTCGCCATCTCTCCACTCCCATTGCGTGGTATCTTATTCTGGTATTAGTCTGCCCGAGGCAAAGCTTACCCATGATGAGGCATGTGACCAGTTAAAGGGTCCTCGATCATCAAGCCTACATCGACACAGTCCTTAATCGACTCAGACGGAGACACTACACCGAGACTCTCTTTCTCGGGCAAGTCACCCGCCCGGTCTCAGCTTTATCATTTAAACCCAAAGTTTGGTACCTGGCAGAGGTACATCTTTCCGATGTTGAATCCATCATGGCCATGATGGACCCTCCAACAAGTTTTATTTTTGAAAACATCCCACCCACTTTTGCAGCAGCATCTTTTGAGAAAACAAAACATTTTGTTTTTCTAAAGCAAAGCTAAGCATAAGAAAAACCTTTTGTAAAATAGGGATTTAGGAAATAATCAAGTCCAAGGAAGGAGATGCAGCAATAGTTTAGCACACAACTCCTATCACCTAATGCATCAAGTAAGTGAGAAAGATTTTTAAAGGAACAAGGAGGTGGCAAATGCACTGGGGCTTGCCTTGTGTTACTGGTGAATCAGGCTCGGTTTCCACAGATATCAAAATAAAAACAGTTGCCTGCCTGATGTTCCTCAGGTGGTGGTGGTGAAGTCTTCGCTTCTTCGACTTCTACTTCTTCTTCGTTTTCTAAATATAACCATACATAATAATGAATGCCCATGTAATGCTCATGAGAGTGCAAAGATAATAAAAAGTTTATTATCTAAAGTCTTGAATACAACTTTCCTTCACGGATCTCCAAGAACTTAGGGTTTCCAGAGTCAATAGTGAAGTTCATAGGGCAGGGGGGACTAGGTTTTGGGTTCTAAGTATCAAACAATGGTCCAAAACATACCAAACTTTACCCAAGGCTTCAAAATATTATTTGAATTTTACCCTAAAAATTTAGTGAATTTTGGATTTATTATATATTCCCTAAAAATCCAGAAAACAAGGTTTTTGGCTATTTTAAATGCTCCAAAATTCCCTATTGGAACTAAAAATCATGAAATTATTTTTATTAAATACTACAAGAAATTAGAAGTCTAGCAAAATTGGTTTGGTATTTTTAACATTTTTCTGTAATTTTCTAGACTTTCTTTAGCTCTGGCAGAAAAAGAAAAGAAAAAGAAAAAGATATGAACAGTTCTAGACCGAAAGCGGCCCAAGCCAGCCCAAAACAGGAGAGAAGCGCCCGCGCGCGTGCCCGCGTGTAAAGTTTGCACAGAGGCCCCCATTGGTTTAAATAACTCGAACCGAGTTCACCGCACTATTCCTATGAGTCGCTGACAGTTTACAGAAACCTCCCCCAAGTTCTATCCTTCACTGCCCGAGGTCCATGATGGCGAATAGTGCGGGGTCGAAGTCCGGTGAGCCTTTGCCGGCTGATTCATGCAACGGCCGGTGCTCTCGAGCGACAGACACCAAATCAGACCCCTCCTAAATCTTTCCCCTCACTTAATTTCACTAACAAGGCTCTAAATCATCCGGTCCCCGGTGACAGTGCGGACAGTCAAAGGAACCAACGTGTTCCCGGTGATCCAGAACTCCCTAGCTTAATTGGGTAGGTCAGCGAGCATCAGGAGCAAGCGAGGGTGCTGAAACAAGAGGATAATGGACAAGAACGGACCTGAAACGAGCTGGCCACGGCGAGGGTATTTCTACGGTGTTCTTGAGTGATTTGGGGGAAATCCCAAATTGGAGCTCTCTGGTGACTAATTGGAGGCACGGTGTGGGTGCGTTGAGTGCTTGACTACCCTACGGAGATCACGGCGGCCTCAATTTATAGTCGGCAAGAGCGGTGGCTAGTGAATTGGACAACGACATGCAGCGGGTCGGAGGAGTGGGAGGTCACTGGCGCAGGGAATTCGTGGAATATACCATGGCGACCTCACCGGCGATGATCGGACAGCTAAAGTGAGTCACGGCGATGCGGTGAATGTGCCTAGGTACATGGCGCAAGGCGTGAAGCGGCTGCCTCCGGCGAACTCATCCGAAGCGGCCGTGGCAAGCTCGGTACAATGGTCGGAGTAAATTATTGGCCGGACATATCCGCGGTGCGATATTTACTGACCCCCCCGGCATTGTCTAGCTAACCCGAGCACGAATCGCGGCGGCAACTGCACGAATCCGCGCAGGCTCATCGGCGGCGAGGGGGCTGAACCTGGAATATTCTTTAGTTACTGTACTATGGCAAATTCCATTTCAGTGGTCTGACAGAGCTTTTTTTGAGGGCAATTTGTGCCAGAATTTTTGTAGTGACCCGACCAACACTCTGTATCAAAGTTGCAGCCCTACAAACCATCTTCATCTTTGTTATAGCATCCTAATCAAATTCCTATTGGATCATGATTGAATTTGAGCCCTAACTTCATGCCATTCCACTGTCAGTCTGAATTTCAGACTCCAAGCAGTCTGACAGTCCAACTTCAGACTCATTTATCTTCAGTTTTCATTTAGCATCAGTAGTAGTTGCTTAAGTAAACTTGTTCTCCTATGATAGCTCTACAAATTTGATGTGGGTGACCTAGGGCAAGACCCTTATGGTTTGGAAGTTACAAGGCCCCAAAGTTGAGCCAATTACACTGCAATTCAGACTTAGCCTATAGAGTTCAAGTGTGGCTCTTTTGCAAATAAGTCCAAAACTCAAGGTTTAACTTGCAAATCCACTTATTTGTGAACCATATGACTTAAGACACCTTAATTTCATGGTTTTTGCACTTTAGTCCAAAAGTGCAGTAATTTTGCACTTAGCTCCCTAGGGTTTAAGTCTAGGGCTTTCCAGGGTCCTAATTAGGGTTTTGATACTTATAGGGTTTGAATACCATGTATGTCTATTCATGGTGACATTATATGGTATTTCAATTGAGTTTTGAAGTTTTCTCCTGTTAAGCCTGGTTTGCTCTATTAAGCCCAATCTAGGGTTAGGTATCCCTACTCTAGGGTTCTACCCATAAAATGTCATAACAATACAACTTGTTTGAAATTTTGCCTAGTGAATGCATTCTAGGTGTAACAAACACATGAAATGCCAATGCTTATGATGTTATGCTCAGGTTTTAGTAATAGTAACACCAGGGGTGTTACATCCTTCCCCCCATAAAAGAATCTTGTCCCGAGATTAAAAGTCCTAGGGCAAGTAATGGAAAAGGAAGTGCTTCACACTTTTATTTTCTTATTCATGGTACAAGGCAGGGGTGGTTTGGGGTTCACTCCTTAATTACAACAATTGTATACTTTACAAATTACATGAGGCTAAAAAGCCTGGGAAATTATTTTCTAAAAAGTACCGAGTTTCCCATGTAGCCTCATCTTCTGAATGCTGGTTCCACTGTATCTTGTAAAACTTGAGAGTTTTCCTTCGAGTAATTCTGTCCTTTTGATCCAAGACTCGAATAGGGTGTTATGAATATGTCAAGTCTAGTTCTAGGGCAATATCCATTACTTCAATGGTTCGATCGGGAACCCAAAGACACTTCTTCAATTGAGACACGTAGAACACATTATGTACAGCAGACAATGTTTCGGGTAGCTAAAGTCGGTATGCCACTGGTCCATATTGTTCAAGAACAAGGAAAGGACCAATGTATCGAGGTGCAAGCTTCCCTTTTACCTTGAAACGTGATACACCTTCATTGGTGAAACTTTCAGATAGACATAATCTCCAACTAGAAAGTACAGGGGCATCTGTCGTTTGTCTGCGTAACTCTTCTGTCGAGCTTGAGCTTTCTTCAAATGATGAATTATTCGTTGAACTTTCTCTTTTGTCTCCTTTACCATATCTGGCCTGAAGAAACTCCTTTCACCTGGTTCAGACCAGTTTAATGGAGTACGACACCGTCGGCCATACAAAGCTTCGAAGGGTGCCATTTTAATGCTATCTTGATAGCTATTATTGTATGAGAACTCCGCTAATGGTAAACAATCATCCCATTTCTGTGGGAATTCTAGAACACATGCTCGCAACATGTCTTCAAGTATCTGATTTACCCTTTCAGTTTGCCCACTGGTTTGAGGATGATAGGCCGAACTATGGAGCAATTTAGTACCCAAGGATTTATGAAGTTCTTCCCAGAATTTGGATACAAATTGGGGTCCATGATCCGACACTATGGTCTTCGAAACACCATGCAAACTGAGAATACAAGCAATGTATAGTTCTGCATAGGCAATTACTGGATACTTTACTTTGACTGGAAGGAAGTGGGCGATCTTTGTAAGTCAATCAATGATAACCCAAATGGAGTCAAAGCCTTTTGCTGTTCTAGGCAATCCCACAACAAAGTCCATGCTAATATCTTCCCATTTCCATGTTGGTATAGGTAGAGATTGTAATGGACCAGTAGCTTTCAAGTGTATGGCCTTGACACGTTTACAAGTGTCACATCTTGCCACATAGCATGCAATTTCAATCTTCATCTTTGTCCACCAATAATGTTGTTTTAGATCATGATACATCTTAGTGCTTCTGAGATGAATAAGATGTGCTTCATCTAATATTTGCTGGGGATTTCTTCATTCTTTGGCACAACTATGCGGTTGTTGACCCAAACAATGCCTTGATCATCTTTCCTAAAACATGTGGCTCTTCCGGCCTTCATCTTCTCATGGATGTGTTTCATACCCTCATTATCCTTTTGATCCATTATCCCTTGTAAAAGGACTGACTCAAGCTTTAGTTGATTTAAGGCTCCATGTTGAATTATTCCCAGGTTCAAATTCTCCATTTCTTGGCATAAGATAATGTCAGAAGTCTTCACTATAAGACAGTGACAGGAAGCCTTACGGCTGAGTGCATCTGCCACTACATTGGCCTTGCCTGGGTGATAATGAATTTCCAATTCATAGTCCTTAATAAGCTCGAGCCATCACCTCTGTCTCATGTTCAATTCTGACTGGGTGAATATGTACTTCAAACTTTTATGATCTGTATAAATGTGACAAACATTCCCCAGCAGATAATGATGCTAGATTTTGAGAGCATGAACCACAGCAGCTAACTCCAGATCATGAGTTGGATAATGTTCCTCATGCTGGCGCAACTGCCTTGAAGCATAAGCTATCACTCGGCCTTCTTGCATTAGAACACAGCCGAGACCACTGCCTGATGCGTCATAATACACATCAAAGGGTTTTCCAATATCCGGTTGAGCCAATACCGGAGCAGTGGTTAATAATCTTCAACTGTTCAAAGGCTTCATTGCACTTTGATGACCAAATAAATTTAGTATCATTCTTCAATAAACTTGTGATTGGTTTCACAAGCTTAGAAAAATCTGGAATGAATCAGCGGTAATAGCCAGCTAGTCCAAGGAAACTTCGGACTTGATGTATAGTGGTTGGGGGTTTCCACTCCAAAATATCCTTGACTTTGCTGGGATCCACCGCAATCCCCTTGGCAGATAATACATGTCCCAGAAATTGGATCTCTTCTAGCCAGAATACGCACTTACTGAACTTAGCATATAATTGGTGCTCTCTTAAGCGCGTCAACACGATCCGTAAATGCCGAGCATGCTCCTCTTCATTCTTGGAATATATCAAGATATCATCAATGAATACCACCACAAACTTATCCAGCTCGGGCATGAATATCGAGTTCATAAGATAGGTGAAGTGGGCAAGAGCATTTGTTAGTCCGAAAGACATAACCAGATATTCAAATAAACCATACCGCATAGTGAATGCGGTCTTCGGTATATCTTCGGGTCGGATACGGATCTGATGATAGCCCGATCTGAGGTCAATCTTAGATAATACCCTCGCTCCAGTTAGTTGATCAAATAAAATGTAAATCCAGGGAAGAGGGTACTTATTTTTAATGGTCACCTCATTAAGGGGTCTATAATCCACGCACATCCGTAGTGTTTGATCCTTCTTCTTGACAAAGATGGCTGGACATCCCCATGGTGATGAGCTTGGCCGGATGAATCCCTTCTCTAGTAGATCTTGTAATTGGGTCTTGAGTTCTGCCAATTCATTTGGAGGCATTCGGTACGACCTTCTAGAAATAGGAGCTGTACCGGGCTTCAACTCAATCACAAATTCTACATCCTCTTTCTGGAGGCAATCTAGGCAAATCTTCTAGAAATACATCTAGGAACTCACATACTACCGGAATATCTTGGATCTCCAGTATGATAGCTTCATACGCTCTGCCAAATGGTTTAGCTGGAATGGCTACGGGGATGGTCAAGAGAACCTCTTCTTGGCCATGACTCAATCTGACAGTTCTCAAATTAGTGTTGAGAATAGCTTTATGTTGGGCCAATCAATTCATGCCCAGAATTACATCTATATCTTGGCCTTTCAGAACAATCATATTAGTAGGAAAATTCTTGTCTAAAAACCTTTCCCAGCAACAACCAATAAAATTCTTGTCTAAATTCTTGTCTAAAATTCTTGTCTAAAAAGGTAGTATGTGGACCAGCAACGGCCAACACATAATTTTCGCACTTTTGGACCAGATCCGCTGCATCCGAAGCTACCTTCGGCCAATAAAATTCTTGTCTAGAAACCTTTCCCAGCAACGGCCTAGATCCAATATGAAATCTGCACAATCCTGCATGTATCTTCTTCATTAGCTCTATACCTTCGTTCTGGATAAACACTTGAAAAGGGGGGAGCAAACTCCATGTTTGTATAATTCCCCTTCTATTATGACATGCAGTCTTGTTCTTGCTTCCATTCTTTTATTATAAACTTCGTCATCTGAGAGGCAATTACCCTGGAGGAAAGATATGATTCCAGTCCTCCAATCTTCATTATGTACTGGAGAAATGGCAAGCACCGCTCTCTCCATGAGTTCAACCGAAGGTGCCTTTATTGTTTCAAAAAATACTTCTGAAGGTAGAGGGAGCCCCTGAGCCGCTGATTTGGCTAGCAGATCTACATGCACATTTTCGCCTCTTGGGATATTCTTGACAGAAAAACCTTCGAAAGAAGCATCCAACCTTCGAACTGTATCCAGATACTTCTCAAGTTTCGGATCTCTTGCCTTGCTAGTTTTATCCACATGACCAGAAATGACTTGAGAATCAGTTTTCAGAATGGCCCTTCTTATTCCCATTGCCCTTAATTTCCGAAACCCCAACAGAAGTGCTTCGTATTCGGCTATATTATTTGTACAACTAAAGTCAAGCTTGGCTGCATAACATGTTCTAACTTTCGAAGGTGTTACTAGAACAGCAGTTGCTCCTGCGCCGAAGGTTCCCCAAGAACCATCGCAGAACACTGTCCAAGCTTCGTCATCTTTATTTATTCCTTCTTCCTGAGCCCCTGGCGTCCAGTCAGCAATGAAGTCTGCTAACGCCTAGGACTAAATTGAAGATCTATGCACATAATCAATGGTGAATTCGTTAAGCTCTACAGCCCATTTTCCAATCCTTCCAGTAGCTTCTCTGTTCCTCATGATGTCCTTTAGAGGTTGTGACGAAGGAACAATATGTGGTATGCTTGAAAATAATGCCGAAGCTTTCTGGAGGCCATTAACACAGCATATAATATCTTCTCCAATTCTGTGTAATTTTTCTTTGATGGACTTAAAACTTTAGAGACGAAGTATACTGGAGCTTGCTTTTTAGCTTGACCATCTAGCTTCTCCTGTACCAGCACCGCACTTACTGCAGAATGCGAAGCTGCCACATATAAGAGCAATGGAGCCCCTGGCACAGGTGGGGTTAACGTCATTAAGTCAATCAAATATTGTTTCAACTCTTCAAAAGCTTTTTGTTGTGCCGGGCCCCATTGAAAAACTTCGGCTGACTTCAGTATTTCAAGTCTTCATAACCGTGAAGTTACGGCGATCTGAATCGATTATACTCAGCTGAGGATCTCCAATCACACGACATATGTAGCACTTAACCCTTGCATATGTCAACTTGCCACCGTGGTTCTTAAGACCAGATCAGGTTCACGCCAACCGAGAGCACAGATACACCATCGTCCAGCCTCTTGCCATGGAGGGTACATGCTACTCTCGCCATCTCTCCACTCCCATTGCGTGGTATCTTATTCTGGTATTAGTCTGCCCGAGGCAAAGCTTACCCATGACGAGGCATGTGACCAGTTAAAGGGTCCTCGATCATCAAGCCTACATCGACACAGTCCTTAATCGACTCAGACGGAGACACTACACCGAGACTCTCTTTCTCGTGCAAGTCACCCGCCCGGTCTCAGCTTTATCATTTAAACCCAAAGTTTGGTACCTGGTAGAGGTACATCTTTTCCGATGTTGAATCCATCATGGCCATGATGGATCCTCCAACAAGTTTTATTTTCGAAAACATCCCACCCACTTTGCAGCATCATCTTTTGAGAAAACAAAACATTTTGTTTTTCTAAAGCAAAGCTAAGCATAAGAAAAACCTTTTGTAAAACAGGGATTTAGGAAATAATCAAGTCCAAGGAAGGAGATGCAGCAATAGTTTAGCACACAACTCCTATCACCTAATGCATCAAGTAAGTGAGAAAGATTTTTAAAGGAACAAGGAGGTGGCAAATGCACTGGGGCTTGCCTTGTGTTACTGGTGAATCAGGCTCGGTTCCACAGATATCAAAATAAAAACAGTTGCCTGCCTGATGTTCCTCAGGTGGTGGTGGTGAAGTCTTCGCTTCTTCGACTTCTACTTCTTCTTCGTTTTCTAAATATAACCATACATAATAATGAATGCCATGTAATGCTCATGAGAGTGCAAAGATAATAAAAGTTTATTATCTAAAGTATTGAATACAACTTTCCTTCACGGATCTCCGAGAACTTAGGGTTTCCAGAGTCAATAGTGAAGTTCACAGGACAGGGGGGACTAGGGTTTTGGGTTCTAAGTATCAAACATGGTCCAAAACATACCAAACTTTACCCAAGGCTTCAAAATATTATTTGAATTTTACCCTAAAAATTTAGTGAATTTTGGATTTATTATATATTCCCTAAAAATCCAGAAACAAGGTTTTTGGCTATTTTAAATGCTCCAAAAATCCCTATTGGAACTAAAAATCATGAAATTATTTTTATTAAATACTATAAGAAATTAGAAGTCTAGCAAATTGGTTTGGTATTTTTAACATTTTTCTGTAATTTTCTAGACTTTCTTTAGCTCTGGCAGAAAAAGAAAAGAAAAAGAAAAAGATATGAACAGTGTTAGACCGAAAGCGGCCCAAGCCAGCCCAAAACAGGAGAGAAGCGCCCGCGCGCGTGCCCGCGTGTAAAGTTTGCACAGAGGCCCCCATTGTTTTAAATAACTCGAACCGAGTTCACTACACTATTCCTATGAGTCGCTGACAGTTTACAGAAACCTACCCCAAGTTCTATTCCTTCACCGCCCGAGGTCCACGACGGCGAATAGTGCGGGGTCGAACTCCGGTGAGCCTGTGCTGGCTGATTCATGCAACGGCCGGTGCTCCCGAGCGACAGACACCAAATCGGACCCCTCCAAAATCTTTCCCCTCACTTAATTTCACTAACAAGGCTCTAAATCATCCGGTCCCCGGTGACAGTGCGAACAGTCAAAGGAACCAACGTGTTCCCGGTGATCCAGAACTCCATAGCTTAATTGGG